>CM069443.1:45252581-45343639 GCA_035610835.1 Ophiura sarsii | reverse complement strand
GTTCTGCAAAGATAACTCAAAATATATTTTGTTAAATTTTATCATAGTAGTTTTATTATATTCCTCATGAAATTCCTAGGAATCGTTTTTTTATTTAATTTTACTTTATTATTTTTTGAATTATCGACCAAAAAGTGCCAAAAAATATGATTTTTTACCAAAAAACGGGATTTTCACGATTTTGGAGGTTAAAAATCACGTTTTTTAGCACTTTTTGGTCTATAATTCAAAAAATAATAAAGTAAAAATAAAAAAAAAAAACGATTCTAGGGAATTGCATGAGGAATATAATAAAACTAGTATGACACAATTTGGCAAAATATATTTTGAGTTATCTTTGCAGAACCTAAAATGGGTCAAAAAACATGTTTTTTATAATTTTCTCCAAAATGGTCAATTTCATGATCATAGTTGGATTCATTGAACCCTTTCCTGCAAAAAAATGTATACTTTTATTAAGATTAAATGAATAATGAAGAAGTTACGGCAGTTTTACGGAGGCTATGCGAAGGTGCACATCCCCCTTAAATGGTTTATGAATGAATATCTTTAGACTTTTTTTACCTTCATTTTCAAAACGTGTGGCTTGAGATCCGCAAACTAGATATCTGAACTTGTTTGCCAAAACAGTATACAACAGGGGAAGTAAGGTATTTTCTAAATGCTTATTATTAAAATAGTTGTACTTTGATTAACATGAATGTGTGTTTATTATTTTTCAGAGAGAGCAATGCACAAAGACATTTTCTGCAATGGCCCTGCGCTGCATAATATCCACCAAAGAAAGCTGTTGAGATTAGGATTTGTAGCTTTCTATTTATCACTGTGCTAGTGAGTGTACTCATACAAAACTTGCCAGAGAATCTATGTGGCCCAGGAAATGGGTACAGAGACGGTCCAATGTATAGGCTATGTGAAATAATACTGCCGTTTACAAGTTTAAGCCATCGAGCTCGTCAACCCTTATAGAATATAATGCCAGAGTCTCAATTTGGATAATTTTGTGCCAATGTGAACGAGTTAGAATAAGATACTACAGGATAAACCAACATTGGGAAGATGCAATGTTCTGAGAAGATGTCCACCAAGAAATGGCTATGTGAAATAATACTACCCTTTGCAAGGTTAAGCCACCAAGCTCGGCCATCCTTATAAGATATATGCCAGAGTCTCTACTTGGAATTACAGAGATAGTTTCAATGTACAGGCTATGTGACATTGCCATTTACAAAGTACAGCCACTGAATATGGCCACCCTTAAGTTTCCACTTGGAATGTGCAAAAGACTCCACTTGGAATTGTTTCTGCCAGTGGAAACAAGGAAACTACAGACTAAACATCCACTGGGAAAATGTAATTCTGATACTGAATCAGAGTATTGCCTGGACATTTTTGTGCCAATATTAACTAGTCAGATAGTATATTGCAAGCTGCCACCAGGCAACACTATCCAAGATGTTCACCTGCATCTCAACTTGGAATGTTATGCCATTGTGAATGAGTCAAAGAGTATACTACAGGTTAAACCATCATCAGGCTAAATCATTACCAGGAAAAAACAATCCTGGTTTTAGAATTGTTTTCAATATCTGCATTAAAACATAATGTGGATTGAATTGAGGTTTCATTGACTTTTAAAGAGATCTTTTTTAAAGTTTGTCCTCCATTTTGTCAACTGCAAAGTTGTTCCCTTAAAGATCGATTTTGATAGTATTTATGTCTAACCATATCAAATGATATGCAATAGTGCCAAAATATGTAAATGTACCAACATTTTCATTCAGATATTGTAAACCAAATGACAGATTGTACTATTGGTAACAACTCATTTTAAAACTACTTTATCTAATCAATATTTTGCACTTGTTTGTTTTTTGTCTGCTATAATAGATGGCTGCTCTCAATCACCTATTTATTGGTCTTTTCATTCCTGTCATATTAAACAATGTATACATAATGTATTTGGAAGCGGATGTTGCATATCATCAATCATATTTAACTTCTTTTGCAAATAGTGAATGGTGAACCTTGAATTATCATACAACCTGTCCATATAATATAATATTTTATAAAATGGCTGGCCCATAGATTTAAGTTATTCTGAGAACTTTGTTATATTTATTGTGTAAATAATATGAACTATACGAACATGTACTGTGGCATAAGTAAATTGAATTCTCTTATGATACATCATTGTCTGCCCCTGAGTAGTGATGTCAGAGCACATTGTTTGTACATGTAGTTTAAAATCACCTGTGTAACATGCTAGCATGTGCACCAATGTGATCAAGTATTAAGCATTCAGACATTGATGCTGGGTCAATGGATGAAATACCTTCTTGATCAGAGATAGATGAAGGGAATACAAACATTGTTTACCCTGTGTGTAGTTCGTGGCAATAAGAGAAAACGTTAACTGATGGTGTCCCATTGCAAAATGCTCCATAATTGCAGTAGGCCTGACCATCAGTTAGTAAAATCGAATAAAAAAAATACGAATTTTTAAATTCGTGCGGCGAATTCATGGAGGCCGCCATTTTTAAAATTACGTCATTATAGTTGCTGCTAATAATGCCTTTCTTGAATGGAGTGCCCAGTTTATCATTAAATAAACTAAATTTGACTTAAACTCGATTCCAGATGATATTCTGTGCATTCAATTGACCCCGAAAAACAAATGACATCATTTTTAATGACAAAACCACCTCTTACACGAACGAATTTGTTCATTTTTTTAAGTTTAAAATCACTTTTTATTCATTTTTCCGTCTATAGATTTTCCTTGGCGTCGGTGAAAAGTTAGTAAATACATTTAACTATCGGATTCACAAGTTTTAACATACCCCCGAATTAGTAAAATTACCCCGCAACCAAAAACTTTAATTGCTATATTCTTAACTGTGTACATCCGGGACACTAATATACTTTTAAAACAAAATGGCGGCCCCCATAGTCGGACACAAATTTAAAAATTCGCATATTTTAATTCGATCTTACTGACTGACCATATAGGCTTAAACACCTTGAGTTTTTAATTTATCAGTATGTTGGCCAAGTTTATCAACACAAATGTGGAAGTATTTATCACTCCGGAGTTCACACTGTGCTGTCCCATAATTTGACTCGTTTGTATTACCTCTTGCATCTATGTGGTGCCACTTGACGTGTTTGCCGAAACCCTACATTTTAGGAGGTTGTACAGGGTGAGTCAAAAAGACTGCAATAGTGGAAAGAAGCCATTTTGTTTTCAAAACCAAAATGAATTAAAAAAGTGTTTTAAAACGTTGCAAGAATGATATATTTAATCCTAACTTTGCGTGAAAAAATGAAGTCAATATCATTTTCCGTTTGCCTTTGGTGAAACCTTTTGACCAGTGCACCCATTTCACACGTTTGTCCACGAGATACCCAAAATATGCATCAGATCACAAAATGTGCCTCTCATTCAAATTTGGAAACTTGAGTTCATTTGTGGACAAACAGGTAAATTTGGTTGTGCAGCAAAGAGGGTCACCAAAGACAAATGAAAATGCGTTTGACTTCATTTTTTCACACAAAGTTAGGATTAAATACATCATTTTGCAACGTTTAAAAAGTTTTAAATTAATTTTGGTTTTGAAAAACAAAATGGCTTCTTTCCACTATTGCAGTCTTTTTGACTCACCCTGTATGTTAACACTTTCCACGCGGCTATTAGTTTTACCATATACAAAACTGATTTTTCAGAAACCCTTCCCAACTTTCAAGGTCTATCTCAAGGATTACAGAACCAATACTAGGCATGTTTGTCCTTATTTCAATGCATTTCTCATGGTGATTCCAATTATGGTAATGCAATTCAATAATTGTGACATTTTTGAAACATTTTGTGACGTTTTGGAATGTCGTCTGCAGACACCTGATGCGCGGTACAACTCCCAAACCATCGCACCAAGCTTCAGCCTCAAATGTAAAACTCAAGGTGATAAGCTCATGTAGAGACAACTAGTTATTTAAAAATTACATTTGTCCTTTTATGCACTTGTCCTATGCATTTGATAGAGTTCACTGTGTTAGTTATCTATTTACATTGACATTGGGTTAACAGATTCATGAGGGGTTTTCATGTGCTGTACAATTTTGTGTAAGTTTTTTAATTTGTACAACTGCAAAACCAGCATTAATAGTAAATCACTGATCATCATATTTTATGGTACACAGTTATGGCTTCTATCTCAAAGTTGTTTGAGTTAATAATAAATAATAATAATAAATACAATTTATCAAGCGCCTTATGTTGTAAACAACCTCAAGGCGCCTTACAAAAATGTGATATATAAAACTTAAATTACAATGCATACAAACTAATTAAAATCAATTATTATATGATAAAACACAATAGTTATTATACAAATATAAAAAGTACAACAACAACAAAATCCGGATACAAAGATCAAGCATTATACATATGAAATTGAAATTTGTAATCCAAAATTAATTGCACCTATAACAAAATTACAAGATCTAATAAATAAATATAATTAAAAGAATATCAAAACAACAATAATATATATAGTTCCACTGGACCGAGAGAAGACAGTGGTACATGTGGTAAAGTGTCATAATGGTGTCGCTATAAAGTCATCTGCACATTCTTGATATCATACCACCACTTTCTAATCATTTGTGTTCTAATTAAAGGCTGGTTTTACCTAGGTGGTTTCATATTTAAAATGGAAGGGTTAGACAATGATATCTGAACTGACTGCTTAATCATGATTTGTGTTTGGTTTGAAAAGGGGTAGATTAAATAAAGCTTTGGGATTCTGCGAACGAGTGGTATATTTAAGCCTCGCATATTTGCGATGTCATGGAATAAGGGGTTGGTAGGCCGATATTGTTAATACTGAAAATGCGAAAAGGGGGTATTTTAAATTCCTTAAAACTAGCATGGGTACCTGAAGGTTTGGGGGGGGGGGGGGGGGGGTGACAATGCTGATGTGTAGCTTATAAGCAGTGAACAGATTACCAGGGCATCAGGCTATGTGCAGCCAATACCCTTACGGACATTTGACCTAGTTGAAAATACTTTTAGAATATGAATTTGTGTCAAGTTTAAAATTTGATTATCATCCAAAAATGTGTTACATGAAATTTGTTATCACTTCTAAATCCTGTAATCAAAAGTATTATAGTTCAAAGAAAACTTTGAGAATTTAAAATGATAATATATGTATGTTTTGATTTTAGAAATTATTTTGATGCAAATCTATACAAAATTTATTATATATGCTATTTAAAAAAACAAAAAGAGTAATATCGCTTTGCAAGAAAACTTGTGAAGCCTATAATATGTCGTTATTTAATAGAGTGTATTTATAGTGATGTAAATGTTAACTGTTTGAGTACTGAATTTCTTGTCCATTAAATATTTTTAATATGCTAAATAAAGACGAATCTGCTGTCTCTATTTTAATGAAGTGTAGAAAAATGTCTTATAAGCTGCTCAATTTTTTTTGGGAAATTTGAAGTGATTGTTACGAATGAGGTATCGTTGGAAAGAAGAACATTTCAGCTTTTCATTGATATGAAACACTATATGAATATATCACGAAATATTTCAAAAAATGGCAATTGAAAACCAAATTTCTGAACATATTTTGAGCAGTTTATATCAACAATATTGTTTCAATGTGTATCAAAAGAAACCGATCAAACTTTTCAAGTGATCAACCACATCTCAGTAGCTATTTGTGTCGCCCATACATACCAAGGTCAAAGGTTATCTTAGGCCAAGTTTTAAAATAGGCTGCAAGTTCAATTGAATTGATTATTTGGTTTAACTAATTGCATGAAATCATAATGCTTTAACTTAAACCAACCATGTATCGACATGTGTTTTTTAACGCTATACAGGGTGTACCAAAAAAATGCAACACTTTTTGCCAAGAGCAGTGCGATTACAGCAAATCACATATCGCCCTGAAACTTAAATATTCTGTTAAGGTGTTTGGAGCACGTAAGAACCTATTGAAATTTTTTGCTAAGATTGCGTATAAATGAAGTTCCATCGATGTGCAACTCATTTCTAAAATAAAAAATAGGGGTCACCGACTTCGTTTTTCCACGAGAATGATTTTAAAAAACACTTTTTTCGAGCAAAATAACATAGAGGTCTATGGGAAATACGGATTTGTTTACACGTTTTGCTTCATAGCAAAAAAACTAGATCGAAATGTTATGCCGGATTTTTTTTAAAAAGATGCGCAAGTATATGGCCTTTTTATTTCTTAAATAAAAAATGGGGGTCACCGACTTACTTTGTCCACAATTTAACGAAAAGTGTCCTTTTTTTAGTGTTAAAAAAAGTGCTGCCGTGGAATACCGCGTATGACGCGAAAGAAAAGGCGCTTCATTGCCTGCGTATTTATTTGTACGCGTATTCAGACAAACGCCCACCCACTGCGCGCACACTCCCTATTAATTCATGACAATGATAATAGCGTAACCTTACTGGGGGCGCTTGGGTATCTCCCTCCCAGGATTACCTTATTTTTTAGGTGTCAATCCGTCAGTGCTAATAAATATAGGCCTACGGGGTATCCTAATAATAAGATGCAATGTTCCACGTCACGGTCATCATGGTCATGTACCGGTACTCATGTTCATCTGGCCCGTTTATAAGCTGCTGTGTAAAAGGGATGTGTATGATTGATTGTTAAGGGAGTGTTCAGAAATGTGGTGGGGAGGGGGGCAACTTGCATTTGATCAGTGTCTTACCCTCCACCCCCTTTACAAACCGGAAAAATCCCCCTCCCATAGTGCAAGACTTTTATGCCCCACTCGGTTCAGATTTGTATCATAGGCGTAAATCCCGGGGTGAAGATGTGGGTGAATCGTTGGATCATTAGGAACAAAGCCACTCGCAAGTACTATTCAACAAGATCACAACGTGGCGTATCCAGGGAGAGCATCAGGCCATGCCCCCCCCCCCCCCCCCCCCACACCAAAGAATAAAAAAGAAAAGAAAAAGGAGGACGAGGAGAAGAAGAAGGAGGAGGGGGCAAGTACCAGAGTAAGGATCATAGGCGGCGCAGATGTGGTGATGGGAGGGGGTGGGGTGAAGGTACGGCCCGGGCACGGAGTAAAGTGTTTGGTAAATTGTCCCCACATTCAAATTCTAACTGAACAAACATTAGAACATGATTGTTTGCTCAAATCCAAATTACTTCAAATATTTTTTCATTGTCTTCTTTTCTTTCTGTACTCCCTACCGGTGACGTCGGAAGCATCAATTTTTAGGGGGAGATGCTTTATAATTTTTCAACCTGTATAAAAAAATGTGCGCGATATACTCGCATAAATGTTCAGGTTATTTTAACTAAAATGGTCTAGAAAAAAGTTCCTGAAGCCATATTGTTCAGCTTGAAAATAATGAAACAAGGAAACTATTTCGCAAGTGCGCAGAAATTGGCAATTTTAAATGTTAACACTAAAGCCATGATGTTTGTTTGTTTGTTTGTTTGTTTAAACGGTTGGTCCATCACGGACGATACGCTTGGGTCCTGAAGGGACCAGGCTCAAGCAAAATGCTCGGGCAAGGCTTAAAAAGCTTATAGCATGCTGGCTGAATGAAATGATGTGATTTGGCCTACGTCTATCTGTTCGGGCGGGATCGGGATCAATGACATACCTTATATAAAACAAAATACCATACAAACGCAAATTTAAACCCAGGTCTTGCTCAAATGGGACTTTAGTGCGTACAATGATTAAAGATAGATGTTCTGATTGCTGGGCCGATTTTCAACTTGATGTTTTCTATTTAATATAATAATATTATTATTATTGGTATGAAAGGTCATCCTTAAAATTGTTGCATTCCAAAGTTTGAGTTGCCTAACTCCAATGGTTCTTATAGAAGCGCAAGGTCACAGGAAATTTGCCCATTGAGTAGGGGAGAGCGGGGCTAATCCGCCCTCTAATTTTCAGGCTTGCTTAGCGGACTCATTTTACAAGTTAGAAAGCCATCCTATTTCCAAACTACCGGCTAAAAAGAGGCGAAGAAAAGGAAAGAAACGGAGGAGGAGAAAAAGGGGGAAGAAAGGGAAAAGGGGTCCAAGTGGGTTTTTTTTAAAACCTGCAAATGAAATTCCAATTTATTTGGTTTTCAAAATTGGATGTATAATGAAAGGGCTTCATAGCAGTATAAATAGACATATGGAATTTCGGCGCATGATTTATTGATATCAAATAATAATAATAGGCCTAATAATAACCTTATAATTATAGTTAATACAAATGAATGACCGTGGGATTTTCAAATGTCTCTAAATTATAAAGGTTTATGAAAGTTTATCTGTAATGTCATACCACATTGATTAATTATAATTGTTTACTCCGCGAAGTGTGACAATATACTTTAAAAACAAGACTAACCCGTGTTTTTTCCATATAGTTTTTCTCTATAATAATTGCCAGCCGAATCGGCTGCCGAAGCCCTTCACGCTCTCTTCTCTTCTATTGCAGGTTCTGATAGGTCGGCAATAGGCTATCCAACATCTGCCGAGAGGAGGGTACTGCATTATCCCGGGGGGGGGGGGGTACTCACTCCAGTGGGTCGTTTTTTCATGAGACATCCTTAGCCATGGGTAGGCTTTTCAACTGAAAAATCCTTAGACATGGGTCCTGTTTGTCTATTTTCGCGAACATTTGCCAAAATTAAGTCTATTTTCGCGAAAATTGTTTGTGCAATCGTCCCGCAATCGTCTCTATTGACTCTTTTATTACTTTTGGGTATTACTTACTCCATGACGACAGAATAGTCCGCTAAAACGGATAATTTTCAATGAGTTTTCGGCCGGTATCCTTCATTTTGAAGATTCCGCACGAATGTTTTAACGTTACACGCTTATACGCGAGCAATCTTGCGCGTGGTCAATTTGAAATATGCGCGCGTCTCACAGTTCACGCAATCGTGAATTTAACGCACGCGTAGTGAAAAGAATGTCGCTTTCAAGATTTCGACAACATTTCAGCTGAAAGACAGCGCGTATTGAGGCGCGTGCACCAAACCCCTTAAGACTACTTCTTGGCTATCAAATAGTAAAATTACAGCAATATCGATTATGAATTGGCTAAGATACTCAGGATATAAGGTTCCACACCACCAATTAAATTGCCATTGACTAATTACATGCATAAGAGATCAAATTAAAGTCTGATTTTTTTCAGCTATCGAGCGACTGGTTTGTTCAAATCCTTGTTTTCTTTGAAGATACTGATGTCTTCCATCAAAAGAACACCCAGTTTGGTGGGGTTGACCTTCATTTTTCCTCGCAACAGGACGTAGAATACTAGTACACTCTCCAAATTGCTGTCTGCTAGCTATATTCGGTGCATTTGTTCTAGAAGAGGTGCCAAAAGAGAAAAGTTGTGTCAAATCTTACTATTACAGAAATTACCAGGGTTCTTTGGTTAAATATTAAGTTTATAGTCTACAAATCACAAATAACACAAATGTCTTTCATATTAAGAGCATTGTATACCTTTTCTGTACATTTAAATTAATGGTTAGAAGGTGGGGGGCCTTCTTAAATTAAAAACACCGATAGAGATGGGCGCTAGCACAAATTTATTTGGAGGTGTGGAATCATAAGTAGGTAGTGCAAACACGTTTTTACAGGTTTATCCTGTATTCCTGATTTTCTTGTCAGGTCAATAATATCAAGACACTTTAATAACCCATTGTACTTAAAAAATGGGAAACAAACTCATCATTCTGAGAAGAATATGTCATGTTAAAGATAAAATCTGGCTACAACTGCTATTTCAGTATCATATCATAAAAACTGAGCACATTTGCAATAAATTAGTTGATAATTATAGTGAATTCATCGAAGAGCGATCCTTGGTGCTTGGATAGGCAGGGGTGATGAGCAAAAATAAGATGTACTGTCTTCTGGCTATATTCGATAGTTGTCGAAGGATCCCATTTTATTCCAACCTCCGGTCGAACCTCATCTATAATGTGAATTGAAACAATTAAGCTGCCTTATGCAATAATATACACAATACTGCTCCAATGCGTATTATTCTCATCACACGCATGCACGTCATGCACAGCAGCTATGTTTAGTGTACCATTCAAAGAGAGCCAAATATCGAACCATTTGCGCATTATATGAAATCAAAAGGCTTCGAAATTGTCACATGGGATTTCGGCATATGAATAAAAACACAAAGCTGAAAACAATCGAAACTGATTTATCACAACGCAGGAGGCCACAATATTTTTTATTTGCTATCTTGTAATTTTTGTTAAAAGTAACAAGTAAAAACCTTTCCAAACATTCCTGAAACTCATCATGTATATATTATACTATGTAGCGTTGAGAGCGAAATACTAACATCAAGTAGTTTAAAAGGCTAAACAAGGCTGGAATGACTAACTAAAAATAACATTCATTGAAGATTCCTCAACTTTATGATGTCATCAAGTAGGCCTACTGACACAATTTCAAAACTGACGACTTATCAAAAGATAATGCATGGACATGAAATAATCAGACTACAACAATATCACTGCGAGTTAAATCCGGATGAAATTATTTGTGCTAACATCAAGGGATACGCAGCCAGAAATTACAAACATATTTCACAAACAGACTGGCAAAATGGTATAAGCATGGGTCAATATTATTAGAAATAGAGTAGGTAGGTACTCATCCGCAGTTAGGTATGCAAATTAAACATAATATCATGGTACAACCTGGATTTTAATAATAAGTGTATGTGTTAAACATAATTATTTTCTATTATGGCTATTTTTCATTCAAACTGATTTCATAGATTCCATCGATATTTTCGTCAGAAAATAGCCTCCTCTCCCAGTCTATGGAAGGGCTGGGTCACGTGATTGGAAGATCGGTCTCAGAGAGACTATAGTGACAGCTTGAAAATCCAAATTACAAAGTCTGTTGATGAAAATCCCCTCCCCTCTTTCTCTCTCCTAAATGTTAGTAATAAAATATAAGTATTGTGCAATATTCAAAAGATGAACAAATGAAGAAGTCCTTTAAAAGTAGGAATTGTTTTGTATGAATTGGCATTCTTAACAGCTAGCTAAGAGAGTTTAAGAAATCGGCGACGGGAAGGTGGGGCTTACGTTTTAACAGTGCGTCCGACATTTACAATGCGTGGTTCATAACGCGCACTTCTGCAGTGCGTCTTTGGCGCCTTTCCTGAGCTTATGCCGGCGCCGCGACGCTTACGCATGGTGTACTCATATCGCATAGGATTGGATGGAATGTTTGCGGGTTATTCGATCCTAGCAGGGGTAAAAGTTGTCAAAAGTGGAAACTAAAATGTACTTATTTCTGTGATAAATGTCTAAAGTAGGATTGTTTAAGAATGAGAATAAAGGCATTGTTTTTAGACCATACCCGTGTTATTATTGTCTGACATAAATGCGTTCGGTAGTATTATTTTTTGCGTAGAACTGTCGTTGTTCTACTTAAAATAATACTATCGTCCATATTTATGTCAAGGCCCTGTCACACCATAACGTATCGCCTCAACGTATGCGAATTATCGAAAAATACGTTGGTGTACGTTGGCATAAGACGTGAGAATACGTCGAAACTCGTTGGAAATACGTCAGGCATACGTTAGACATACGGCACATATACGTTATCAACTCGTTATCACTACGTTGGCTGTACGTTTCCCCGTCAGCCTACGTTCATCAACGTATACCAACTTACGAGTAACGTACCACTAACGTATGTCAGCGTATGTCAACGTATATTTAACGTACCACAAACTTACCGGGAACTTATGCAGAACGTATTAAGCACACGTTGAAACAATCTATGGAAGGGCTGGGTCACGTGATTGGAAGATCGGTCTCAGATGGAGACTATAGTGACAGCTTGAAAATCCAAATTACAAAGTCTGTTGATGAAAATCCCCTCCCCTCTTTCTCTCTCCTAAATGTTAGTAATAAAATATAAGTATTGTGCAATATTCAAAAGATGAACAAATGAAGAAGTCCTTTAAAAGTAGGAATTGTTTTGTATGAATTGGCATTCTTAACAGCTAGCTAAGAGAGTTTTAACAGTGCGTCCGACATTTACAATGCGTGGTTCATAACGCGCACTTCTGCAGTGCGTCTTTGGCGCCTTTCCTGAGCTTTTGCCGGCGCCGCGACGCTTACGCATGGTGTACTCATATCGCATAGGATTGGATGGAATGTTTGTGGGTTATTCGATCCTAGCAGGGGTAAAAGTTGTCAAAAGTGGAAACTAAAATGTACTTATTTCTGTGATAAATGTCTAAAGTAGGATTGTTTAAGAATGAGAATAAAGGCATTGTTTTTAGACCATACCCGTGTTATTATTGTCTGACATAAATGCGTTCGGTAGTATTATTTTTTGCGTAGAACTGTCGTTGTTCTACTTAAAATAATACTATCGTCCATATTTATGTCAAGGCCCTGTCACACCATAACGTATCGCCTCAACGTATGCGAATTATCGAAAAATACGTTGGTGTACGTTGGCATAAGACGTGAGAATACGTCGAAACTCGTTGGAAATACGTCAGGCATACGTTAGACATACGGCACATATACGTTATCAACTCGTTATCACTACGTTGGCTGTACGTTTCCCCGTCAGCCTACGTTCATCAACGTATACCAACTTACGAGTAACGTACCACTAACGTATGTCAGCGTATGTCAACGTATATTTAACGTACCACAAACTTACCGGGAACTTATGCAGAACGTTTTAAGCACACGTTGAGTACGTCGATAAATTTTGAGCATGCTCAATATTTTTTCGCGGGCTCGACGTGTTCCAAATTGTCACAGCGTATCACAGCGTGCTCTTAACGTAAACGACGTATCCCCAACGTACCCCTAACTTATATCAGCGTACACCAACGTACACCAACGTATTTTTCGATATTTCGCATACGTTGGCATACGTTGAGGCGATACGTTATGGTGTGACAGGGCCTTTAAGAGTCGGGCGCTCATACTGTTTTAAAAATGGTCACAATAAAGCCTTGATGAAAGGATATACATAGATGTGCGAAAAAACACTAAAAACAAAATTTGATAGAAATTCATGATGTTATAAATTATTCACTGCTTTTGGATAACATATGAGACCTTCTTTGGTCCTCGTTTTAATGACAGAGAAGTCTATAATATAGATTTCGTTCATTGAGGTTGCATTGCATTCCCGTGATCAAAGTACAAGCAAGAATAGAAGTAAAAGTAGTACCATATGTTTCAATTAGTTTTTACACTCAGATTATAAGGAACAATGCTAATAATTGATATCCCTGGGCATCTGTCATACGCACGGGCCGCTGAATTTACAATGGTTTCTAAATGAATAATTGTGTATATAATTAATTGTATTGTGTATGGTTTAAAGTGTATTTTAGTGATGATTAAGCTTTTGAAAAATATTAGAGCACATTCGGTGTGCTATTAAAATGCCCAGCGGGACACTTTGTACACTTACACATTCATTTCAATTTTAACAACAGTAGCCATATAAATGACGGTGTAGTGCCAATTAAAATGTGTATGAAAGCAATTTAGACCTAAATTGAATCTAACGGGTTTTTTGCTGATAATTATCACGGATGCAATGAAATATCCTTCTCAACAATGATATTTAATTACATATAGCCCTTTGGTTTTAACCCTTTTTTTAAAGGCATTCATCAGAGTGTATAGCTACGACATAGTACAGTGAAGTAACGAAGAACAACAGACGCATGGTTTATATCTGTAATAATAAGGGACGCACCATTAGATACTCGGGGGGTGGGGGGGGGGGGGGGCATGGAAGTTTAAAAAACAACAAGGTTAACAAGGTTAATGACCAGAGTGATTAAAAACCAAACTGGTAACTCTCAAAACAGAGCTCTGAAAGGCCAATCAATTGGTTCACTGCAACTCAGAAAATATGCATAAAACAAGACGCACAAGTGGGCAGAGGTTAAAAATGCCAATGAAAGTGACATAATAATAAGATAAAAGCCCAAACATAGAGAACAACATCAAAATATAAATTATAGAAAAATAATAATATCTGGAGGTCTGATGGGCATCAAGAGAACCTACACAACAAACTTGGGAACCAAATCTACCAGGAGCTGCCTGTTGTCATCCGTTGGGGCGTGACCGTATCACCAGCCCAGCTGACTACATGCTTTTAACAGGACCACCACCTACACTTAACCCATGACCACCATGCTATTATATGTATCAGTCGGATGTTGAAAGGACTTGAATGAAGGGTGTCATGAAAGAGTGTGAAGGCTATGACAAGTTAAGAGTTTGAGAGAAGATGACCGTGCACACGGCACTTGAAAGCCTGGATTCCAGCTGCTGAAATGTTACCAACAATATCATCTGGAAGACTATTCCATAAGGGAACAGCAGTGTGAATGAAGCTTCTGTCTAAGCAGCGAGTTCTGGCTGTCGGCAGAGAAAGAGCATGGACTGGCATTGATATGCTCGAACGGGTAGCACGGCGTTGGACATATGGTGCGGGAAGTAACCCTGCTATTGTGGGCAGTTGGTAGTATGCATCTTGTACAAGACCGTAGCCGCTGCTACCTGTCGCCTGTGAAGCAGGCTGTCAATTTTGAGCTGTGAACGAGCAGTAGCTTCATTAACTCCAATGATTCTAAGTGCCTTCTTTTGAATGTTGTCAAGCTGGCTTAGGATGGTGGGTGAAGCATTCGCCCAGCTTAGTGAAGCATACTCCATAATGCTGCGGACTTGCGACTTGTAGACAGTAGATCTACCTTTAGCCCCCAGTTTATTTGCAACTTTGCGTAGAGCGCCAAGCTTTTGACCAGCTTTAGTTGCAATGCCTGAGATGTGCTTTGACCAGGTAAGCTTGCTGTCAATGGTGACGCCCAAGATATCCAGTTCTTTTGTAGATGGTAGTTTGCACTCTCCAAAGTAGATATCAAGTTCAGATGGGGATCTTTTCCTGGAGATTACCATGGTCTTGCATTTGGTAGGCTCAAAGGTCACTTTCCATTCGTCAGCCCATACTTTCATGTTGCTTAGATCTCTGTTGAGACTAGCAGCTACTGTGTTGGGATCGGTTGATGACTTAATGGGTGCAAAGAGTGTTGAGTCGTCGGCATATAGATATAGCTCGTTGTCACAAACATCTACATGGTCATCAATATCAGCAGGTATATGGTACATAGGACTGAATGGTATATTTAGAGAATAAAACATAGTTCTTAGCTGTTTTGCTATAGACGATGGTCTTATAATGTATAGGCTGTACCATATTTGGAGTCGTGTATGGTCGCCGCAGGCGGCCATACACGACGACACAAATATGGTACAGCCTATACATTATAAGACCATCGTCTATAGCAAAACAGCTAAGAACTATGTTTTATTCTCATTCTTATTTAGTTTATTGGTTATTTTGATCTTTTATCATAAAATAACGCAGTTTGTTAGATTTATTTTAAACAAACAACAACAAATTTCCCCCTTTATAAAATCGGCGAATCCAGCGAGCTGTTTTCCAACATCCTGCTTCAAATTAATCGCGTTCTTTAGCACACACGCACCTGTCATCGCTGCGTTATACCCACAACGCATACGGCGGCGACTTTGTGTAGGTCACGCTAACGCGATGACGCGTTGACCATACGCGCTGAAGGTATTATTTTTCGAATGAATTAAACCCCGCCCCAAACTATGCACCATTGTCTCATAATGTATGGGCGTGTCGGCTGAAAATCAGCCAAAAACCAATCAAATTGTCTGCTGACATCTCAAACCACACCCACTATATAAGAATGCTATACAGTGTTCCTTTAATAATTATGTGCAAGGATACGTGGCATGGTAAAGACTTAGTGTATCTAGGGTGATCCAAATAATAAGTACATAAATCGTGGACATTGAATGTTACTGATAGTTTAATAGCAGACTTATATACATCATATATGTTACACCCTATATTATACACGATGTTGGCCACATTATCGAACTCATTGGAACAAATACATCTAAACGTTTTAATATCATACGCCAAGTTCATATATTTCGGATTCAAGTGTAACGGATTTATAACGTAATCATATTACTGCAGTATGCGTAACTAAATGAAATTACCAACGCTTGTTAACCATAATATTCTGAAACGTGTAACACTCGGGGCACTTGTACTGTTATATAGGCGTTAACCATTTAAAACTATAACAATTGTTCTTCAATCTTCACCAAAATACAGACATTGTATATGAAAATGATACTACACCATATATAATTAGCAAGCGTTCTACAAAACATTACTTATAACGAAAGATAGTTTCTTAATAATAATGAGAATGGATCCGTTTTAATGATACCAAAGCAGTACAGATGTTGACTGTATGAAGTCGTCATGTTTGAGAATGACGTCATCAAGCATCTTTCGGCTGGATATCTTAAAACGAATGAGGGCGTTACAGGAAGAAACTTTGATAATAACATGAATAATGATAATATATATTTACATCGATCAACGAGTGCCACATTGTCCCCTCGTTTAAGAAAAGACGTCCTCGTCCTCGTCCAACTTCCGTACAAAATGGCATAAATTGTGGGTACTTGCAAAATGGCTAAACAAAATTTGATTCATACAAAATCGCATAACATTTTTGGTACGACTGTTTTCAAATAAAATTCTTAATTACGAAAGTTACAATATTTATAAATATGTTTCCGTTAGACATACCAAACTTCTGGTACATAATCACATCAACATGTTGTTTTTACATAGCAAAGAGGATTACTTTCAAATGCGTAAATATTTCCCAATCACACCTGCTTCATGTACAGTGTTATATAGGCGTTAACCATTTAAAACTAACAATTGTTCTTCAATCTTCACATTGTGTATATGAAAATGATACTACACCATATCTAATTAGTAAGCGTTATGCAAAACAATACTTATAACGAAAGATGGTTTCTTACCTGTAATAATAATGAGATCCGTTTTAATGATACCAAAACAGTAAAGATGGTGAAGTCGTCATGTTTGAGAATGACGTCATCAAGCATCTTTCGGCTGGATATCTTAAAACGAATGAGGGCGTTACAGGAAGAAACTTTGATAATAACATGAATAATGAATATATATATTTACATCAATCAACGAGTGCCACATACATATATACTGTAGTCATGTAGTCATTGTTGCATTATGGCATAATCGGTATTAATACTTAAGGATTAAATGACTAAATATATAAAGAAACACTTTGATTAATTGTCCATTGTTAATATAGGCCTATACAACAACAAAATAATTGTCTAATAATTATTAGTGCCCTAATATCTCAATCGCAAAGCAGATGGCAGATGGCCCCCAAGAGAGAACATAATTATACAATATAAGAGCGTCAACTGATAAAGAGAGCATTTTTCATTTAGCATCTGTATGTATCAATCGAATTTAGTACATATGCAGTATATGTTTGTCAGTATGAAGAGGACTTGGTTTCTCCTGTTATTTCCTCTGGTATTAGCCAACACTATTCCATCACAGGTAAGGGGTCATATCCAAACTCTCAAGTGATTTTATAGCGTTTTTATACCGATTTTACCCCGGTATTAAAACGGTATTTTTTTTCTATTGTTAAAAGCATCGGAAAAAGATCGGTGATTAATACCCCGCTAGAGCTACGCCTCTCTACTTATCTGGCGTTAACAATAGAACTATTGTAGTACTCTCGATGGCTCAATTAGTGAAGCAGACAGATGAAAGCGCGAGGAAGGTTGTGTTATATTCTTTAAGAAATACTATAAGCTTTTTTACAATCGGATTTAAAAAGCTTATAGTATTTCTTAAAGAATACAACACAACCTTCCTCGCGCTTTCATCTGTCTGCTTCACTAATTGAGCCATCGAGAGTACTACAATAGTTCTATTGTTAACGCCAGATAAGTAGAGAGGCGTAGCTCTAGCGGGGTATTAATCACCGATCTTTTTCCGATGCTTTTAACAATAGAAAAAAATACCGTTTTAATACCGGGGTAAAATCGGTATAAAAACGCTATAAAATCACTTGAGAGTTTGGATATGGCCCTAAGTGAAATTAATGCCGGTGGGGTGTTGATAATTATAATGGCAGTTTTGTTCATGAAGATGGAAAGTGGCCTATCAATTTATTTATTTTAATTTTGTTTCTTTCTTTTTTATGTGTCAACATTTTAAAATGCATTTGCTGACGTACATCGGTCTTATCAGGTGTTAAGATAATTATGGAAACCATTTATATAATTACAGGATTACATCATCAGCTGAATACTAAATTTAGGGAAGTTACAGACATTTGTTATTAATCTATTTAAAAGATAATAGAAAAGTTAGAATAATAATAAAAAATTAAAAAAACGTTCGTCAAGCTCCCATAGTTTTACGTTACCATTCATTCAGAATGCACATTAGCAAAACATATACTATTATAGTATGGTATCAATTTCACAGATTGCATCAGTATCATCAGAGAATGAGAACAAATTACACACTAGCAAACGTTCTACATCGGAAGAGTGCGATGACTGTTTTTTTGAGGCTGATATGAAGTTGACACCCGCGCAACAAGCTGTCATCGATGCTGCTATTAAAGAGGAATCCACTGGGTTATCCAGGACGCAACAGAAGCGGATACCGGACGTCATTGAAGAACGGTCGAGTAAGTTTTTGTAGCATTTGTGAGAGGTAAAAAAACCGGGATAAAATACTTATAGAATAGACCTCGCAGTCTCTCACCTTGCATTTAACAGAATAAATGACATGGTAACAGATCGGTAATATTAGTTTGATTTCACCTCAGAGTGACTCTTGGGATGAGGTTGTGGGGAAATAATCAGGCAGAACTACCATTAGTACGTATGGTAGGAATTGGCCAATGAACTAACGTGGTTATTGCATGTTTATTTACCACGAGGTGTAATGATAGGCTATACACCTAACACAAACAGTTTCTGACCAGGTGCTTTAACGTTAGCTCATTTTAAATCAGTAATCGGTATCTTAGATAGACTATACATAAACGAGCAAATTTCTTCCCCGCTAGTTGAGACCTCATTCATAAAAATCGGATGGATACTTGAACAAGTTATGATGACTCAAATAACCAGTCCAACCGAAAACAAAGTTGAAGTTAATTGTTTTTCTGTGGGGTATATAGAATGCCTAGCGTGGGCTCAGCAGTGACAATTTGTGTGAAATGAATCACGTTTCGGCCATTCATTCATAAATGACTGACCAGTTTCGAGAGCAAACAGCATTCAATACAAATCAATGACATCCATACCAAAAAAACACCATTTTTCGTTAGTTGCTAAAAGCATCATAATGAGGTGTCATATTGTGGAGAGGAAATTAGCTCGTTTTAGTGTACATCTTCTTTTAGTGTATATGACTTTTGATACTGATTACTGATTTAAAATTAGTTAACATAAAGGCACTGATCAGGAACAACCAAAGCATATTAGTCTCACGGACGAAATCCGAATAGACATTTTTTTCTGCTAAAAAACACGTAGATCGATAACGATGTAGGCCTATGCTACGAGGTGCATTCAATAAGTTCTACCTCCTACCTCATAACTTTACTATTATATTAGCCAGTCGTATGAAATATTCTACAATTGTAGCTTTTAATCTCAGCTACAAACTCATAGTTAATTGGTCTGAGGACTCGTTGTACTTTTCTGGAGACGCAGTGAAAACCAAACGGAAACGGAAACGGATAAAAAACAGCCAAATATCTCATAAATCCTATTCATTTGGCCAATTCTAAGAGGCAAAACGTACCTATCGGTGAATTAAAACCGTTCTAAATTACAAATGTCTCTTGAACAAAATATAAACAATAACAGTGACTGATTTCTAGGGGAAAATGCTATTAATCTAAACCTTACCCTATACCGGTTGTCCCAAAAAAAGGGTGCACGTGTTTATTCAACTTGTTAACCATGAAGTTCTAACATTTTGTGTAAGATGTTTACACATATTAAAAGACTAAATACCTGGCTTTCAGATGCTGCTTATTTCATCTGATTCGGATTTGTCAATCCTGAGATATGGACAATTAACTAGAGCTACCCAGAATCGATGTTGTGCCGCTTTACAGTTTCAAAGGTTTACTCCTAAGATACAACTTCCACTTGTACGATTGCCCTTCACATAACATTTTTGTATTGAGATTGAATAGGTTTAAATAATAGAATGAGTGCCTGTGTAGTGTGTATCCAAGCAGAACTGAATATGAAGATGTTTGTTACATGATTCGAACCAGTCCTTTTGACGAGGTTTCACAAAATGTTTATTGGGCCTACATTTTCAAAACAAGACAGACGTCCATATGGCTGGGTGCGGCCTCAATTTTCATTAGAATAGGGTGTTCATGGTCTTAAACTATCATGATACGAGAAGTCAAGCAGAAGTCCCCAGAGAGTTTGCCATTCATTTTCCAAACACTCACGTACCATATCTAGGAATACATCTATACAAAGGAGTATTGGAAATACTTGGTAGATGGTGCAAGCACCAATATGAATAAAGAACATTCTGGAAGACTAAAATATGAAAAGTGGCAGGACACAGTAACACATTTTATGACATTGAATATAACGTGCGGTGTGCACTTCAGAGGGATCCCAGAATAACTGCTCGTGGAAATCCCTTACCACATATTCCAAGGACATTATTTTTGTTCCTCAGCCTCTTTTAAACAATTCTGGTCAAATGCCCACCCCAATGTTTCAAGACGATTGATACCCATGGATAGACCAAGTTACTGTCGTTTTGATGCTCAAAATCATTCTTTCTGTAAAAGTGGCACAACGTCGATTTTGGGTAGCTTTGATAAACTGGGTATATCTCAGGATTGACAAATCCAAATCAGATAAAACAAACGGCATCTGAAAGCTAGGTGTTTTCCCTTTCCGTGTGTATAAACATATTACACCAAACAATAAGATTTCATGGTCAACAAGTTGCGCAAACATGTGCACCCTTTTTTTAGGGACACCCTGTAGAGAACCGCTGCAAAAGTCACATTTGATTTTCATAAGAACTATAAGAGATCTTGATTATACTGGACTAAATGGAGGAATTTCAAGTCTCTCGAAGAGATAATATTATATCACTGAGTACCTGATTGACTATTCTAAAGGTTGTATATAAGGAAAATTCATAAAGTTACTATCATGTTAAGATTTCACATTCGAGGCATCACTGTTGCTTGACTTGTAACAACGAAAATTTGACCGAATAGCAGTATTCCTGTATGCTAAAGGCGTAGCAATACATTCGAGTTGATAGTACACTTTTTGAAAGCCTACAGAGGTTAATATTGCCTACAATCTGATTAATACATGATAATACAGTATTATATTCAGAAATCATCTATTGTTTTCTATTTTCAGTATTTAAATCGGGCTGTTATATTTAATCATACAATAGGGCGAGAAAACGAAAAAAAACAACAACATGTATTTATCTTTAGGGTAATTTTTCGTGTCCGTTGTCCAAAATCTCTTTCTGGCTTTGATCGCATCATACATAACAAAAGTGAAACGGGTATCAATTATCATTTACTATCAATGTGTAGCTGTGATTCTGAGCTATAATTATGACAAATGTCATGAGGCTGACATTCATATTAGCGATGTTATGAGTGAGGAGGTAAAACATATTGAATGACCCTCGTATTTTGAACAACTACAAACATGATTTGCCAAACGTCGTTATACAAAATAGGAGGTGGACATTAAAAATTGTTTGTCTGTGAAATGAATCACAGCTCTCCATTCATACATAAATGCCTGACCTGTTTCGAGAGCAAACAGCATGCGATACAAATTGTCAAATCAATGACGTCCATACAAAAACTCTTCTTCGTTTAGTGTGGTTGCTAAAAGCATCATAATGAGGTGTCTTATTGTGGAGAGGAAATTTGCTCGTTTTAGTGTACATCTTCGATTTTTGATACAGAAAAGGCAGCTGGTCAGGAACATTAAACCATTGTTTTATTTATCGACCAAGACATATTGTTTTGACGGACGAAATCCGAATAGACACTTTTTTTCTGCTCAAAAACATGTACTAAATCGATAACGATTAGACAACTACAAACATGATTTGCTTAACTTCGTTATACAAAATAGGAGGTCGACATTAAAAATAGTTTGTCTATGAAAAGTAACAGCAATGTTATGATGTATGTACAAATGTACCTGTATCCAAACAAACATGGAAGGCTATTGCGAATGCAAATCCAACTTGGTGTTGACTTGATCGTGTAGGTGTAACGCAATTGAAGTTGATTCAAAATTCCCCTATCTTGATGCTATTTAGGGCTTTTATTGGATTATTTGTAAAAAACTTGTATTTTTACTACAATTTGACATTACTATCCGTGGTCTTCGTTATCTCCAAGAAATTGGTGGTTTGCGAGGTTGTTTTGTTTAACAGGAAGGGTCTGCACTTTAAAATGAGGATATTCTTGTTTTGTTAGGATCGATTTTAAAGCAGTAATTTTATTCAAAATGTAGACCTAAATATTCAACAAATGTCGAGTTTCCTCCATATTTTCGCCCTGTGTCTGTTGCACTGTGATATCATAAGGCCAAACAAAGAAAGAAGGTCTGTCTCAGAACCCGCCCGCATTGGTATGTGAAATGAGCTACGGCGCGTAGGTCTATGCGCTGAGGGCTAAAACGGTTTTTTTAAATGTTTAAAAAGGTTAAAAAAAGTTCTCTGTAAGCTTGGATTAGCAGCAACAACAACAACAAAAAATCCAATTTTTTTTCGCATACCTCATTGCCTACTCAGAGTGGTACAGAGCGCGCGCTTTTAAAGCCGGAGATACACTGTTCGATCCCTTGAGTTGTCATTTTTTAAATGTATTTTCTTTAATTTAACCTGCCAAAGATGACAGATTTTTGTGTCAAATAAACCAATAGTTGGATCAGGTTGATGGGCATTTTCTTATAAACGATATTATTATTATATGGTTAGAAAGAAAAAAATAATTGCTCTTAATAATATATCTAAGACCAATTTATGGCAGGAAACATTATGCACGAACAATATGACACGTACGCATTTGCTACGTTTTGTATTTACTCTCACTGAAGATAATGTTCCAAACACATGTAAACACTGACATCGGGATGAAACTGTGACAACATTCAGTGGAAAATTTCCGTAAATACCTGATTTCAGAGCGTCGTAAAAAATCAGTTCACATGATGGTATACCGTATTATAAAACGATGTTTCGTTATTCCCCCTTTGAGAATTTGTTTGTGGTGTTTAAGACAATTGTTGCCACATCATTTTGAGATCTAATCCAACGATCAAAATTCGGAACCTTTGACAAATCCACTTCTGCAACCAGAGGCGATGTCGCTCACTCGATACCGTCCGCCACTCCGTCCAGGTTATCCCACCACTCACTCAAATTCTAATCTGACGTAAGACACATCATCAATGCAGCAAAAAAAGGTTTTGCTTGAATCGTATACATGTATAACATTGTTGAAATTGCCGAACGAAGGGAAATCAGGTATCACCATAAGACTTGGATGAAATATATCTCTAAAAAGGCGTTAAAAATTACAAAGTTTCATATAAATTTATTATTCAAAATACTTATGATGGTTAAATTAATGAGAACCTGCTCAGTTTTATGCCGATGCCATAAATACCGCAGTATCAGGAGAATCACGCCAATGGCGACTTTGACGAGGGCGATGACGAGCGAACAGCAAAGTCGTAAACGAAGACGAAGATAACGGCTGTGCCAACGGTAGTCATGGTAGTGTGGAGTCGATTCGCGCCACCACAATTGTCAACCGAACGTTTCACTAATTTGATGTGCATATGATTTATTCGTAGGTTGTTTCACGGTTGAACTTACTGATCCACAAGGCACTATGCAGAGTCCTAATTATCCTTTACCTTACGATGCAGATCAGTCCTGTACTTGGCTCATAACGGTAATGTTGAACCTTCTTTTTAAGAAACTAATTATCAACTTTAAACATAACACATTTATCTAATTGGAAAGCTTTCGAAAGGATAGATAATCAGGCAACATATTCAATCCTAGGTTAGTTTTAGTACCATGGGTACACTTAAAGGCATATTATGTGATCTTTTCCAAGTAGCGCCCTCTATCATTGATTTTTACTATGAAAGCAGATTTTCTTGCAGATTTACATTTTTGATCATAAATCATAAAGATCTTCTGAGTTACAGATCGATACGATTCCTAATTACTTCAAAGTCATGGTTTTAAGAGGTTGAAAAATAGATTGTCCTGGTACTGGGACAATCTCTTTTTCAAATTTTACTCTAAATTCACTCAAAACCATGATTTTGAGGTAATTAAGAATCGTATCGCTCTGTAACTTGGAATATATTCATGATTTATGACCAGAAATGTAAATCTGTAATAAATTCTGTTTTAAATTTTGTTCGAAGATTGAGGGCGTCCCCTGGAAAAGATAACATAATATACCTTTAATACAAGACATATATAATATATTTAAGCAAACAGCTAGAGCAGACAGTTTTTATTCGTTGTGTGATATTAATAATAAAAAAAGTAAAGCTATCCGATTTATGCTTAGAAAACCGATTAAGTTTAATAATAACTCGATTTGATCGGGTGTTTCCGTAAGGTGATCCGCTGCACGCGGACACACTTCAAACCATGGCATGTATTTCGTAAGGTTTCGAGTGTATCACCTTAATACTGAACCACCATTCTTAACCACGATTAATTAAATCATGTATAGGGACTGGAAGGATCAACCGTTACTCTTACCTTCGATTATTTTGAGCTGCAGCCCTATCCGCATCAATCGGAACAGTGTGTCGGTGATTTTGTCGAAGTCAGTTACGATGGCAAGGTTTATAACACGTACGTATGTGACAATTCATTTTATCCAAAGCAGAACATTAGATAAGGTGTGACGCTAATTTAATGCGTTGCGGTGCGCGTTGTCGCAATGGAGTTAAACGTTCAACTGAAATTGCGGCACTGCAACGCATTGCGCTAAAGGCTAAAGGTTTATTCAGTGATGGAGGCTGCGCCTTCAATTTGGATACAAACTGGGATTTGTATATATTTACAATTGTAGTACATGTATGAACTTACACTTGTAAAGATTCAGAATAATTAGCCCTCTCTGTACATGTACAACAAAACATCAAAACATCAATTCAAATATTCTTATTTACGGCTTCAAGACAAGAATTTCACGCTAGTAGTTGGGCAGATGGGTCTTCCGGTCCCGGTCTAGGCTGACACAGTGAGTTATACCAACATGTTCTTTGATGTTGGTAGAAAACATAAGTGGCTTCCATCGTATGCGGTGACCTGCTTTGACCCAGCGTGACCTTGCGATGAATTGCCGTACACTGCGGCGGAAGAAGGCTACCGCACCGCATCGCACGGCAAATTAATGTGAACGGAGGTTCCAGTAGATGTAGAATACACCCTCCTGACCACCAGCCCAGTGACCAGCCTTACATTTATCCATCGCATAACAATATGCACAGATGCACAGATAATACTGTATCTGCTACACCACACTGTGTGTAGCCATTCATTGGTATAGCATAGAGTTGTTGGTCCTGTCACTCCGCTCGCTCCGCTCACTCGATGGACACTGGATTGGGACAATCACAGATGGGGTATGCTAGCTTCATGATTGGGGTAAACCAAGGATCTAAATCTAGGGTTCCAGATGCTTATTGACGACTTTTCATAAATGCACATAATACAGGTCATGCATTTGCACATAATTCAGGTCATATGCATTTTGGTAAGACCCTTATTTTAGATAAGAAGGAATTTAGATCGTAGGCTTTACAAAACTGTGTTGAAAACTTTCAGCAGAAAGATACATTTTTTCCATGATGTATCTGATTGCACAATTTATACTTTATGCTGCCGGTCATACCATAAGTCAGTGGTCATGAACCAACTCAATGTCGATGACGAATAACAGAACAGAATGATGTACAACATTACCTACTAACTCAATGGAATGCAGAACATGACGGGTATAGCGCTAATCATGTTACAATCACCATTGCAGTCTTTTCATTGTGTCTACGCTTATAACCCTGTTCTACGGGCAAATGGACCTCTCAGGTAGAGTCGGTCGATCGGGCGGGTGGGTTTTTTTTCTTCTAAAAGTTTTCCAAACATTTAAAAAAATAAATTCTACAAAAAACCCGGAAATGTTATTGTGCATGAACTAACTCGGATGTTTGTGATTTATTTGAGACAATTTGTTAAACTACTCGTAGTATCAAATATTTTGAATTATTCGTCGCGTAAAACATTAATAGTACATGATTTTGTATTCGTAACGCTCACTCTACAACGTACGTTGTAGTTTATCAAATTCAATTGTCAACCCTATGAGCGTGTTTCTACTGGGGAAGACACCGTTAAGAATCGGTAAGTTTGCCTAGTGGAAACAGCCAGATACCGTTAAGAATCGGTATTTTGGGTAATCCCAAAAACCTTCACAAACCAGGTTTAGTACAGGTAAGAAACGACGAGAAACCCAATAGAAACAGAAAGCCTAATAATCTTACCATTTTGTGCCGTGAACCGTGTCACGCTGTATTATACACATTGCGAAGCAATCTTCTTCAGGTGGGGCGGTATTGTTTGGTACTACAAAAGGTCAAATGTCGTGGCCCATCGACTAGGATCGATAAACTTAGCGGTAACTTTTCGCGAGTAGAAGCAGGTGGGATTAAAAACTTACCGGTTAATCTTAGCGTTTAATCTTAACGTTAACTTTGCAGTGCCCCGTGGAAACACGCTCTAAGTTTATATACAACCCAACGCACAGCTGGTAGTGTGTACGGCTGCACTGTGTGATCGATTGCCCAGTTAATCCTTCCTGGTCATAACAGTGTCACACACGGGGTGAACCTCACACACCCATTTTCCTCCCGCGTAGCATATTGAAAATGTGATTTTTGAAACGGGACTAATTTTCTTTAATGGCGCTAATCATGCTTTATATTTGTTGTTAGGTGTTATGTTGTGGCAGCGCAAAACGAGCAACGTGAGCTTCCCGTTGACTTCGCAGGGAAGCTTGCAAGCTACTTGAGATTGCAGCAAGAACTCAATCTCGTTATCTGCGTAGGACAGGTGGGGTGTGGAGCAGACTGCCTTCCTCTTCCCTTCCCTCTGCTCTTGGGGCTGAATCCTTGCATTTGCTTTTACCATGTGGTCTATGTTATTCAATCTTGTTCACTAGTCAAGCCCCGAAAACGAGACTGAGCACGCAGGAGGCTCTATTTATTGTACGTTCTTTGGAGGGTCAATGGACAGGTCCGCCCGGTGCGTGGAGAACCTCCTAAATGGAATCAGATTGCATGATTGCACAATGTCTCACTGCATGACCAGTCATATAGTGTGTAGAGAGAGTCGAACTACGTGTGTCGACATACATGACATACATGTAGGTCGATTGCAGGGTCATTAGTTTATGCATGGATGGAGTACACTACCAAGCAACTGTTACATTATATTTATCCAAGTGAGACTTGAAAGTAGGAACGCAATTGGTCGTACTAAGAGCGCAATGAAAACGTAAAAAGCGGGATAGGAGCTTCCTTGTTTTAAATATCTGACAAGTGTGGTCATTTTTCCGGGCACTTCCTGCATGTTATTCATATGTTGATACTTTTCAGCGCAATGCAAGCGCTGACTTGATTGGAGATGAAAGAGAACGAACGCGGCGCTCTGTCTTGCGCTATAGGACGACCATGGGGACCTTCTCACTTCATATCCCGTGTCACACTGCGTCACCAATCGGCTCTTCCCAATCGGCTCCTAGAGACCTTAATGTGTTCGTCTTGTCGCTTTGATACCTGTTGATACTATTTTTCAGCGTAATGCCAGCGTAAGGCCTGAACGCCGTAGGCATGTAGGGGGACAGCCCTATTACCATGATTACAATACAAATACGGGTACAAATACCGGTAACGTTTTAGGATAATCCTAATTTCCCTTTATTACATTAGATACTGTGACTCAAATCTACCACCAGTTATAACATCAACCACCAACGACATGTTAGTAGAATTCAAAAGTACTGGGAATTCGAACATAACTGCACGAGGATTTACTGCGCATTATGACATAGCGGGTGGTGATTATAATTGTTACGATTGTGCAGGTAAGTCAGATATTATACTTTATTAATCATTTTGGGATATGAAAGTCTATTAACATAGCGCCATCAACAGTATGCGCGCCCCAGTAACATATTTGAGCATTGATTCGTGAATAGCATTCTAAAAATATGCAAGTTTATATTTTAAAGGAATTTAATTCAAAAATATATAAAACAAACAATAAAACTTGAAGTCCTCACATTTGTAAAACACACCCAGTACGTAAGTTTTATCATAATTTTCGAAAAGCAGACGACAAAGGTCATCGGCATATTCGAATTATACTACAGCACCATCAATAGCGTGCGTTTAAAGGAAATCCTTACCGTGGAACTTTAGCGCTCAGATATGTAGCATTTTTATCTGGTGGACAATTTAAGACCAGGTTCGATAACCACAAGTTTCCGTCACGAGAAATATTCAACCAACACAGAACTCTCAAAACACATATGGACACTAAAAAGGAAAAATTAGAACTTCCCCATCAATTGGGAAATTATCAAAACATCGAACACTACCGAGGTAAATGCAACCTTCGCTTGGAGGGAGAAATCAAAATCATCAATAACTTAAGTATTCTCAACAAGATATCCGAACTAAGTTCTGTGTTCAATTAAACTGGTCAATGTACATTATATATATATATATTCCTGCCATACACTGCTAGGTTTTATGAATAGCACTGTTCTCCATGTAGCTTCCGATCGGCAAGTGGATTTTGAGCCCCCTAGGCTATAGCCAACTGCATCCAGACGGTAACAAGAGGCAGACGGTTTGCTTGAGTGGGCCCTGAACATGGATACACGACATTTTAGCGGCAAAACTCAAAGACAAAGACTTAAAACAACAATGAATACTACAAGAAAAATCCCAAAAATCCCACGACAAATCACCATTTTTTTAAAAAGATTCTTAAATTATTATTATTCTTTTTTCACAGTATCCTCATATGTTTAATATAAAGTATAATATACATTTCATATCATATTTCTTCATAATATTATTAGTACAATACAGACGATAATTTGCATTAAATAAATGGTATTACACGGTCCTTTGCTTTACATTTCTACACATCCCATAATGGTAAGAGGGAATCCCATTTTTTGTTAAAACTCGCAATGTTCCCATTTTTTACGGCGATATATTTTTCAAGGGAGAAGGACCGATTTGCTTCCTTCCGGAACAAATCGAAAAATGGTAGCCCTTCTTTCATTTTGATCTTGTATAAAAGCGACATAGTAGAACAATTACATTGAAGGCACTCATGATAGTTGGCTAGCCCAAATAGTTGAACCTGTCTATCCATAATGATGGTGATATTTGTTTTTTCCTTAACCCATTTTATAACATTTTCCCATAGTTTTAATATGGTCGGGCATTCACAAAATAGGTGTAGTTGTTTCTTTACAAAAAGTGTATACATTTGAGTCTTTCCGCCCTATCTTTTCCACACAAAAAAAGAGTTTACGCCTAAAATGATATGAGTAAGGCGAAATTGGAACCATCTTAATTTGATATCAACGGTACATTTGAATGGTATAAGAAAGTAAAGGCTGTCCCAAAATGATTAGTACCCATCGATGCCCAAAGTTCAATCATTTTTATCTTCATCAAAATCGATGGGATTAGGTCCGGTTTTTTCACATCATCTTTGTCATACTGTAGTATTTTATTAGAATTTTAGATCATGAATATCGGATTTATTAAACTCAAGATATACTCCATTTTGTAAAACATGGTGATTTCACCTTTTTGGCAAAGTGCTAAAAAAATGTGTGTGCTATTACAGCTTGTTTAAAAGAAACTTGAGTATTCTCATAATCTCTTGTCTACTCACTATAATCTTGTGTGTCTTTCTGTTGTAACTGTTATTGGTTATGGGAGTTCAAATCATTTCTAATAACTCTCCTTAATTCAAAATAACGGGTAAAAGAAGTTTGTCACACTTGAGTGACCCCATGCATTGTTTTATTTGACAAGTGTTTAGGGACTTCTAAATGAAGTGGTATTTGGTGAATCACCAGTGCAGTGGCTTAGATTTCATTTTCACATTGGAGAATGGATTTCGTGAAGTTAAACACTAATGGACTTTATTATTTTTAGCAAGTTTGTAGGAAATTGCATCCCCAATATGAAAAAGAAATCTAAGCCACTGCTAATTACCCATGACTACGTCTTTACCTGTTTAAATGTCCCTCAAGTTTAGCCTCAAAACTAGCTCATTATAGAAACAAAGCTCGGGGTCGCTCATGCGTGACGATCCATTTTTACCCTTCAAATTGATTCCAAATGAAGAAGTATTCATGGTTTGAACAACAATATGATACAACAGCACTTTAAAATAGAAAGGAACCACAGATAATTAGCAGACAAGAGATGAAGAGAATGTATCAGTGTCTTTCAAACAAGCTGTTTAAAACACATTTTTTTGCACTTTGCCAAAAAGGTGAAATCACCATGTTTTACATAATGGAGTATATCTTGAGTTTAATAAATCCGATATTCATGATCTAAAATTCTAATAAAATACTACAGTATGACAAAGATGATGTGAAAAAACCGGACCTAATCCCATCGATTTTGATGAAGATAAAAATGATTGAACTTTGGGCATCGATGGGTACTAATCATTTTGGGACAGCCTGTACTTTCTTAACCATTTCTTTTCAGTACATTTCAATGTAAAACACAGATTGAATTAGCTCCATTATTATCCAATTGCACAGTGCGTTTCTACTCATGCATCTGGGACTACATTTAAGCAACCTCTGATTTAACAGCATATTATGCGATCTTTTCCAAGGAGGACGTCCTCTATCCTTGTGCCGTTCTATTTAAAGCTGATTTTCTTGCAGATTGACATTTCAGATCATACATTTTCCGAGTTACAGAGCGGTACGATTCCTAATAACTCAAAATTATGGTTTGAGGGTTTTTCGACGGCTCGAGTCCGAAAATCCTTTCCAATTTAGATTGTAGTAGGCCTATATGATGGAAAGTGTGTGTTATAAATCGACATTATTGTTTTTATTGATACACAAAAGGAATACAATATAGTAGGGAATACTTTATGATAAGAAACATTTAAAATATGTTGACAAATTCCCAAAATTGAACGCAGGTTTCCTTTATGATATATATAGTCAACATGGGTTTCTGTATTTACGGACAATACGGCAAAGATAGATTTATAAGTCCAGGAAAGTTTTTCCTGAAAAGTCAAACAACATATAAGTGTAAACAAATTGAACTATATATAATGTATACATTAAGTGGCTGATCTGGCTCGTTTCTGCCTGTGGATAAAGGTTGCAGATTTGTATTCGAGCTCGCCCAGAGACTAAATATTTGTTATGGTTATCATAATCATTATCATTATCATTATCGTCAGTATAATATTGTATTTGTTAATAAAGGGTTCAACAAAAGAAAGTATACCACTTTGTTTATGTCATTGTAAGTAACTTTCAATTTGTTTTTGTCCAAACAGGCTAGATAGGTATTTAGATGAATCTTTTAGGCATAATTTGATACCAAATTTGCCCCCTAACAACAAAGATAAACCATGATTAGCACCATTTAAAGGAAAATATCCCATTTTCAAAAGTCGCATTTCCAATGCACAGCACGAGAAGAAAGGGCCAATTGTTAACACACACATGCCGTATTTATCCCGTACTGATCACCGCGCATATCCCTCAATGCGTGGGCTAATTCAAATGTAAACTGATGCATGGGTGAAGGATTTGAATGTAAAGGAATGTTATGGATGGGTAGAACATGGACAGATTAACCAAATCTTCTCGTGCTGTGTATTGGAAATGCGACTTTTGAAAATGGGATATTTTCCTTTAAATGGTGCTAATCATGGTTTATCTTTGTTGTTAGGGGGCAAATTTGGTATCAAATTATGCCTAAAAGATTCATCTAAATGCCTATCTAGCCTGTTTGGTCAACGACAAATTGAAAATTACTCAAAATGACATAAACAAAGTGGTATACTTTCTTTTGTTGAACCCTTTATTATAGAGTGTGAGTACCAATCACCTAATTGTGATGACAACAGTATGATCTGTGCCGATATGGGAAGTTACAGTTGCACATGCGGAGACGGATGGACAGACGACGGATCGTGGCCAGACTGCACGGGTATGTTTTTTCCCGGGGACGGGGAGGGGGGGGGGGGGGGGGGGGGGTACTCGGATATTTTAAGGAGGAATGTGCCGCCAGCAAAAGAAAGTTGACCCAAACAGTCACCAATTTTCGGGGGGGGGGGGGGGGGGGGGGGGAGTGTTTACCAGAAACCCATAATTGTCCTATATATTTGACAGATTTTGCTAAACTTTCGGCGAAAGTAACATTAAGGATTTTAGACCCATACATACATTTACCAAAAATGACTTTGAATTTGAAAAGATGTCATCCATTTACCAGAGGGTGGAAAATGGGACCCTTTTGGGCGGCACATCCCCGTACCTCATATCCACTAAGTACCGCCCCCCCTCGATGTTTTACGTATAGTTTACAAGTTATTCAGAGAAGACCTTTTCCAATCGTGAATTAATTCAATATTTCAGGACGTTTTTATCACATCGTACAGTTCACTGACATTTTAACTGATAACATTTTAAAAATGTTATCAGAATGGTCTACTAAATTCTATTAATACACTATATTCATTTTCATATACATGTATATTTGACCGGAGTATGTGTAGGTGTCATCGATTCCCCAAAACTAACATTTTAACTGATAACATTTAACTTTTTTATGGAGTATCCTATAATGTATTATTAGATCACCTGATCTAGCGCTTTACATCACGCATGCGCAGTACCAATACATTGACGGTTTATTACAATGGTCATCTAACCTAAGGTATGGTCTTTTCGAGTCCTCTTTATTTACGTGCTTTACACAATACATAGTCACGTTACAGTCTACTAAATTCTATAAATACATTCATTTTCATATAGACGTTATAGATTTGACCGGAGTATGTGGAGGTGTCATCGATTTCTCAAGTTGTGCAGTCATATCCACACCCAACTATCCTGGTGACTATGATAAAAACACAGAATGTACCTGGCAATTTCAGGTAATGTATAATTTGTGCAAATATTAGGTTATAGACTATACATTAGTCTTTTGTAGTATATCTTGGCCTTTTTTACTTGTTCGCCAAGGCGTACAAGTATATAGGCCCGAGATTGGTACGCTGTATTCATGGCTCCGAGTGTCACATGGCACAGAGAACCTTTTTTAGTATAATTGTCAAACCGGATAAGCCAAACGATATTTTCATACGCTCATATTGATTGGACGAGAAATGTGCCATCCGTGTCGATGGCTTTGATTGGACGAGAGATTGATATCATCGCCAGTGTATAACTGTGTCATCGTGTTGTACTTTTTTTGCGTGAGAGTTCGTAGTTGTCTTCTACTATGCAAAGGGGGCCGTGTACAAAAATGTTATAACACGTAATAGCTCATAATCTTAGGTCAAGTTTTAGACTCGATTTAATTCATACAGTCTGCACCTGATTTTTGACTGTATTATTATTTTGAGTGATTTTTGGCCAGTTTTAGTTTAACCAATGAATGAATTTGTAGTAAGCTTACTTACCATTTTAAGCTTACAACTTCTGACTTTGATATTTCTAATCCGAGATTTAACCCCGGGGATTTAACCACCCAAAATCATGTTTATGGTGCTAGGGCATTGCTTTTAGGACAACAAACATGACAAATGTGTTTTGATCACAAATCTGTTTCTGATCATACGTAGCTCAAAATCGTATCCTAAAAAGCAAATAAAGGCACATTATATGATATTTATTATTTGCCTATTTTTTCGGAATCGGTTGGAAAAAACACATTTTTCTTTGATATTTCTACACGAATGTCATTTATGTTGTCAAATTGGTTGAGAATTGCAGTGATACTGATATGATACGTTGCTCAAAATGTGATATCGTATCCTAAAAAGTAAATCAGGGCACTTTATATGATATTACTAGCCTATTTTGTCCACAATTAGTAGGAAAAAAACCTGTTTTTCCTTGATCATTTATGTCGTCAAATTGGTTGCGGATTGACCGATCAGTGATACGTAACTCAAAATGTGATATCGTATCTTAAAAAGCAAATCGAGCACATTATATGATAGTTTGTCTATTTAGTCCCTAATTGGTAGTAGAATTTTGTCCGCAATTGCTAGGAAAAAAACCCTGTTTTTCCTGGGGATTTCAACGCGAACGTAATTTATGTCGTCAAATTGGTCGCGGATTGACCAATTAGTGACATAGAATATCATTCGCAGCTCAAAATGTGATATCGTATCCTGAAAAGCAAATCAGGACACATTATATGATATTTAGCCTATTTTGTCCGGAATTGGTGGTTGAAGAAAAACCACAATTTTTACTTGCGATTTCAATGTGAGTGTCATTTATGTCGTCAAATTGGTTGCGGATTGGCCGATTAGTGACACTGATATCATACATAGCTAAAAATGTGATATCGTATCCTAAAATGCAAATGGCACATTATATGATATTTTGCCTATTTTGTCTGCAATTGCTAGGAAAAACACCCTGTTTTCCTGGGGATTTCAACGCGAACGTCATTTATGTCGTCAAATTGGTCGCGGATTGACCGATTAGTGACATAGATATCCTTCGCAGCTCAAAATGTGATATCGTATCCTGAAAAGCAAATCAGGACACATTATAATGATATTTAGCCTATTTTGTCCGGAATTGGTGGTTGAAGAAAAACCACAATTTTTACTTGCGATTTCAATGTGAGTGTCATTTATGTCGTCAAATTGGTTGCGGATTGGCCGATTAGTGACACTGATATCATACATAGCTAAAAATGTGATATCGTATCCTAAAATGCAAATGGCACATTATATGATATTTTGCCTATTTTGTCTGCAATTGCTAGGAAAAACACCCTGTTTTTCCTGGGGATTTCAACGCGAACGTCATTTATGTCGTCAAATTGGTCGCGGATTGACCGATTAGTGACATAGATATCCTTCGCAGCTCAAAATGTGATATCGTATCCTGAAAAGCAAATCAGGACACATTATATGATATTTAGCCTATTTTGTCCGGAATTGGTGGTTGAAGAAAAACCACAATTTTTACTTGCGATTTCAATGTGAGCGTCATTTATGTCGTCAAATTGGTTGCGGATTGACCGATTAGTGACACTGATATCATACATAGCTAAAAATGTGATATCGTATCCTAAAATGCAAATGGCACATTATATGATATTTTGCCTATTTTGTCTGCAATTGCTAGGAAAAAAACCCTTTTTTTCCTTGCGATTTCAACCCGAACGTCATTGTGTAGAGAAACACATGACAAAAATGTGATTGAATCTCACCAACTTTTTATTCATGAGACCGTTAGGCCATTGCCTAACACAAGAACAAACAATACATAGTCTTATAACAAATAGGCTATTGCCTTACTACAAGAACAAACAATATAACAATCAATAATACATGTTATACATAGTCTTATAACAAATAGGCTATTGCCTTACTACAAGAACAAACAAAGTCTTTATAACAATCAATAATACATGTTTACAAGATTCTCAAACAATTTTTGCATTTCCCATGCTCCCATCCATTTTTGTTGAAATGCCACTGTAATGTAATGACAGTATGCAATAATTAGATTTTAAGCAATGAGCTTGAACCGGAACAACCTGCAAGGACCAACTCATATAAGGGAGCAGTTCCATTTATACGCGATAGATTTATCGCGACTGTATCGGGGCCTGATATGTTTTGGACCCGATGTTTTTCAAGTTGATACGCGATAAAATAGTCATCAGGCCCCGATAAAATAGACATCGGGGCCCGATACGAGGCCTCTGCCATACCCTGGGGTATGTTTAGCAAATAGAGCGGGACATTGTTTAGCAAATACACGAGGATAATACAATTTACGTTAAACATCCATAATCAATAACATTATCTCTAAAAACATGAAATGCTGAATTTGTACCTTACAACTAGAATAACTAACCCGAAGCTCTATTTACATACCGACCACTTATCTTTCGTTATATTTAAACAAGCGGTAATACGCTACTCGATAAATAATCCTTTGCTACTCGCAACTGTACGCGATAAAAATCTCATCGGGGCCTGATAAAAAACTCATCGGGGCCCGGAACATTCTCGCAATTTTTATCGCGTACAAATGGAACTGCTCCCTAAGCGGTAATGAGCAATTTTGACAAACAATGAGTTTAGTGAGCTAGTGTTCCGGAACAACCTGCTATTGGACAAAACTTGACAAGAATCAGCTGATATTGGACAAACACCTTCAAAAGGACATGACAGTATCGAGCCGGGGAGGCAAGGGATCCCCGAGGGGTCACCGGGCAGCACACCTCCTAGATAGTACTCCAGCGAAATGCTATCCTGCGACCCCCCTGACCTCGCATCCCAGACTCAATCCTCCAACCTCCATACCATAGGTATCAGTAATACAAGACTACAAAACAAGACCCTAATTACAGGGCGTTAAGCCCTTCCCACCTCTCACCCTTTAGTGGAGGGTGAGGGGCGGGTGGGAGGCCAAACCGATCTCATGAAAATCAAAGTAGCGAATGATGATCACAGTCCCAAACGCAGGTGCAAGCTGCGCCGTGTACCACGAAACCACAAACCAAGCGCATCGCGCAGCCTCGCGTTCAAAGGATGCCGCTCGGAAAACAACGCACATATCCTCCCTCATCGGGACATGACCGGTCACCGACCGTGCTCAGAGTAAACAACCTAAACTCGGTCGATGACCTTTGCCGCCTACCTGCAGGTCATATGCTCTCACACAACTTGATTTACACGTGAAAGGTGTAAATGTATTTTATGTCATTTATGTCGTCAAATTGGTCGCGGATTGACCGATTAGTGACACAGATATCATACGTAGCTCAAGATGTGATATCATATCCTGAAAAGCAAATCAGGGCACATTATATGATATTTAGCCTATTATAAAAAAAATGGCATGATATAGGAATTGCTCACATAAAACTCTGATATGTTTCGCATTTGTTTACAAGCATTTCCCTTTTAAAGGTTTTTTTTTTAATAATATTAAATTGCTTTTAGTCCGTAAGCGTGTTGTCTTACATCAACATGATCAATGCAAGTACCGTTAGTCAAACATACTTTTACCGAACGCAGTATTTTCATACGTAATCTGGTTCGGCCGTATCGAAAAGTCATTCAAGACATTTAACTTATTAAACAAGTAAACCACGGTCACTGACATCAATGCTACCGTGCGGTAGGAAGCGAAAGGTGCAATTCGAATGTTTTAACTCACGACAAAATTATACCATGCACCGCGCTCCAAAGTATATGGTCCGCCTAGCCTGAGTATGCTTTATTGTCACACATAAATGACGTCGATTTTTATGAGATCATTCAAATTTACTGTTTTCTTAAAAGAATAAAGAATATATGTAATAAAAATAAAATCGAGAAATATTTGTAAATACTATTACAGATATAAATAAAGACAACCAATGGTGATTCAAGTATGTGTTATTCGGTGGAGTATGTTTAGATATAATATGCAAACATAACCACTCTTACACATTGTCCGGGGAAAAGATACATGAAACCAATCATAATTGCCAGTTTTCTATTTATTGTGGCGGGATGAACTGTATACGGATGACGGCATGACGCTTTAATTATATACGTCACAGGTGTAACTCCCAATATCGGTTCGTGTCTTGGCCGATAGGTGGTCTGAACGAACCAAAGTCATCAGTAGATGTTGATATACACCTAGCACATAAAGTCCCTGACCAGGTGCTTTGAGGTTCGCTAATTCAATATATATAATCGGTACCAAAAATCCGAGATATACATTAAATGAGCAAATTTCTTCTCCGCAGTTTGATACCACATTAAACAAAATCGAATAGATACTTTTAAAGTTATGGCGATTTCAATGACCGGGCATGCAACAGAAAAGTTGCACTAGGTATAGGAATCATTGATTTGTGTGTACTCGAAAAATGATAGTGTTTAACAGTATATCTGATCATGGATGTACCTGACCCCTTCCGGCGGCACCCCTTCCAGCACCACCCCTGGTCCCTAAACTTCGAACAATTGTAGCTCCCCTTCTGTATTAGCTATACCAATGTTTTTTGCAGGTAAAACGCTTGTTATTAGGGCTTTAAAATGATACCAAATTTGTTGAGATAGCTTTTGTGGTTTTAAACATATTTAAGGAATATGACAGCATAAAACTAAAAAGTGTAACAGCACCACCCTATTGGGAGGCGAGTTCATAACGTGTGACCATGTGCTAAATTCGATCGATCATCGGTCACTGTCTTAAAACAAAGAAAGTGGCGTAGCTACGTTTTTAATAGTAAACTGAGTCATCGACAAGACGTAACCGACGAAAAAATGCGCGTAGCACGCCATTTCTGTGCTACCTTCGCTACCGACAGTGCCAATGTCAACCGACATGACATGGGAGAGGGAGGGGGGAGGGGTATCCCCCTCTGGCTAATCCACTGAACAAAGAAGTAGTCTATTGTTTATGATCGATCATCGTATAGCGACTGTTATGGTTATTGCACCAATACCAAAAAAAGTATAAACGATCGTCGGGTCAGTATGAAATACTTTTAAAATATTTCGTAATCGTATACTTACAGGACATATCCGACTCGAAAGTTTTCCTGAGCTTTATAGACTTTCAATTAGAAGCTTCTGATTGCGAATACGACTACGTACGCCTATACTTTGTGGATTCAGAAACGTTGGGATTCTACCATAAAGAGTACGTATTGTACAAAACATGTGTTTATACAAAATATAGGCCAAGTAATACTGCAGGTAAGTACCTTCGAATAATCTGTCATCAGTGGTTTCAATGTTTGTTTTGTTTTGTGTGCGGGATATGGGTAGGTGTCTGTTTAAGAATATATTTATCATATATATATGAAACAAGAAGAGTTTTAAAAGCACAAACATCGCTTAGAGGGGGTTACATTTGATAAATAAAGGAAGGGTATCATAAAGAGAATTATGTCATAACAAAACGAGCACTCTCAGTTTTCTTGAAATCAAGTTTTAAAATTTTTAGAGTCATAGTTATATTGTACTTGGCTGTTTACATAAACAAACGCCCCTGAACATGATGTTAGTTAAAGGTCCCAAATTGGAATATTTTGTATCTAATTAAGAAAAGAATAAACACTTCAAAGTCAACCAGGGCAAAAACAAGTAATTAATTAGTGAATAATTAATAATTAATTAATGATCAACAAATAATGAATTAGGATTAATTAATGATTGATTAATAATTAATAATCAATAATTAATTATTAATACTTATTTATCATCAATTTATTTATTAAGTAATTAATGATAAATATATAATGAATGATCAATAATTAATCAATAAATAAATAATTACTAATAGTTATTAATCATCAATTTATTATTAATGAATACTTAATTAATTACTATACTAATTAATCACGGATTCATTTATAAATTCATGATTAATGATTACTCAATAATGGAGGTTTGCACAGTAAGTAGTCGTGAATTTCCTTATTATCACATTAGACCACAACACCTGTTTCAGCTTTATGTTGAGCTACCCTGTACTACCAAAGACGGAAGACAAACAAACTAGGCGTACTGATCTACATTCACAATATTGTACAAACCAGTACATACATGTATGTAGCAAAGCAGTTTGTAGCATGGTGTAACAACAGAGAGCAGACGAAACTGCTTCACATGAATTATCTATCCGCATTTTTTTCTTCTTCTTTAATTGGAACGTGTAGAAATTGACAAAGCCTCATTACTGTGTTCAGTGCGGCAGTGCGGGGTTACCTCCCCGACTGCCAACCCCCTGAGTGTTTTAACATATAATTTAGAATGAATATAGTTTCCAAAGTGTTTTTTAAACAGTATTATGCGGTTTATTCCGTGAGGGCGCTATTGTAGTCCACCCAGGGTTGTTCGACTTAGGGTTGATCAACCCCGGGACTGTCTACCCCGGGTGGAAAGTCATGTGGGTATTTCCATCGCTGCGTATATACATAGTGTACATGAAAAGGGTTTTAGATCAAATCAAATGTCATACTCACTGCGCGAGAAAAAGTAGGGCACACTGATATTTAGAGAATAAAATATAGTTCGTAGCTGTTTTCTACGTTGGTCACAATATGTACCATAATATTATTTGTGTATGTATTTCACCCTTTATAAAATCGGCAAATCTAGTGGGTTGTTTACCAGACTTTTTTACTTCAAATAATCGCATTCCTTCGAGCAGGCACACGTGGCATCCCGGCGTGACATCTCTGGTCACATGTCACTAATAGGTATATCAAATAAGGTGGGGCCGTTTCAAAAAATCCTTAAAATCGTGATACGTGTCTCTATTTTATTATAGAAGTTGTCAAAAAACCATAACATTTTTGGTATCATATTAAAGACGATTTATCCAGCTACCGAATAAAAAAAGGATTAAAGCCACATGTTTAGTAACAGTAATGTTATCAATCTAAACGTCGAGTGAGTCAAGGGTGGGGCCGGTGTAATTGATGCCATTTTAAAAGTATACATAGGAAAGTTTTCAAACTTCTCATATGTGTTAACAACATATGCTTGCTACTATAAATACTAATATTGAATTGTTATTTAGACATTCTTTACTAGAATATGATGTTCAATTCAGGGAGTGTTTTAATGTAAAAAATACACAGTTTTATTCATTTTATTGATTAAACAATGGCCAAATCGCAGTATCTCTATTTCATTTGTGTGACTCTTCGGTCCTTTTCTACCCTGGGTAGTAAAACATTGAACTAAAAAAGCCAGAAGTGTGTCTTCACAGAATTGTTCATAGATTTATGAAAAATTTGCTATTTAGACCTATTTTGGACCACCCTGTATTCAAAATAAAAGGAACTTTAACGATATTCATGTAGTTCATTTTGATAACCATTTTCTTTTAAATTAAATAGTCCATGGTAACTAAATTTCATAGAATATTATATACAAACCTTCATTTTATGCATTATTTCATCATATTTTTAGACACCCTGTACTTTTCCTGCGTACATTTTGGGCAAATGATTCTTAGCAAATTTGGTAGCACCTTCTGCGGTTGTTCTGATTTTGACTATTTTCAGCTAAACCCTAATTGTACAAACTATCAACATATTTTGTGAGGAGCAAAAACGATCAACTTTTTTATGTTCCACCCTGTAAAATTTTACACACCCTGTATAATTTGATTCTTTTTTGCAAAAATGAAAAACCTTGAATCATAACCTTTCCAACCCATATAGTTTGGGGGTCATTAAGTATGTAAAACTTAAGTTTTGTCCCGTTTAATCAGAATTGGTGCATTTCTCAACATTACTAGAAGTGAAACATTTTTGGACCAGACTTCTGACCCTCTGCGTTATATGCACAACGCATACGCTGGCAACTTTGTGCTTCAACATCTTAACGCGATGACCAATACGCACTGAAGGTATGAATTAAGCACCGCCCCAAAACTATAATTATCGTATCATGATAATAGTGCGTATCGGCCGAAAATCAGCTAAAACAAATTAGATTTACTATAAAGGGCGTGTCCAGAAAAGCGTTCCATGAGAAACATAATTGTTTTGCATGGTCATGGAAAAAAATAAAGAGTGAATGTGAAATGTGTGTCACCAGAATTTTTCTATCCATTTCAGAGCTTTTGTTATTAAATTATTGCAAATCTAGTCAGGCATGTCAAATTCAACTTTGGCCACTTTTCATGTGTACGTACTCTTTTATAACACTAGTCATTCAGTGTGTAATTAAACATAATCAATAACATCAATACAAATCTACCTACTAAATGTTGATAAATAAAGGCAACACTGCAAGTCTGAACATATAGTGAGTGGGTAAAAGGAGGAGGAATGGCAAGAGAAAAAATGAAAGAAAATGTGTAAACCAATCTTCATCACTAAGTTTGAACAAGACAAAAGTAATGCTGATATGCACAATACAAATATCAAGTGCTAGATCTTCACTGTAAAAAATAAGTTAGTCATTTCCAATCTACTTAATCCTATTACATATCGTTTTGACTGACTTAAAAGTAGATGTTCTGATTGCTGGCCGGAATTTCAACTTGATTTTTTCTATTTTACATGAAAGGTCATTCTTAAAATTGTCACATTCCAAAGTTTGGTTTCAGTTCAGTTTTCAATGGTGTTGCAAAATATTGCTTTGGCGACTATAGTTTAAGTCTTCTCTGTACAAGTCGCTTTATAATGCGTATGAGCAATACGTACTGCATGTAGTGGTACAGCGTGGCCATAGGAGGGAAACGACTATGCTGGTTCCCTGCATCTATGGGCTCCACACAACTTATCCATAGATGCAGGTACGCGCCGATTTCCACTCGAAACTGATTTGCTGGCATAAAAAATCCACAAATAAATTCGATCAAGCCAGCGTCACGCTTAGAATGATAACAAATTTGCTGATTGGCACAAACTACACGTGTATCGGCGCTAACTACAGCGCCTAACTTCACACGTACATGCACGCATGTCATATCGCGTTCCCCATCGCGCCGTAGCTATGGCAGCGCGACAATGACGCTTCAGCGTTCGATGCGGTATCTCAGCTACAGTGTCTTGATCGTTATTTACCGTATGCCATAACAGAGCGACAATGCAATGTGTTGAACTTACTGTTACGGCCGGCAATTGAGAACCCTGTACCTGCACCTATGGATAAGTTGGGCCGGGGATCAAGGGTGCAGGGAACCAGCATATGAAACGACTAACTTATTTTTACAGTGTTTGTGTCTTAGCCACATCTTAACACTTTCCAAAAGAAGTAATACGTTCCATTCTGATGATGTTGATTGACTTCCATTTCTATCAGCTTCTGTGGAGATACAGCTCCATTGGATATTCTTCTAGACACAAGAAATATGTCGTTGGTATTCCACTCTGATTCCAGCTTGCAGTTCCGAGGATTTCAACTAAAACTTACAAGGATTGTAGATGAGGAAAGTGACAAACGTGCCTGTTACGGTAAGTAGCTAACTCATACTATATAAACCTTCCGTGTTTTGGATTAGCTGCCAACACAAAAGTGTTTGCAACGCGGTTCGGACCCACAACCCTCTTCATTTAATACAACCTGGTGGATTTTTTTAGTCAATAGATGATTGTATATAGTTTAGGTTTCCCTCCAAGGTCTCTATTGTTGTAATTTTACAGCTTCAAAAGTCGGTATACCAACTACCGAAACACCAACAAAGCATTTCATTGGGTGCCCTAGATGTTGCGATAATACTTAACGGGATCTGAGCCCCATGAATGGGGTTTATCCTTGGTGTAAGACTGCATAAAGTTATTCTAGCACAAAATCTTTTGTTAAATGATTAAATGATAGACAGCTTTATTCCAAAATATGAGTATTTACACTAGCATAATCCATGAATATCTTACACTAAGGATACACGCCGAATGGCCCTATTTCATAAAAGTTTGGTTAAGATTAATCTGATTAGATGAAATATGAAATAGGACCCACGTCAAACTTTAGACATGTGTCATATTTCATAATTAACAACTACGGAAGAATTATTTGATATTCTTCTTAAGAGGGCTTTCGAAGAGTTCAAGAAACGCTTTTTAAGCCTACTCTAAGAAGAATCTTAACTTTAATAAAATAGTGCGCTGGAGGACATTACATGAAGTTCAAGCTGCGATGCATTTTCATCTTATCATATTTCAACCAGACCTGCACCTTACGCCCTTTCATTAGACAAGATAAAAAGTTAATATTGATATATGGGTCAAAAGATAACGAAGTGGTCTTTAATCCAATTGGAACTAGACGTTCTGCATATTGTGGGCTTTCGTGTAACAAGAAAAGGGTGAAATATCTCCTCCAGATCAAGTCAAAGTACTAAAGATCATATTGACAAATGTCCGTGATCTCTGATGAAAAATTGTAGTTGCTGTTGTTTTCTAATCAACATGATCTATGAAATATATCTATAGATATAGATGAATGTGCCGATGGCTTAGATAATTGTGGTGACAACGCTGATTGCATAAACACACCAGGAAGCTTCATCTGTAAATGCAATACAGGATGGAGAGGTGATGGATTACAATGCATAGGTATGCTTATAATAAATAAGATATCCATGTACAGGCTGTAAAAAAAATAAAAATTATACAATTTTGAAAAAAAATGTTAAAAATAATTCGAAAGTAATTTCTGTTTCAATTTTTAATATCTTGCAAAGGAAACGTTCTCAGCTTTGTAATATGCTTTGTTTTATGAAAATCGGTGGTCAGGAAGCAGAGCAATGATCTAAAGTAGTTGCGAAATCACCTGGGCCACTTTGGCTAAATCAATAAATGTATATAGGAAGAACAGATGAATGGAATCAAATCAAGAGTACAGGAATAGAACGCTCTTGTGAGACAATAGTCCATTTCAAGTGAACAGCCCAAAATCAAACAGACCCTGCTTGTTCGGGCAGGAATCTTTGGTGATAGAACTTTTATGGGACATATCTTCATATATAGATGGGAACATGAATGCTTACAAACGCTACCTTGATCTGTTTAACAACACGGTGATAACTGAGTTAACAAATGGAAGAAACCAGATTGGCTCCATATTTCGTCTATTTCGTCTATGGTGGTTTCAGGATTGGTACCATGTCAGAAGGATTATTGACTCAAAAAAAATGATCAAGATATTATTATTTATTAATTAAATTTATGAATTTATTTATTGAAATGAAATAAAACTAGTTGACAAAGAATTATGTAGTTCTCTTAATTTCTGCATGATACCCTACGACCATATCATTTCAACAAACAAGATTGTATTCTATGCTGAAAGTGGCCCAACCCGATTGGTCATAATTTTAAAACAAAAGCAGTTAAAAAGACCAAATAAAATTCTTCTGGTATTCAACACATCACTTATCAGAGAGTGTAAGCTATTTTGAAATGGCACGATTTTAAAATTGGATTAAAAATTAAATTGCAATTGTATAACTTTTTTGGTTACAGTCTGTATATGCTTGCCTGGATAAATTTGCAAATGCCGATTTTTACGCTAAAATGGCCTTCAGCGTTTCCTCGAAGGCCATCTTTTGGGGTGGTCAGTAGAACTCTTCTGCAAAATTGTAATCCATGAAAATAATATGTAAACCTATAGTTCACGACCGGCGTTCATGATGAAGAATGTTTTCATGTCAAATATCTTGTCACGTGGATTGTGAGGGGTGGGGTGGGTACAAATAACTCGTACTCTGCCTTGAAATCTTTATTTGATATGCACAGAAAAACAGGCTCAGGTTCTTGAATCCTGACTGTCCTATGCAGCTGTCAGTCGCCGGCTTGAGGCGGGGTGGTGGTTTAGGCGACTTTAGTCCCGGGAACCCTCACTCTCCAGCTGCATTGCTGTCGGAACATCAAGCCTCACCATTAACTCCCAACTTCCAAATACCTGTTTGCATATAACCAGCTAGATAGTGTAGGCTTTTGAGATTTCATCTTGGCCTTTTTAATCTCTTTGTTTGTTAGGTCCAGGCACTTTAAACATGTTCTAAGAGTTTGGTTTGTAAACCATCTGGACCCAACTTCAACTGGAAAGTAGCTCATCTCCCATCCTGCTTTCTGGCATTTGAGTACGAGATTAGCGTATTAATTTTTACACTCTGTTATTGGCTTGTGCTGTCAGTTCTATGACCATACACCTTTGAATATATGGTGACATCTGGGCGTTTTGCCGTATACTATCACCGTTGGAAACATAGCTTAAAGTCCTGTCACTTCTCTCTGTGCTCTGCCATTTCACATTGTCATATGTGTTGGCTTTTCATGAATTCGGATATCCTTCTGTCTCTTCTTCGGTAAATTCTATTGCTCGGTATAGGTACTAACAATTAGTCGATTATGCCCCATAATCACATGCCTCCCCCTCTTGCTCCTTCCCCCAAATTCAGAAATGTATGACCATAGTTACGCCACTGGCTCTATCGTTAGCCTCAACAGTATGCAGATTCTCAAACAATTGGAAACATATTGGTATTAACATAATATAATCACACATTTACGCCTTAATTTGTTCAAAACAGAAATAAATGAGTGTGCGCAGTATACTCCCAACATTTGTGACGATAACGCTGTGTGCATCGACACGCCAGGTAGTTTCACGTGTGAGTGTAATGAAGGATGGAGCGAGAACGGTTACGTCTGCGCAGGTAGGCTATGTGTAGTAAATGAAGAATGAGTGAATACCCCTACTACAATATATCTTCATTGGGCACCTTTCTCGCTTACTGATACGCCAATAAAGCATTCAATGATGTGTTCTCTAGTCCTGGTTGATTTTGGTCCTGAGCATCCGACTTCCAACGCTAATTTTGTGTAAATTTTCAGAAATGGTCTTTCGGCAACATCATTAATCATTTAACATATCAATGAATATTTCTCTTACGCGGGGAACATCAAATTTCTTGGGTGTAGGTTGCTTTTTCGTCAGCTGTTCGGCGATATACGTCCAGCCCATCTGTTCGTTTTGATCGAACAGCTGACGACGAAGAAGCAACCTACACATGCGAAACGTTCACATAGCGAATGCTCAACATACGGTATAACAACACTTTTTTCGGATGATGCTTGACCAGACTAACGCTCTCTATTCACGAGCGTAATCAGAGGATTCCCGCTGTATTTCTTTTAATTAAATGGCAAATCATGAGATTAACACCATGGCCATTTAGAGCCGCTTCATAACTTGTTCTGCATCGATATCTTCATTTGATGCGCACAGAAAAACAAGCGCGGTTTAATGAATCCTGACTGTCCGTAAATCTATCGGGCTATGCAGCTGCCGCCGTCTTCGGCCGGGGAACCCTTCCTCTCCAGCTGCATTGGTGGCGGCAGTGCGGCACATCAGGTCTTTCCACTAACTCCCAACTTCCAAATATCTGTTTGCATATATAGCGTTTCTTAAGGCCAACTTTCTGGGAGTTCAGTAGAACTCTTCTGATTGTAATTGTAATTGTAATCCATAAACATAATATGTTTACCTATAATATATATAGTTCACGACGCGCGTTCGGGATGAAGGATGTTTTATGTCAAATATCTGGTCACATGGGGTGGGTACAAATCCTGTTGACAAAGACATTGCTCGGTTGATGCTTGAAAAGGCTGACGTCCTATATTCAGGAGCGTAATCAGAGGATTTGCCCCCCCCCCTCTATTCTTCAATGTTAAATTCTCAAAAGTACTAAATACCAATATTATAAAGCATAGATATGGTTATATGTTACAAATTCATCATTTTAGAGTAGCATATATGGATGTTGTGTACGGATACAGTTAAATAAGTGAATTTGGTTGTTTTATCAACACCCCAGGCAACACCTGTTTTATATTACCCTTTGAAAGCAACAAAAAGTATGTAACAGGTTTATTAGAATATGTTTGGATTAAATGCAATCAATAAAATACTTGTATGACAAATAGGGATGAAAAGGCTTATTTAGGCAAATTTCTCAGTCTTAAAAAGGGTGTTTCCAGGCAACACTGTACTTAGGAATATCATTTGCTCAAGCTTCCTTTAAACATTTTAAATGGCAATACCTCAGCCATAACTACTCACACCAACAAGTACAAAATGATGGCACCCTTGGCAGATTGATCTTTACGGCAATACTGTTGGTCAATAAAAAGAATCATTTTTCAAAACTGAAAATAGCCCATATTTAAACACAGCGCATGTACCTTAATAGTAAGTTATATACCTTTAATTACTGCAGTCAGTAGGGGAAGAGTTAGTTCTTGTGATGGCACTGTAATATTCCAGTAGTATAATGTTTTGGTATGGTGAGTAATTTACTTAAATGTGACAATTTTTATAAAATGTCAAAAGAAATTTTGTCTTAAATGGCAACAATTGAATTTGGGTTGTTTCCATGCAACAGTTCAAATCTTCATATTTTTAAAGTCACCCTGGTTGTCAGAGCCCAAGGGGCTATCAATACACAAGATAATTATGAGAGAAATCTATATTCTGAACTGTAGAATAAATTAAAAAAAATATGTGCATCGACACTTAGCTGTTAGTAGTAGTTGTTGTTTTCTAACCTATGAAACTATATCTACAGATATAGATGAATGTGCCGATGGCTTAGATAATTGTGGTGACAACGCTGATTGCATGAACCTACCAGGAAGTTTCATCTGTACATGTAATACAGGATGGCAAGGTGATGGAATACAATGCACAGGTAAACATTATGATAATAACAGGATATATACATATGCTTGCCTGGATAAATTGCATTGTAAATACCGATTTTTACGCAATAGTGGTCTTCAGCGTTTCTTAAGGCCAACTTTCTGGGAGTTCAGTAGAACTCTTCTGATTGTAATTGTAATAGTAATCCATAAAAATAATATGTATACCTATAATATATATAGTTCACGACGCGCGTTCGGGATGAAGAATGTTTTAAGTCAAATATCTGGTCACATGGGGTTAGTACAAACTACAAATCCTGTTGACAAAACATTGTTCGGTTGATGCTTGAAAAGGCTGACGTCCTCTATTTAGGAGCGTAATCAGAGAATTTGCCCCCCCCCCCCTCCGAATTGTTTGAATTCAATGGCAAATTATAAGTTTAACACATGGCCGTTCAGAGCCGCTTGTTCTGCCTCGACATCTTTATTTGTACAGATAAAAAAGGGCAGGTTCTTAAATCCTGACTGTCCGTGAACTATCAGCCTCTGCAGCTGCCTCTGACTTCGGACGGGTGGTGGTGAATTAAGGTTTTTTTTAGTCCCGAGAACCCTCACTCTCCAGCTGCATTGATGTCGACAAATCAGGCCTTTCCACTAACTCCCAGCTTCCAAATATCTGTTGGCATCTAGTTAGCTAGATTATGTAGGTTTTGAGATTTTTTCAATTGCCATTTTAATACTTTTGTTGGTTAGGTCCAGGTACTTTAAACATGTTTTAAGAGTTTGGTTTGTAAATCATCTGGAACAAACTTCAACTGGAAAGTAGTTCATCTCCCATCCTGCTTTCTGGCATTTGAGTACGAGATCAGCGTATTTGCACTTATTTTTGTTTTTGGCTTGTGCGAAGTTTTCTTCTGCTGGAACTGCCAGTTCTATTAACCTACACCTTTTCTCTGCGGTGGAATATATGGTGATATCTTGGCGTTTTGCCGTTACTATACTATCACCGATGGAAACATAGCTGGACTTTTATCTTCATCCCAAACTATCTCCAAGTCCTGACACTTCTAATCTTGTCAATCCTCTCTGTACTCTGCCATAATTCATCTTCTTTAAATTCTCTCGCCCGGTATAGATATTAAGATTAGTCGTTTACACCCATGTTCACAAGCCTGCTCCCACCCACTCTTGCTTTTCCCCCAAATTCATAAATTGAAGACCATAGTTACGCCACTGCCTCTATCGTTAGCCTCAACTGCATGCAGATTCCTAAACAATTGGAAACATATTATAATTATCATATATATTATAATCAAAAATCTAAGCCCGACTTTTTTCGAAACAGAAATAAATGAATGTGCGTATACTGACAACATTTGTGACGATAACGCTGTGTGCATCAACACGCCAGGTAGTTTCACGTGTGAATGTAATGAAGGATGGAGCGGGAACGGTTACGTCTGCGAAGGTAGGCTATGTGTAAATGAACAATAAGTGAATGCCCCTTGCTACAATGAAACTGCATTGGGCGCCCTTTCTGAGTTTGCTCCTGAGCATCTGACTTTCAACGCTAATTTTGTGTTTATGTTCGGAAATGGTCTTTCGGCAGCACCATTAATCGTTTGACGTATCAATAAATATATCTTTTGCGCGGAGAACATCACATTTTTTAACGTGAAGAAGCAACATACACCCAACGTGTGAAACGTTCACACAACGCATACATATGTTTGTATATAAAGAGCAAATGTGAATAATAGCCCAAACAGACATTAACAAAGTTAAAGAACTGAGTGATTACAAATTAAACTCTGGTAATGGGCCAATCAATTGGTTCACTTCAACTCAGAAAATAATCAAAATACAAGTAAATACAATTGGGCTGTACAAAAGCCACTGAAAGTGGCGCGGGACAGGAATATTAAGATAAAAGCCTAAACATATGGAGAACAGCATCAACAATATAAATAAGAGAAAAATAATATCTGGAGGTTATTGACATCGAGAGAGCTTAGACAACAAAACTCTGAAGAGTTGGAGAGAATGTGTCTGTTCACACGGCACTTAAAGACGACGTTGAACGTATGGTGCGGGGGAGCAATGCTGCTAGATCTTGTAGACAGTGGTTGGTGTGCATTTTGTGCAAGACCGTGGCTGCTGCTACCTGTTACCTGTGAATTAGGCTTGTGATACTGAGTTGCTTCATGAGCTCCACTGATTTTGAGTGCCTTTCTTTGGATGTTGTCAAGCTGGCTTAGGATAGTGGGTGAAGCACTTTCCTAACCTAGTAAAGCATACTCCATTACGCTACGGACTTGTGATTTGTACTCAGTGGATCTGTCTATTGCCGTCAATCTATTTGCAACCTTGAGAAGAGCGCTGAGCTTAATCTGGCCAGCTTTGGTTGAGATAGCCGAGATGTGTTTTGACCAAGTCAGCTTGCTATCAATGGTAACACCCAGGATTCTAGTTTGTCTACCGATGGTAGTTTGCAGTCACCAAAGTAGAGTTCAAATTAGGACGGAGTTCTCTTCCTGGAGAAAACCATGGTCTCGCACTTAGCAGGCTCAAAGGTCACTTTCCATTTATCAGCCCATGCATGCATTTTAAACATGTTATAATTTGTGTTCTAGACCCCAGCGCACCCCTACGAACCGCTATTAAACGAATACAACTTATGCCAAACGAACGCTGACCCACAAATATTGAGCGTAGGCCTATAGTCTGGACTTTACCAAATTTGGACTTTACCAAATTTCGAGAAAAAACATTCAGTACGCTAGACTAGCCTTTCATCAAGGCTTTGTGGCGGATAAGTTGCTCTATTCGCTACTACCATGACTATGTGACAGGCGTTAACGGCTAACAGGTTGATTTACGTTTAAGTTTAAGTTTCAATCAACAATAAAAGTACTCGAGGTAATTTAATAACCAGGGAATTAATCTTTTGGAAGTAGTTGAATTGTCATCAAACTCTCACAAATCCATTTCAGTTGTATGTGAATACCCTTTACCGCTTGGAATGAAAGATGAGCGCATACGGGACAACCAGATTACAGCATCAAGTGTATACAATGCTAACCATGGTGCAAATAACGCACGATCGGATCACCAAGCTGAAAACGAACGAGTTGGAGCTTGGTGTGCCGGCAGTCGGGACGCCAACCAATGGATTCAGATTACGTTTGATTCATTGAGGTCTGTTTCTGGAATAATATTGCAAGGAAGATCAGACTGGGATCAGTGGGTGACGAAATACAAGGTTCAATACAGCACTGATGATATTCTATGGCATGACTTGAGGGGTGTCAACCAGCAAGTCACGGTAAGCTACTCATGTGATGATTATTATTTTTCTTAAATATTTGATAACATTTATTTAAAGAAATAACAGTCAGTCAGTAACAGTGACAGTTTGTTCGTAGATGTCATACGAAGCATTATAATGCCTAGATATATTTCAAGTGTTAGTGTTAATCCGAAGAGGAAAGAAAACTATTCAAAAACAGGCACAAACGTCTCCATTTTGATATGCATAATATATACATTTTGTACAATCGTATTCTTAATCATGCTTTCACACAATATCCATACATTAAATGGTGAGAAATTTTTAACTTGAGGAATTTATAGTTAAAAATTTAACCAGTCTGGTTCGCGATCGCAATACAGTGATCACTTCGATCACTGATATCAGTGATTTTGTTATACCGCCCTCAGTGTCCCTCACTATATGGGGATGAGGCTGCTAAGTTCATGTCCTATACAGAACAATGGAAATACAGCTAAATGTCATTATTTGGATTCCTACATGGTACAATATAGCTGTATTTTGTAAAACATCTCTATAATATTTAGAATATCGTGGAAATTATGTAAGTTGTAAAATATATGCTTGTATAACGTTGACAAATTAGGTTTCTGATCAACAAATTAACTTTGTTGGGTCTTCTTCGCCAATTTGTTTGTAACCTTTACTTCCCTGTGCTCACAGTTCACTATGAGAGGCACAAATCATATTTTCAGGTCAAAAGCAAACATATACTCAAAATGTACTGATCACCAATATCTGTGTTCATGTTCACTGGTTGAAGTGTCAAAAGACCAACAATTCAAAAAACATATTCTTGTATGAAAAAAACATATTCCTCAAACTTTAAACTTTTAATCAATAGAACAATAATGAAAATAACATCAAATAATTTGACATACGATGCCTTATGTGCGGAATGATAACTCAAAGGGACTCCAATAACACCCGTAATACTGCTGTTTTCTCAAATAAATTCCATGTTGAGTGGTTTGATGGCCAGCCAGGTGCCAGAAACAATGCATATCTTCTTGCAATACATTGTGGGACAGTTATTTTATTGCAACTGTATGTGCACAAGGATTTATACATGTTTTTTTAGGATAGAGGGTGATATACATTTTTGTAAGAATATCACTGATATCAGTGATCATAAGTGATCACTGTATTCCGATTGCGAACCAGACTGTTAACTTCCAATTATTCAGACCTGGCATTTTTGTCGTTCATTCACTTTTTCCAGGTCTTTAATGGAAATTCGAACAGAAATACGCCCTCACCGAGTTGGTTCGATTCTGCGGTTGGAATGACCTCTATCCGCATACATCCTATTGAATGGCACGATGATATATGCTTGAGACTCGAAATAATTGGATGTCCAGGTACGGTACACTATAACGTTTCAGATTCACAAGGCACAATAATAATAAATGAGGATGGGTGTACATTTAGCCAGAATGGTATGCCTAATGTCATCATATAAAAAAATCTTGAAAACAAAACAAAAATGAATACAAACTAACAAAAATACAATCCATCGAAAGGACTGTTTAAATATAAACAAGGAAACAAGGAAACAAACATCCCAACAAAACAAACAAAAACAATGTTTAGTATCCATGTACAAATATTTCCTTTTTGAAGACAGTAGCATTTGACATGGAAATGTAAGACTACCAATAACCGTCAACAATTTATATTCAGATTTATTTCATCCACCCTCCAACGCGAAATATAGCACAAGTTCAAATCAATTTATTTCAGTTGACTGTGTCAATGCACTTGGTATGAAGGATGGCAGGATATCAGACAGTCAGATCACTGCTTCCAGCTCGTACAATGCCCAACATGGCCCAGACAATGCAAGGTTGGATCTGCCAAATGGAGCTGGCAGTACCGGTAGCTGGACTGCTGGTTCCAAGGACGTCGACCAGTGGATACAGTTGGATTTTGGAGGAGTAAGGTTTATTTCAGGGACAGTTCTGCAAGGCAGATCAGGTTCTCATAACCAGTGGGTGACGAGATACAAAGTACAGTACAGCTACAACGGTGTTGCCTGGCAGTATGTGCGTAACCAAGAGAACAATATGGTGAGAGAATATACGAATAAATAAAGTCTTGTTTTAAAGCAAAGGATACATCTTTAATGGGAATTACATTGAATAATCAAGCGAACAGAGTTGCTGGATGTTGTCTCTAAGTTTGTCATTGATTTGATCTTTGATTATTGTAAACATCAACGGTTATCAGTCCCCTTTTCATTTCCTATTTAGGTTCCAAAATGTGATCAATTAAAAGTTAAAACAAGAAATTAAGTACTACGATCAGCAATATAATTTCGAATGGCAGATAAGCACTTATACATAACACGTTAGGCACATTCTGACATTATATAATTATTTGATTTGTTATTGAAAAGGTCTTCAACGGAAACACAGACAGAAATACTAAGGTTGCCAGTTTATTTTCGTCTACGTTGATGGCAGCATATATCCGAATACAACCCGTTGAATGGCATACCACGATAAGCTTACGATTTGAAGTACTTGGTTGCGAAGGTGTGTTTAATTAGAGACCCCATGTTACAGGGGAAATGCCCAAAATTGTGCGTAATCGACACAAATCGCTAACATACGTTCTAAAGGTTGCGCTAAGTTGCAGTAAGTCGTTCTAAAATCTCCAGTGTTGCGGAACTAATTTGCACTACGTTTTTCTAAAATCTCCAAAGTTCCACTAAGTTTTCTAAAAATCCCCGAAGTAGCGCTATTGTACATTAAGGATTTTTGATCCCCGATGTTGACGTAAGTTGCCGAAAATGTCCCTAGCTTTTATCTTTGTGGAATTGATAGCAACTTGGAGTAATTGTTTGAGAAACTTTAGGCATTTTCCCCTGTGACGAAGTGCGTCAGAATGGGGAACCGATAGATTTCTCGATGCACGGCCATCTCTAGCAATATTGGCCTTATCTCGTTATTGAATCTGAGGATATTCACCAATATATGTTGTATGTAGGTCCAAAAATAGGTAAATGGACGTTTCAGTAGCAGACTCGTCATTCAGGATACGGAGTTCATGTCCAATGAATGAAAGCAGTCGGTTCTGAACACGGTGGGACGATGCTCTATCTTGGTCACAGTGATGTTTTAGACATGATCTCTGTATTTAATATTGAGTTTGATCTTGAACCACGCGGTTGTGTAGGCAATAATTTGAAACATAAGCCCTATTGATACAACATATATAAATTAAAAATCAATAATATTTCAGTTGACTGTGTAGAGGCGCTTGGTATGAATGATGGATTCATTTTAGACAGCCAAATAACTGCATCTAGTGAATACAATGCTAATCATGGGGCAGACAACGCGCGATTGAATCTTCCTGCTGGGGCCACCAGTACTGGAAGTTGGACTGCTGGATCTAAGGACGGCAATCAATGGATACGGGTCGATCTTAAAGACTTAACGTTTGTTTCGGGTGTAATACTCCAAGGTAGAGACGGCTACAATCAATGGGTGACGAAATACAAAGTGCAGTACAGTTACAGTGATGGCATTTCATGGCGGCATGCTTACACAAAGCTGAATGAAATGGTGAGTGGATATCCCATAATACTACATAATAATATCAACCTATTATTATTCAAACTTAAAACACCAGTAACAGCTCCAAGTTCATCAACATGTCAAGAGCTAAGTTTGATGTAACACAGTTTCTTTCAATGAACATCACTCTGACACGATTCACTATTTTCAATAAGCAACACCTAGATATTGTTGACTATCTTAGATTGACATCACCGAAACATTGTTGACTATTACAACGACACATTTCACCTAGACGTATCGATACCCGTTTTTGTTTAATGAACATCGCCAAAACATTGTTGAATATTTGAGTGAACACCATCGATACATTGCTGACTATTTTCGAGGATCTATGATTGAATCAACATTTTTCGATAACATGTTCTTGCTATTTACATCAAAATATCCGCAAATCTCTTGTTTAATCCAAGTCATGATGGTATGAAAAACTATCACAACATATCAAATCGTGTTTTTATTAAATAATGTTAACACTTCCACTCGACAGGTGACTGCAGACGACAGTTACAAAAGTTAACACACTGTTTCACAAATGTCAAAATAATTCAATTTCATTGCGATATTTAGAATCGCCACGAGAAATACATTAAAATAAGTACCTAGTATTGTCTCAGTTAAAAAGTGTTTAAATAGTGAACATAAAGTATCGTATTACGGTTCTGTTAAATACGCTCAATTTTTCTCCATATAACTGAAGATCTTTAATGGAAACTCAGACCAAAACACACCAGTCATAAGTTTGTTTGCTGCTCCGGCCATAGCGACCAACATCCGGGTTCGTCCTCAAGAATGGCATACTAGCATAAGCATGCGATTTGAAATAATGGGATGTAGAGGTAAATTCAACTTTGTAAAACAAATCTTTACATTTTGTTCGTAATTCATTGTTGATGGTATCATTAGATCACTTTTTAATTGGGGTCAAGAGTACTCCATGACCCAGTTATTCCTAATTAGAATAAAGAGTTCTGGAAAAATGTAATTTTACGATACATGTCCTAAAGTAAACTATTTTTAAGGATTGTTTATCATATGTATCAAAATAATAATACACGTACCTAATAACATACAATTATGTTTTATATTGTTAATTCAAAACAACATAAAAAAGTGTTCCATTTATGTAAATCATCATTAATCTTCAATACTAAAAAGGCAACACTTTAAACCAAGGGGAAAGACTTATCGTATCAAATCACTTCATTTCAGTTAACTGTGTAAACCCTTTGGGTATGAAAGATAAACGAATACAAGACAGTCAAATTACAGCTTCAAGTGAATACAATGCCAAACATGGCGCACGCAACGCGCGATTAGACCTTCCTCACGGAGGCAGTAGTGCCGGAAGTTGGACCCCAGGGTCAAAGGACGTCAGCCAATGGATAACGGTGGATTTTGGTCAAGTATGGTCTGTCACTGGGATAGTTTTACAAGGCAGATCCGGCACTTATAATCAGTGGGTGACGAAATACACGGTTCAATACAGCAATGACGGTACTGTCTGGGAGTATGCACGCACCCAGCAAGAGAAAATGGTGAGTTTAACAATATCAGCAAAATGCAGGGTGAGTAAAAAAAACAACGCAATAGTTGAAAGAAACCATCTTGTTTTAAAAACTATGTTGTAGTTTGAATTTTTTTAAACGTTATAAGAATACCTTATTTGTTATTAAATTCTTGTGAACAAATGAAGTCAATATCATTTTCCGTTTGCCTTTTTACCAGTGCACCCATTTCACACGTTTGTCTACGAGATACTCAAAATATGCATCAGATCGCAAAATGTGTCTCTCATTCAAATTTAGAAACTTAAGTACATTTGTGATGTTATTGGAATTTGATGCATCCTTTCATGTTTACATGTGAGTTAGCATAATCAATTTACCATACCCATGCTATGAAAACTTATAATGTGCTAAATTTTAATAACAAACTGAAATTTTCAAAAAGTTTTGTTGGCGGGATATTCAAATTTGAAAAGGCAATGTGTGCCATTTCAGTTGAAAATCACTGTGCTCGTGGACAAACATGTACATTTGGTTGTGCAGCAAAGAGGGTCACCAAAGACAAACGAACAATGCGATCGACTTCATTTTTTTCACACAAAGTTAGGATTAAATACGTCATTCTTGCAACGTTTAACAAGTTTTAAAGTTCATTTTGGTTTAGAAAACAAAATGGCTTCTTTCCACTATTGCAGTTTTTTGACTCACCCTGTATAACATATTATAATACATACGTAGCTAGGCACTAACCTTTAATTGTCGTAAATAAATATTTATCACCTTTGACGGTTCTCATAATTTCAAGGTAATACAAAAAATACCATATTATAACCTAAATCTCATTCAACATAGTGTCAGAGTCCCTCAATATTTCAAATTCATTTTGCCATAAAATGATATGGTTTAACTATTCATTTGAATATGTACCTTAGGGCCTAAATCATAAGGATGAGATATGATTTACGTTGTGAGTAGAGCATTTAGAAAGCGATCAAATCTTAAGAACTTTCTGAAATATTTGAGAACATTATACAACTTTTAAACGTTGTCTAAAACATTGATATCGTTGGAGTATCGAGATCATTCTGTAGAATTCTACAAGTACTAATATATCTGCCATTGCATTTTTCCTTTTCATCTCGAGGTCTTTAATGGAAGTTTCGATAGAAATACTCCAGTTGCTACAATGTTTTCTTCATCGGCGATGGCTACATACATTCGAATACGTCCCGTTGAATGGCACACTGCCATAAGCCTGCGTTTCGAAATACTTGGATGCTATGAAGGTAGACATTCGACTTTAACTTTATTCTTACTCTGCCACTTTGCGATAACAGGAATAATAAATGATTTATGAAAATATAATGATTTTTTGAATATTCTAGTTTATGTCATCCGCTATCGAGAAGAATAATTGTCATAATTCTTTTCATGTTTGCTTCTTTGATTAGTTTTATGTTATGGGATGCCGATTACTTTTTGCAAAGTTGCTTATAAAACGAATAATCATAAAACTGAAAGATCGTCACATTTTCAAAGTACCAGCTTACTTGAATGTTAACTCGAAGTTTCTGAAAAGGTCCAAACAAAGAATGCTCATTTTCCAGGGAACTGGATTCCTACAACAGATAATGGTGCTTAAGCAAGCCCACAGTTATCGCAGTAGTCAATTGGTCATCTTACTTACTTTGGGATTTAAACAGAATGGTCATAATTTATTGATAAACAGCAGTATTACGATTGATGTAAAATCACGACGTCCTTATTGTTTTGGAAAGAATCCATTTCAAATTGCATAACATTATCTGTGACGATTCTTGTTTAATAAATCGTCGGTAACATCCCATAATCTCATATCTTTCTATACGAAGCATTGCCGTCAGCGACATCACGTTCAGATCATTACGACGCAAACTCGGATTTGGCTTCATACTTTTACTTATTGTAAAACATTTTTCATTTCAGAACCTAACAAGTAAACACGCTACTTTCTTGGGAGTGCATAGAAACTCGCCGGGCAATTGGATCGACCTATTACCATTCTTCCAAAACTGGCGAAGCTAGTTGGTTTATCAGAATTTCAGAATGGGCCATTGTGTTGACATTGTGTACAGATTCTTCACTTTTAATGATCTTATCTGTTGCTTTTGGGTGTCTAAAGTAGCATTTATTGAGCAATATTAGTGTCAGTTGAGATAAGTTTTCGTATAATATATTCGATATGTATCTCATCCTTGTAGCCTGCATGAAATAATTAAATATGTGACAGATTGAAAGATGTGTAGTGTAAGAAGTCAACAATAACGTTCACAATATCAAAATTATACTTCTAGCACTCGCTCTCTCAACCTCAAAGAGGAAGCAAATTGTAGTATATATGGAGATTCACCCGGTTACACTAACACCTATAAATAAGTATTGCACCACTTTTTTCTTCGTTTTTGTGATCTTTACAGATATGTTCCCATTTTCAGTTGATTTGGTGATCATGTTATGAGTACTGTGTGTAACTTAACAGTGCCATGGTACATCTATAGTTATGCGCCATAACTTAAAGTATAAGGGGGTGTGGACCCTCAGCATAGCCTCCGTTAAACTGCCGTAACTCCTGCATTATTCATTTAATCTATATAAAAGTATACAGGTTTTTGCAGGAAAGGGTTCAATGAATCCAACAATTATAATGAAATTGTCCATTTTAGAGAAAATTATAAAAAAAACCCGTTTTTGAACCATTTTAGGTTCTGCAAAGATAACTCAAAATATATTTTGTCAAATTTTGTCATACTACTTTGATTATAATCCTGATAACATTCCCAAGGAAGCATTTGTTTTAGTTATAGACCAAAAAGTGCCAACAAATCACACATTTTACCTCCAAAATCATGAAAATCACATTTTTTGGTGTATAATTTAAAAAAATAATAAGATATTAAAAAATAACAAAAATGCTTTACGTACATGTATACTGTACCTGAGAGTCCACACCCCCTTAACATGTGTTGTTTATCATGTTTATACGCCTACAGTTGGTATAAGTCGTCGATAGGAATAATATATTTGACATACTATATTGGATCGTCAGCCTATACTATACAGTTTTACAGTTTGTAATAAAATAATGACTTCACGGTTTTCTGCACTTTCACAATTCGCAATAAATATGTAAACTCGCTCCTATTGACTAAGAGTATCACTCTAATTGTAGTTACAAGTATTGCAATAATTTCAAGGTATGTCCGTCTTAAATAGGAATTTATACACATCGCATGCCTATCCCATAATATTACATGAATGAGCAGTGAGTTTTTTTAACATGAATTACGAGTTTTAGAAAATGTTGGCATAAACTTCTCGAAGTGTATGATATATAATGGATTCGCTAGCATTCCATTCGTGCTGGATAATAGCTCTCATCCAGACGGTGCCGGACATGTGCTCGTTCACGAAATTCAAAAAAAAATTACACGTAGGCCTGCCTATGTAGTTACGTTATCAACCGAATGCGACGACCGGTTAATGACGGATAATTTCACTAAAACGATACTTACACTGGTGTTGATGCACCAAGACGAATCTTGCCTAGTTTAAAAAAATTAATAGATTTGCGTAGATTGATGCGCTTTACTCCGTAAAGTAGTTCAGGTTGTAGACCAGGCAATATTCTTCTTCCTGCGGTGTTGATATGCCAACTCCAGCGGTGTTAGGATGAAATAATTTAGTTCCAACTTGTGATGAATTTTCTGGAATCATATAATCAAAACCCACTTTAACCATGTTAACATTGAAACCGACAGCGAGGATTCAAAATGCGAAATCAAAATCAAGTCAACTTTGGGAATTGTGTCAATTTTGCGCAACTCTAGGCATTTTCTCTGTTGATATAGAGTCTATAATGGCTACTCCTGTATGTAAAGATATCACCGTGATATTGAAATAATACCCGTGGAGGATTGTGAAATTACCAATCTAATATAGAGTGAAATGTCAGTCCGATATATTGAAATTTCACTGTATCAGCATAATCTTTAAGATTGAATTTTTCAATCATTTGATTTAACGTTTGGCATCTCGCAATTTGGCGCGGCGGATATCGGCGCGCGATCCGAGTAGAAGTATCGTCAACGTCGGCGAATGCCCAAGACGGGAGTACAAACCGGAGTTCGATAGAGTACACGACTACGACATACGCCGACGAACACGAGTTCAAATCAATCGATAAAACAGAATCTCTTTACATAAACGAATTTGAAATATGATATTAAATTTTAGATTCAACACAAGATGAATGGTTTATAGCTAAAAGAGCGAAACAAAGATTTAAATCGTTTGCAACCATATTACCCAATTGTGTAGGACTATCAACTGGCTTCTAAGGAACATTCGTAGAATTCGTCCATACATTGATTTTGATACTTGTCAGAACATAACCAGGGCTCTTTTCCTTTCATAACTAGAATATTATTTTGCTTAATGGTATATCTAAGAACGATCTGAAACGTTTGCAAATGTTGGCGAATAAGTTTGCCAGATTGGGCATGTTTCACCATTGTTAACTAAATTGCACAGGTTTTGCACAGTAAATAAACGCGGTCGAATTTCTTCCGCATAATTTAACAACTGATTCATTAACGTTGACTTGACCTTTTTGGGATGAAATCAGAACCCCAACTTTGGGACCTGTACCCTATGGTCGTTATAAAGCAAAGATATTTGTATTTGTATCCTCAAATCCAAATTATTTTTACTTTCTTTTCTCCGTACTCCTTACAAGAGTACGAAGCAACAATATATTAAGTGTGGGTCGAGATCCATTATAGTGTTGAAACCTGTAGAGAAAATGGTCCAGAAAACGTCATGAGATCATCTTGTTAACCTTGAATAATGCAACATTGAAATTAATTCGCGTAACAGGGGGAGTGGGTCGTCCCCACATGGAAATAATTGGTGACGTGACCCCCCCCCCCCCCCCCCCCCCCATTTGAGCCGCCTATGCTCTTTACCCTTCCTCCTCCTCCTCATCTTCCTCCTTCTCTTCCTCCTTCTTCTCCTCTTCCTCCTTTTTTAAACTCATTTGTCAATGGGGCATGGCCTGCTTCCACTGGATACATCACTGTTCATAGCAAGGGTAAGTTAAATCTTGAGTCATGCTGAAGATACGCATTTCAGACGTCCATACATCGCATAGCGCCATCTATAACACAAACACCGGGACAAACACAGACAGATCTGGGGGCGTACAAGTGGTGGGACTAGTTGGTTAACCAACATAGAAAACCTTTCAACTATTCAATCAATACATTTGTTCACTAAACACGATGTGGTTTCTGTGCATTATATAGTTATTTTGCCTCATTATACAGGGTGAATAAAAAAATATGCACGGATTGAAACGGCCATTGACCTTAATATGTGCATTGAACCATGACATTGTTGTTGTTTGCATGAAGCGTAGTTACAAAATAAGCAAACTATGCGATGTCGCGGTATTGGGATGTCCTATATATCATGATATGATCAACACCGTACTAGCCCCCCCCCCCCCCCCCCCCCCCCCCCCACTTCCACCCAACAATAATCAATCAATCAATCAATCAAATAAAAAAATCCCCAAACAGTCCCACAAAAGGTCAACAAATATTAGGGGTTTTACGATTTTTGTTGACAAAAGGTCGGATTTTTTGAACAAAGGTCCACTTTTGACAAATGTCCCCCCTCCCATTGTAAAAAGGTCCTCTTTGATCGAATTCGCCCCCCCCCCCCCCGAAACAATCCTGGTTACGTGCCTGAGAGAATCATATAGTTAGTAATTAAATAAACAAATGGCTTGAGACTAGCTGAAAATACAGCTACGAATCGATTTAGCGGACTACATTTCAAATTTGCCACTGCAGAAAAGGCGGCTCTGGACCATTTGATTCAACTAAGATGGAGAAACAACCCCTGGACCCCATACCCAGCAAACACATAATGTTTTTAAAAGTTACAGGAATAGTAACATCTTAAAAGGTCAATTTTTAAATTAGCTAATGTACACCCATGAACATCTCAAAGAAAATACCTATTTGCTACAGAAACATCAAGCGAAAATGTAGTTGAAAATGAAAATAAATGGACCTTTTTATTGAACCTTTTGTAAATTGGGCATTTTACATGTAAGTATAATATGGAGATTTGGAATATAGAGGGCACTATAACCTCAAATTTGCAGCATTTTTATAACAATAATGTGTGTACGACAATATATGTCTCCACAAGGATAGATACATAAGGTATGGTATTCGCGTATGTGTGTTGGGGTGCGTGGGGGTGTGTGTGTGGTCCTTTCTTCAATTATTCATTAACCATGGTAATAGCATCGGACGCTATATCTTACCAACATGAAACACAAACCAGTGAGAATACCGTTGTCTCCTAAGCCACTTTTGAGAATATTCTATCCGTTCGACAACAGCGCCTCCTATTGCTGTAAAGAAGGTATAATTTCCATGCAGCAGTGAACCTCTTTCGCATTTTTAGATAACAAATCCTGGCATATTGCTTGGCTATGGCAAATGATCGCACATTCAGGAACAACTCACGAGAAGCATACGTATGTTGAATGGAGATCAAGGAAATAAGCGATTTGTATGCGAGCACATGTCAAGTGTAAATTCAATATATTGAGTTATAATACAAGTTCTCAAAAAAATAATCTATGAATGATGATCGAAAACAGATATAATGCTAAGATTATGATATGATTAAGAGTTGTCTTGCCCGTACCTGCACTAACAGCGAAGATTATAGTGATACAAGTTAATTCGCTTATATTTGCATTAGCATGATGATGATGAAGTTTTAAACAACTATATTGGATATGATATTAGTGACTTCGGGACAATTCTTAAATATGATAGAGTTTATTCATTTCAATTCCACTTCAATTTGTCTCTTTAGAAACAATTACCCGTAAGCAGCGTAAGTGCTTCTTCTAGATAGTTCTGAAAGATTTTTATAAGTCTCTTACATAATGAAAGTGCTCAATCAGTTCGTGAATTCTAATAAGTGTCTACCGGGGCCTTTATTTGGTATTTACACAACACATTTACATATTACGAATAGTGTGAACAGCCAATTACAATTAAAAGTATTAAATTGATCTGACAAAGTCCCTAAAAAGGAATTAAGTTTGTGACACGTGATTAAAATCGGACATTTTTATTTCGAAGACACGATAGTACCGTCGGAAGAATTTAATTGTACTGGTCCTATCCGCCGTTTATTTCTGTACCTGCATTCAATAAATCCATTCGTGATCATCAACGTCAGCGATATTATAATATTATTTAACTTAGAATAACATTGTTGCATGAGGACGAGTGATATTGTAACAACACTGCGCTACAAAAAACTGGTGACTTGCGCGACGCAAAAGTTTAATATTCTTGCCAACATGAAACACAAACCAGTGAGACTACCATTGTCTCCTAAGCCACTTTTGAGAATATTCTATCCGTTCGACAACAGCGCCTCCTATTGTTGTAAAGAAAGTATATTTTTTCACGCAGTGTGCCTCTTTCGCATTTTTAGTTAAAACCCCTGGCGTATTGCGTGGCTATGGCAAACGATCGCACATTCAGGAACAACTCACGAGAAGCATACGTATGTTGAATGGAGATAAAGCGATTTGTATGCGAGTATGTCAAGTGTAAATTCAATCCATTGAGCTATACTACTGGTATTCAAAAAATATATGAAGGACAATAGAAAAACAGATATAATGCTAAGATTATGATATGATTAAGAGTTGTCTTGCCCGTACCTGCACTAACAGCGAAGATAATAGTGATACAAGTTGATTCGCTTGTATTTGCATTGGCATGATGATGATGATGAAGCTTTAAAACAACTTAAATATGATCGATTTTATTTTTCATTTCAATGCCACTTAAATTTGTCTCTTTAGAAAAACAATAATAAGTGTATACCAAGGACCTTTATTTTGTATGTGGGTGTTTTCATAAATGAAGAGGTATTTTGCAAAAGGGCCTACATCCACTTTGGCTCTTATTGAGAAAAAGTCAAAAAACTGTTTCTAAATATTCAAGTTGAGCAATTGAAAAACTGAATGGATTATGAAAGAGGTACACTACATACTAATTGAAATTGAAATAAATTTTAAATGTGCTAGTTTTAATATTTTTTAAAATCATGTTTACATTTTTTGAAAATTTGGATGTAGGCCCTTTTGCAACAAAACTCCATCTGTTTGTACATAAAGAAAAAATACCACACACAAAAAATCATTTATTTTAATCATTTAAAATAAATAAGTTTGATATTGAAATGTATAGGTCACAATCATATGTTTCAAGGAAATAAAGTCATTTTTTTCAAAAAATACCTACATCTCATTGTAAACGGCCATTGAAGTTGTTGTTTTGTTGCAAAAGGGCCTGTATCCCGATTTAATTCTGGATACAGGCCCTTTTGCAACAAAACAACAATTTCAATGGCTGTTTACAATGAGATGTAGGTCTTTTTGAAAAAAATGACTTTGTTTCCTTGAAACATATGATTTTTCCCTGTACATTTCTATATCAAACTCATTTTTTGAAAAAATGCACCATAGCCCTTTTGCAACAAAGCTCTTCAAATACAGGTACCAGTGGTAAATTAGCATTGTCTTTATTCAAATGGTTCAATATCCTGTTATACGAATATACTTGGTTAATTTTCATTTAAAATCTGTTTAAGTCCATAAAGTTGCACTGGTATTACACCACAACATGTATTATTATATCAACATTTTTCTTATTTTGGTGAAAATTCACGGTGAATTAGGAAGTTTTTTAAATTTAACAGTGACAATAATCTCCATCTTATTTCCCTTTTGTTTGATTTTATAAGCTTCTCTGATAGGTTAAAGGATAAAAGAGAAGTTAAACTGAAATTGCAACAAGCAGAGAAAATATAGCTGTTTTTAAGTTTGAATATTACGTTTGGTGTCTCCAAAAATGTTACACTGTGAGAACTTATGTGCCAGCACACTTTATGAATAATTTGTGGATAAACTGTCTCTTGGTATACTAGGCTCCTAGCATACATGGAACAAAAGTTTCCACTTGATCAATATGATTTGAGTTACAAGGAAATTAAGGTTTGGTGTCTCCGTTACACGGGGACGCATGAAATATCAATTGCACCACCCCAAAAAATAGGTAATCTCATCTTTTCACTGCTAATTATGTTTATAGAGTAGAGCAATGGTAAATGCATTTTAGAAAAAGAAGAAGAAAAAAAGTGATCAGACAGTTTCTGCAGTTGCCAGGCATAATTGAAACATTTTGGTGTCTTTCTTGGTGTCTCAGTTACACGGGGAGACAAGTATTTCAAGGGAATACTGATGTTATAATGGTGAAAATGTATCTCTGTACGCTTTAATGACCTGTTCTGATCCATTTTCATGAAATAAAATAATGGAACATATTATGAAAGTGGTTATTCAGTTAATATAGACACATTTTGAATATTTATACCTAATTTGTGTATGTCACACATTGGCCTCCTTATTTATGGAAATACCCATTTACACAACACATTTACATTAAGAATAGTGTCAACAGACAATTAAAAGTATTAAATTGATCTGACAAAGACTAGAAGTCCCTAAAAGGGAATTATTTCGAAGACACGATAGTACCGTCGGAAGAGTTTAATTGTACTGGTCCTATCCATCGTTTATTTCTGTACTTGCATATTTCTGTACTTGCATTCAATAAATCCATTCGTGATCAACAACGTCAGCGATATTATAATATTATTTAGCTTAGACTGAAATTGTTGCATGAGGACGAGTGACATTGTAAGGCTACTGCGCAACAACACTGGTGATATCGCGCGACTCAAAAGTTTAATATTCTACTGAAGGAATGTTAAGCTGAATAACGTCTTGGCACGTATTTCTTCTCGTGTGCTTTTATCTGTTGTAGAACACTTTGACCACAAAATGGCTGGACCAGCGACTTTAATCACTGTGTTATTTTTACTTTTAATGATGAAAAGCAGTCAAGTAAATGGCCAAAATATAGATGATACCAACGCAACAAGCAAGGATAAGATGCCACTTTACCTAGGAGGTTATTTTCCGATGCCCGGTAGTAGTTACGATGGAAGTGGTTTTATTCCTGCAGCCCAGATGGCACTTGATCATATAAACGAACGAGATGATATTTTAGCCGAGTATGAACTGCGGATGATTATTAGCGATAGTGGGGTATGTGAATGTAAAGATAATTATTACAATAAATCATATTGTTGTAGATGCAATTCGATGTATTGAGTACCAGGAGCGCAAAAACAACGTGTCTCAACAATGATAATGATCGAAAACCATTCTCGCGGAAACTCGCGCCACGATTCAATGTATATTACTTTTCTCCAGGGTCTGCATCGGACCAAAATAATGTATTGTATAACTGAAATATATTGTACATACGTTCTGGATCATTCATTCCTCTTTTTCACGATTACAAAAATATGTCAATCTATTCATAATATCAACTTTCAAATGTTTTAGCAAAAGATACACAAATATTATTTATAATGTAGGCCTACATTTTTTTCAACATATTCTTTGTATAAGATGTTGTAGTACTTTGTTGCCCCATAATCACTTTTGATATTGCCTTCAACAACTCCCATCACAGCTAAAAAAAATTGCTCAAAAACGAGCAAAAATTTAATCGACACGGTAGTAAAAAGGGAACTACTCGATTTTGGATTAATTTTTAATCGATATAGGTAGATTAAAGTTTTACTCTTGGCCAGATAAAAAAATTAATCGACACGGTAGTAAAAAGGGAACTACTCGATTTTGGATTAATTTTTAATCGATATAGGTAGATTAAAGTTTTACTCTTGGCCAGATTAAAAAATTAATCGACACGGTAGTAAAAAGGGAACTACTCGATTTTGGATTAATTTTTAATTTAATCGATATAGGTAGATTAAAGTTTACTCTTGGCCAGATTAAACTTACTGATTAATATATTCCAAGGTAAATATTGTTCCATTTGTTAATAGGACTATTGAGTTTTAAGCTTAAAGCTTGATGGGACTCGGCAATGGGACTGTCCCATTGCCGAGTCCCATCAAGCTTTAAGCTTAAAACTCAATAGGCCTATAAATAGCTCGCACCCTCTAGTTAAATTAAATCATTGACAAATGAAACAACATTTACCTTGGAATATATTAATGAGTGTAGGCAATCCCCAAAGATTCATCAAAACCTCCATTTCAGCAGGGCTGTCAACTCTCCCGCATTTGGCGGGAGTCTCCCTCATAGACAATCTTTCTCCCGTTCTCCCGCCAAGCATATAAAATCTCCCGCATTATAAATGTATTATATTAAAATACAGTGTATGGGCCTGTTTGTTAGTTATCGAGCCTCAATTTTTCGCGCAGTTTGGGGATCCCACGTCACGAGCCCACCCCCCCCCCCACCCCCACCCCCACACCCGATCCCCAATATCATAAACTCGAAACTCGAAATTATAAACTCGAAACTCGTCACGTGGCATATATAAATGCTGCTGGTGTGGTCCGAATGATGAGACGCCATACAGGCGCGTACCGCGGCATGTGAGCCGGGGGGGGGGGGGGGGGGGGGCAGAAGTATATGTCGTCGACGTCCCGACTGGCGTAAATTTTCGTAAAAGGTTGCCCCACATTTTTTTTCAGTCAGTCACCTCGTGAATTTCACGTAAGTGTGGGGGGGGGGGGGGGGGGGGGGGGTAGGGTCAAAAAAGGGTAAAAAAAAACGTCACTAATTTTCGCACGGTCACAAAATTTCGCACGGTCACAAAATTTCGCAATTTGGGAGTGGGGAGGGAAGGGGGTTTGTGGTGAGGATGGGAAGGGGAGGGGTTTATGGTGAGGATGGGATGGGGTTTGTGGTGGGGATGTACGTGAAGGAGAGGGAGTTTGTGGTGGGGATTGTGATGGTAAAGGGGTTGTGATGGCATGGGGGGATTTGTGGTGGGGAGGGGAGGTTGTAGGGTGGTTTAGATGTGGATACGGTCGGCAGCAGCTCTGGTAGCCTCTGCTATGGTTTACCTGTAACTTGCTTGATGTCATCTAGCCAACTAGCTGTAGGTCTTACTCTGGCCTTCTTTTCCCCTCTACCATGCCCTGGATTATGTCTTTTTGCAAGCATTGGTGTCTGGTGATGTGACCGAAATATGACAGCTTTCTGGAGATGACTTCGGCCCGTAGTGATTGTTTTACATCAAGTTTCTCCAGGACCCATGCGTTGGTCTTCCTCTCTGTCCATGCTATTCTAAGGATCCTGCGGTAACACCACATCTCAAAAGCATCTAGCTTCTTTTTGTCTGCCAATCTCATTGTGCATGATTCGAAGCCGTAAGTTGCAATTGCAAAGGCTGTGGATCGAAGCAGGCGTACTTTTAATGATGAGGAGAGTTTGCTTTTCCAGAGCTTGGTCATTGACTGAACAGTGCCACGAGCAATTGCAAGTCTTCGTTTAATCTCCTGTGAGCAATCAACTTTGTTGTTGATGGTGGAGCCCAGAAATTCGAAGCTTTTCACTTGTTCTATCACCTCGTCATCCAGAGAGAAAACATCGTCATCATTCTGACTTCCATCAATTATCATGATCTTTGTCTTTTTGGTGTTCAGCCTCAGTCCCCTGTCCTCACTCGTGATCTTCACTGATTTCAGTAGTTCCAACAACTCTGCTTTGCTTTTACAGATGAGGGTTGTGTCATCCGCGTACCTTAGGTTGGTTATCCGCCGACCGCCTATAATGATGCCTCCCCGGAGCTCTGTGATGGCATCACGCATTATTTGTTCAGCATAGATGTTGAAAAGTTGTGGAGACAAAATGCAGCCCTGTCTGACGCCTCTGCCTGTTGATCGGCTCTGATTGCTTTAGACACCTCTTTGTGCTGCTTTCGCCACTCTCCTCACTCTAAAAAAATTAAAGAACCCTTTTTTGTCCTGCCAGGAGAACCCTTAAAGGCTTTTAAAGAACCAAAAATAGTTCCCCAAACGTGATACAGAACCATTTTTGGTTGATACAGAACCATATTTGGTTCTATGAAGAACCTTGTTTGGTTCTTCAATTTTCAAGAACCTTTTTTGAAGGTTCAAGAGAGAGGTTCCTTATATAGAACCTTTAAAAAAGGTTCTTGAAAATTGAAGAACCTCCAAAAGGTTCTTCATCGAACCAAAAATGGTTCCGTATCATGTTTGGGGAACAATTTTTGGGTCTTTAAAGAACCTTTAAGGGTTCTCCTGGCAGGACAACTTTAGAACCATTTTTCATTTTTTCTAAGCGTGTACGTCCCCTCTCTCTCTCTCTCTCTCTCCCCCTCTCTCTCTCTCTCTCTCTCGCATCTTGCCTTTTGTCGGCCAGTTCTAATGTTGCATTTGAAATCCAATGTTGTTTCTTCTTTTTCTTTTTTTGGAATGGTCTCCTTGGCTGCGCTTAGAACGGCGTTCTTCATACCTTCCCAAAGCTCGTTGGGGGAGACCTCTTCGTCAGCATCTCTTAGAAGTGCCTGGAATTTATTTCCTACATTCACTGTGCACTGGTCCGGTATATTTTTAACATCGTATCGTACAGGTAATGTCTCTCTCTTCTTTGTTTTGAGCTTCAATTTTAAGTGAGCGACAAGGAGCTGGTGATCGCTTCCACAATCTGCGCCTGGCCTAGTTCTTACGCTCATTATTGAGGAGCGCCAACGTCTCTTTTCAAGAATGTAGTCTATCTGGTTCTTCACTCTACCACCAGGGCTCCACCATGTCCAGAGTCTGCGGGGGTGTTGCTGGAACAGAGTGTTACCTACGACCAGTTCGTTCGATTGGCAGAAATCTTCTAGGCTGTCTCCGCGCTCATTCCGTTCTCCTAGGCCATATTTCCCTATGATCTTGGACTTGGTGCTCAGTTGGCCTATCTTTGCGTTCCAATCTCCCATAACTATGAGCATATCCTTCTTTGGGATTTTGTCAATTGCATCTTGGAGTTGGCCATAGAAGTCCTCCATGGTTTCATCGGATGCCGTGGATGTTGGAGCGTAAATCTGGACAATTGATACATTCATGGGGCAACCTTTCAGCCTGAGAGTTATGATCCTGTCATTTATCGGGTTGAAGCCCAAGAAAGACTTGGCGACACTTTTGTCCAGAATAAAACCTACTACATGCTCCCTCTTTCCTTCCTCTTTGCCGGAATACAAGACTGTGAAACCATCGTCTGTCATAAAGCGGCCTTGGTTGATCCTCCAAGTTTCAGATATACCAAGCACATTAATGTGCTGCTCTATCATACGGGTTGTGACAATTTCCAACTTGTCATTATCAATGGCTCGAAACTCGAAATTATAAACTCGAAACTCAAAACTAAAAAATGAAACTCGAAACTCGAAAATGTAACTCCTAACTCGAAACTCGACACTCGACTCGACACTCAAAATTCGAAAATGAAACCCGAAACTCGAAAATGAAACTCGAAACTCGATACTCGAAAATCGAAACTCGAAATTATAAACTCGAAACTCAAAACTAAAAAATGAAACTCGAAACTCGAAACTCGAAAATGTAACTCCTAACTCGAAACTCGACACTCGATACTCGCAACTCGATACTCGAAACTCGATACTCGAAACTCGATACTCGAAACTCGATACTCAAAACTCGATACTCGAAATGATAAACTCGAAACTCGAAACTCGAAACTGGAAAATAATTAGCACACTATAACATGAAGCTAGTCGTGCGGAACGTTTGCGACTTATCCTCTAACCAAAGTTTAATTAATCTCGTCTGGTCCATCAACTAATGACTATAAAACCATTAGCGCATATCATACCAATTTGATATGAATGAGTATGCCAGCCAAAGCGGTTCATTTCTTTCCTGAATAGAAATAGTAAGCAATATGCTTTTATACTTGTTTAATTAGTTCCAAACTCCTCAAAAATCAATTTAGTTGAAGTACAATATCAAAACATTTTGAATTATAAACATGCCATCCGAGTGGGAAGGGACTTGATAGGACATCACATTTCCGACGAAAGCACATTATGATAGTTTATGATCACCCTTCAGTGGCACTGTTCGTCCACCTAATTTTCAACAACATACAGCATTTCCCCAAATTGAGTCCAATTTTGTAAATAATGTGAATATCTATTGATATTTTAAGGCTAAAAATTGTATGTATTGTTATATTTGTGCAAATCCAACACAAACTCTTTGAGATACACAATGTTGCATGCAGTGTATTTGTTCCTTGGGCTAATATTAGGTAGGGAGTGTTTCTGTAGTACTCAAAATAATGGTTTTAGCTGTATTTAAAAATAGAGAGGTCTCGCTATGGCAACATTAGGGAGATACGATTTCGTTCACTCGTTCACTTGTTTATGGCAAAAAACCAAATAGTGTTTGTATTTTATTCTTTCACTGTGTAAATAAATGCAAATCCAAAACAACCCCTTTGAGATACACACTGATGAATTCAGGCATGTGTTTGTTGCTTGAGATTTAGGTAGGGAGTGTTTCTGTTTCAGGACTCTATAATGCTGAAAATCAGTGTAACATGTATCCAAATAATGTTGTTTGTATACATTATTAATTGATAAATCTGTGTTTAGCAATGGTTTAACTGTCTTTGAACCTAAAGCGGTCTCCCTATGGTAAAATTAGGGGGGTATGACCTCGTTCACTGGTATTTAAATGTATACGTAATGGTCCACGCATTTACGGCAAAGAGTATTTTTTTCTATACACAATCCAACATTGCTGGTAAATAATCCCCAAGACTCGTAATTTTGTCATACCACCATCACTTATTCACATACTAGGATAATGATTATACATTTTTGACTTCAATTTAGTGATCAATTATGTATTGATATCAGCATTGTATTTTAACAGAATGTTCAGATATATTTATCGAAGTGTATTATATGATAATTAATTGATTCACTCGGTTGATAATCGCTCCCAGCGTCTTTACATTCGTGGATTCTGTATGAATGTAATCAGACTATTATCAAGCACGATATACATGTACTATACTACTAGCAATAATATCCAGTGAATTGGAACCGCTCAAAGTACATTTAGCTGATTAGAAAATATTTTTTAAATAATCAATGGTGCAGAAAAAATGGAGTCTCTCATTTTAAAAAGTAATCATTTCGATTTAATGGTATCAATGGTTGTCTGAAGATAAATTTAGTGTTGGTATGGCAACGCCGGTAGTATAAGATATGGATATGAATATCATTGAAGACAGAATGTTTGACATTCATCAAGCAGAATGGCACACAGAGCAGATTTAGAATCGGTAATCTAAATAAGAATATTATGCGATCAAAAATAAATTTCCAGAATGCCCCAGTACTAAGAGACACCTTAACTCGACATTTTGACATGGGTTTTATTTTGTTCTATTTTGGATTACAAAAGGCTGGGTTTTTAATAAAAATAATTGGCCCACTCCAAATACACAATTTTCATGAAATTCTTATTGAAATTCTTGACTCGGAAAAAAAGGGTCAACATTTCGATTTAAGGTGTAGCTTAGAACTGGGGTATTCTGGGAATCTATTTTTGATCACATAGTATTCTATTTTGAATGACAAAATACTGGGTTTTTAATAAAAATAATTGGCCCATTCCAAAGGCACCATTTTCATGAAATTCTCATTGAAATTCTTATCTCGAAAAAACAGGTCAAAATTTCGAGTTAAGGTGTAGCTTAGAACTGGGGCATTCTGGGAGATTTTTTTTATCGCGTTATATTCTATTTTGGATTAATACAAAAGACTGGGTTTTGAATAAAAATAATTGGCCCACTCTCAGAACCACATTTTATTTTCATGAAATTCTTATTGCAATTCTTAACTCGAAAAAAACAGGTCAAAACTTCGAGCTATGGTGTAGCTTAGTACTGAGACATTCTTTTTTTATTTTTTTTATCGCATAATATACTATTTTGGATTATAAAAGACTGGGTTTTGATAAAAATAATTGGCCCACTCTAAGAGCCACATTTTCATGAAATTCTTAACTCGAAAAAAAAACAGGTCAAAATTTCGAGTTAAGGTGTAGCTTAGTACTGGGGCATTCTGGGAATTTTTGTTGATCGCATAATATTCTTTTTTGGATTACAAAAGGCTGGGTTTTGAATTATGAAATTCTTATTGAAATTCCAACAAAAAACAGGTCAACATTTCGAGTTGTAAGGTTGGCCATATTTATGACGTCATTGTGACGTCATGCGTGTGATTTTTGTAATTGTTTTGGTATATATTGAAAGAGGAGACCTCTAGCTACACCATGCTACCAGAATAACTATATTCTGCGTCTATGTTTGGATTTTATTAGGAGTGTCCCTCCCCACGTAGTTTCGAAACTCGAAACTCGAAACTCGAAACTCGAAACTCGAAACTCGAAACTCGAAACTCGAAACTCGAAACTCAAAATTATAAACTCGATACTCGAAACTCGAAATAAACTCGAAACTCGATACTCGAAATTATAAACTCGATACTCGAAACTCGAAGATAAGTAACACACTCTCAAAAATGTGACGAGGCGGCAGGGCAGGACACAATCCTCAGCGGCTGAGGATCGTACTTTGAATTTGGTATCTCTCCCTCCAAGCAAATCCCAAAAGTTGACAGCCCTGATTTCACTGGTGTTCATCTCCGTGTCCATCTTGCGGCACGGCTCTCTATGGCAAATGGCGAACACAATAACCACGTGCGTGCAAGTTTTAATCATATGGTATTGATTTCTTAATCATGCGAGGAGTGACTGACGGGGAAGACGCGACCGGTGAAGCAATGCGATTAAGTTTTAATCGCAATTTGAGTAAAATACAGCAAAACAATAGAAACAATTACTCTTTCACAACAAATTACATTTAATCTGGCAGAGATTAACAGTACTACCCGTATTTTACTCTTGAAATAATTGGTCGTTTTTTCAATCAACACACGTTAATCAGGCACGATTAACGCGTATCACGGTTCGTTTTTTAGCTGTGATCCATGGCGTTGTTAATTTGAGATAAACCACGGCACGGTACGTGCTATTTGTTGGTGTTGAAATTATCGATATTTACATCGACTTTTGAAACTAAAAGGAACTTGATTGTTATTTTAATAGGGTCATTTTATTGTTAAGGTTTATAAAAATATAGAACCAACGTGCGAAATGTTCAACGTATCAGGGTGTCCCTAAAATGCTCGGGGTCAAACAGGCATATCTCTGGTATACTCAAGCAAATTCGACAAAACCAATTGTGTACGAAAGGTTATTTTAGTAGTTATATATCTTGAAGCTTGTATAAACACCAAATACGAAACGTTTAAAAGATGAGAATGACACCCCCAACAATAAAATATCTTCTTAAAGTGGCACAAGCCCGATTTTGAATGCTCGTTGTACATGTAGATCAAACATATTTTGGGTGAAGACCATATGTCATCTCTCACTCCGTAAGCCACAATTTGAGTCCAAATAATAGCTACCGGGGTTAAAGAAAATCAACATTTCGGTAGTGTGCCGTGCGTGACACTTTCGTGACTGTGTGCGTGGCACTGGTTGCTACGTGGGGCGAAGATCCCTGCGCATAGCAATTGCACGGACAGATGGGCAGGAATATACACTCGGAGTCATTGGACAGACAGAAAAGCCACAAATAAACGGCATTTGAAAGCCAATCAAATCATCTTTTATTTAAAGATTACAGCTAAATATTGAGTAATTAATGAGGGTAATGACGTGGAACACGTGCACCCTTTTTAGGGCACCATGTACATAGCGTTCTGATCACTACGTTGTCACCCGCTCACCATTTTGGTTTTGGTTTTGCCTTCTCGTTTAATCAAAAGATATGAGAGGTTACAAGTCCGACCACTATTGGAGAATATCTTAAAGTATACCCCTGTAGGTCAATGACCAATATTTACCCCCTTTCTGTTCTTTGACCACGAGGACATGATTATTTTACTTAATTGTTTTCTCATAAAGTGACATAAGATGCAACAAGTACGATAACAATGGAAGCATGGCTTAAAATGTTTCCCTGTATAGGTCAATGACCAAAAGTGACCCCTTCACTGGTTGTGATGTTTGACTTATTTTCTTGGCTCATCATACCATACAAGATGAAACAAGTCCCGTCCAAATCAAAGCATATCTTAACTTTTACCCATGTATAGGTCAAGGACCCTATAAAAGCGACACCATATGATATGTCACTTTTAATCTCGCTGAAGATCATATATGCCCATGGTCCTTTTGACCAATTGTGATAGTAATTATAGTAATTTCATCTGAAATACAATTAACAATATTTATTTAGTGAAATGAGCGTGAAATTTCGACCTCTACTAGTGACCCTTGTTGACCTTTGACCAAGGTAAATATTGGTGGCTGTCGAACGTTAGTTTACTTCACATTCACGGTATTTGATGTTAAAATGGTGCACATCGGGGGAGGGGTAGTATGCTTTGCCCGCTGCCCCTTGATACTAATCAACCCTACACCAATTTTATCCGGACAGATACTACAGAACGTCAGAATGTACGTTATTGGAAGCGGAAAAAGTGTACTTTAGGTCCCAGATACTGGTATACCAGTATCGGTCGATACTGGTACATGAATTTTGCCAGTATTGCTCGATACTGGAACAATTAACATGTTCCAGTATCGGTCGATACTGGAACATCAAATTGTGTTCCAGTATCGACCGATACTGGAACACTTCATGTGTTCCAGTATCGCCCGATACTGGAACGGTTTCATTCCAGTATCGATCGATACTGGAACAAATTAAATGTTCCAGTATCGCCCAATACTGGAAAATTTTGTTCCAGTATCGCTCGATACTGGAACATGTAAATCGTTCCAGTATCGCTCGATACTCGCTCGATACTAGAACGATTTACATGTTCCAGTATCGAGCGATAATGGAACGATTTACACTCTCAGAACAAAGGTTAAAATCTTTAACCATGTTGGTTAAAATTTTAACCAACGGGAGGTTACCAGGTGAACCACACAATTGGTTGGTTAAAACTGTAACCAACAGCTGTTGGTTAAACTTTAACCTGTGGTTGGTTACAAATTTTAATCATTTGTTGGTTAATATGTTTTGACCAACAGTGGTTGGTTAAACTTTAACCCGTGGTTGGTTACAATTTTTAATCATTTGTTGGTTAATATGTTTTAACCAACAGTAGTTGGTTAAAAAATGTTGGTTAAACTTTTATTTTTTTTGCTAAATTTTAACCCATACAACATTACAATATTGATGTTTCATTGGCCCGATATCGGCTTTCAATATTGGCGCCAACCCGTGGCCAGGACCAACAAGGGACAGGACAAGGCACAAGATCCTAGCCACGAGGCCGGGAAGCGATAACTTCAAACAGTGGCCGCAATTTTTAGACCACGTCAGAATATGTATATGAAATCAATCGTGTTATTTTCGTAAAATATTTTCCTCGCCAATGAAATTCTTTGGCGGGAATCTTGTTATGACCTATTGTTGGTTAAAATTATGATGCCTTAACCAACGTTGAATAAACTAAAAATTAATCATAATTTCACTCTTTAACCAACGCAGTATTAAAAGTAATTTTTAACCAACGCTTCATTTTTAACCAATGTTGTATACTTTTTAACCAACATTCTTTTAACCCATGATTATTTAATACCTGTTCTGAGAGTGTAATTTGTTCCAGAACTCGTGTATTGTCATATTTGTACGACGTCAGCTTTGAGTGCATTATAGTTATTTTTTCCTTTTTCGAATACGTGTTAAGTTGTTATATATGAATTGCGAGATTTTTTTCTATTATTTGTTTGAAGAAAAAATTGTCGTAGTGTTTTAAAATATTGCGAGGGAAAACCATCTCATTCATTATGGTTTGGGAACAACATTGTTTATGTTGGAGTACTACACACTACATGGGGTCGTTCAATATATTTCTCTTGAAGTTGTTGTGGCTCTGAAGAGAGCTTTTATTGATACTAGTAGGATGAGCTGATTGGTAAAGTCAATTTCACGTTACGTATGCATGATCATTTTCTCTTTTTGATCTCCACGCCTTCTAACGTATGACTTTTGCCTTTAGTGAATACCTAGAAGTTGAATCAAGTGTAATGTATTGCACTGGGGCTTCCAAGGGGAGCTTCATCCTCTCGAAATGCTTCCTCGAATCGTCAATCAGTTTAGAAATAGTTGACTCTATTTTGAGAATTTAAATATCCCCATACTCAACTTCGACAAGTTTTCAAAACAGCTTTCTGATGTTCTCTCATCATCGCCTGATAGTGTTGGTAGGTTCATTTGTACCTTGCAGTCCGTCGGGATGTCCTCGGACTTTCCACTTTAGCTCGGTTGACAAGACTTCTTTCTTAAATTTGCCTAGCTGACGAGCCGTCGGCTTCTGATTCTGAAAAAGACACGCCTCCGAATATATCTGCTGTTTCAATTTTTATAGCTTGAGTCATCCGTTATCAGTGAGAGCGTCTACGACTTTAGAAAAGTTAGAAATCAAACCCGGATAATGTAAGATGTTTGTACTTGTCATGAATAACCAAACAAATAATAATAATGAAGTGTCTCAGACAACAGCTTCGACTTGTCCATCTAAAAAGAACAACCAGCTGCAGTAATTAAGAAACGGAAACACCGACACATATCAAAACTAGACACTCGCCAACGTATAGAATAAACCGCACGAGAGAAGAGACGAACCTCCCAAAGATTCCCGTCTCTTGACACATCATAGGCAGTTTTGAATACCACAAAACGGCTCTTTAATAATAATAATAATCAGTATTTGTAAAGCGCAAAAATATTTGAAAAACATCCCAAATGCGCTGAAACAGAACATAATAAACTACATCATAAAGCAATTATACATAAACTACAATTCACACAATTGGAACATATGAGTTTTGAGAGAGTTCTTGAATTGATAGATGGATGGCGCATGACGAATTTCATATGGCAGATCATTCCAGAGTTTCGGAGCGATGATGGAAAATGCTCTTTCGCCGTAAGTTTTTGTCCGACATGATGGAGTTTGCAGATCTTGACTTGAAGAACGTAGTGTCCTGATTGGAACATATGGATGGAGAAGCCATCAGAGCCACCCTATTTTACAGAAAGAGAAAATAACCATACAAGCCAACTTCACCGATATTGTATTGGGTGATACTGGCATATTTTTCATGTTCCAGTATAGGGCGATACTGGCACATTTTTAATGTTCTAGTATTGGGCGATACTGGTACATTTGTCATGTTCCAGTATTGGGCGATACTGGAACATTTTTCATGTACCAGTATCGGGCGATACTGGTACACATTTTACCAGTATCGGGAAATACTGGAACATTTTAAACGTGCCAGTATCGAGCGATACTGGAACAAAATAATGTACCAGTATCGAACGATACTGGGTGTTCTAGTATTGGTCGATACTAGTACAGTCTAGTATCTGGGAGCTAAAGTACACTTTTTTCAATTATTACTCTCAATGACAAATATCTGCAAAGATACAGAGTAACAAGCTCGCTCATTTGTATTTTGCTAAAAGGCTATTCAATTTTAACTGCTACCCTGGACAAATGTTTTAAAGATTTTATTGCCACAATTTAATTTAACAAATAACCTTGACACCGTCATATTTATGGGGAAATTGAACATTTCCGCCATTTCCGCCCATTCATTGATTATCTACCCCTATTTATTGCCACTTGTTTTCTTACTTTTGTAATTTGTGTTGTGGAGAAAGTCAATTACTTGGACGAATTTCGTATGATATAATTAAAGAAGTCAAATGACATCCGCAAACCATTTACCAACAAAACCCCTCAGATTGGTTACTATACCATAACACATGCTCCTTTTATATTTAATGTTTAGAGAATAAAGGTATTGCTGCCAGACACAAGGATTACAAGATCAAGACGCAAACGCAAAAAATCATGTGGAGCGTAATCTGCTAGCACATACCAGAGTGCATTTAATATTCACATCAAAATTTTATCAAATGTAATCCATGACATTTGTATAATAGATGATAAGCTGACCTTGATGGTCATTCAAATCAATTGTGTCTATAAATTTAAAGATTGTAGTGACACATATTATTATTAGCACATTTTTAAATTGGACAATTCCATTTAAAACCAGTCACACACCATTCTATTGTGTCTATGATTTTAAAGTTCAGAGTGACACATAGAATTGGGTGTTGTAACAAACCTGACCATATTTGGTCATTTCGTTCAATTGTTTGTCTGTAGATAAACAATTGTCAATCATTGATTGACATCAAATGTAAATGAAGTAGTGGACGATTAAATTTTAATTGGATGAATTTTACGAACCTAAACCCTCCGAGGTTATACCTTAGGAGGTTATCGACCGAGCGTACTTATTTCACACTGCAATGGTATTCAAAAATAAAAATTCATGAGCCTTCTGGACAAGATAGAACCGCGGGCGCTGGAAAGCGATGTTATCCCAAGTTCTCCGAAGATTAAGACATAAGAGAACCTAAATTGCCATATGAGGCTAACCTTGTTATTAACACCGCAATGGCATTCAAAAAAAAAAAAATCATGAGCCTTCTGGACAAGATAGAACCGTGGGCGCTGGAAAGCAATCTTATCCCAAGTTCTCTGAAGATTAAGACCTAAGGGAACCTAAATTGCCATATGAGGCTAACCTTGTTATTAACAAAGCCTGGACAGGAAGAGGTTATTAATAAACAAATGTATATTGATCTCTGAAAAGCAAATGTGAAATGAAGAAAAAAAAATGATGATGTGGCTTGGGTGATGAAAAGGTGTATAGCAAACTGCCAAACAAGGGCCTATAAGGGCCCCCTAGGATTAAGGAAGAAAAAAGAAATTAGAGTGAATATAACTTATAATTTTAGATCTAGACTGGAGGGGTGGAGAAGATCACTGCCTCTGGAAATTCATTAAAGTGTGTGAGGGCCATTTGAAGAGAATTTCTGAAAACAATGTTGCCTTTAGGGGACAAATGCAAACCATCCCACCTGTACAGGCTCCTATCAGCTGAAAATATCACCTTGTAGTGGCGGACAACACAGGAATTACCTAAGGATTTGCAAACCTTGTAGGCATACTTGTTAAGGCAGCATTTGCCACCCCCAGGCTTGGACTCATAGTGGTAGTAACGCTTCAATAAAAAAAACCAGAAAATAGATCGTTTGTACCTGCATGCACTATGAGGGTAGTGGGGTATGGATAACCAGCCAGGCCTGCTTTTACCAATGACATTGTATTGACCAGTCGGGAACCTCTGTCACCCATCCAAAAAGTGGTGCCGCAACCTTTGAATTGATAGTTATAGTGGCCAGCCCAGGATACCATGCTGTCGCCAACGATCCAAAGGCGACCTGTGCAAAAAAAATGTTATTGTTTTTTTGGAAAAACAAAAGAAACACAAACGAACAAAATGGGGAGATATAAAAATAAAAGAGAAAAAAGTTAGAATAACAATAAAAAATGGGTAAAATATTGCTATAAATTCTTTGAGATAGGAATTAATATAAACCCCTAAAAATCACCAGACCATGCACTTGAGTGAATAATACGATGTGGCCTAATATATAGCATGACAGCTGATGACTGCCACCGCCCCATTGACTTAATAGAATCTATCGGTATGCCCCCAACCGCAGCGGCTCTAGCCGTCCCAATTCTAAAACTTTGAGGGGGAAAATTCTTAGACTCCAGACCTGTCGCCCTAATACCCTTCTTAAGTAGACTGTCAATGTCAATTTGATACCGAGTGAGAGGGGACAAGCAAAAGTGGATAAAGAGAGGGCCCTCGACAACTGGTCTGACGCCTAAATAATCTGACGTTGCTTTAACAGGACATAATACGTCACAGTTACCTTGCTCGAATCGAAGGGTAACAGATTCTCCTCGTTGGTCGGTCTTTGAAATCTAACAACAACATCCATAAAACCCTCTATGATGGTGATATCCCTGAAGTTCAGGATTCGTGACAAGTCTGATTTTTTAGAAATAGCGGTGAATTCCCCTACTCTCAAAAACTCAAAAAAAAGCTAAAAGGAAGGCAGCCCTAAATAATGAAGCCTCAAACACTGAGGAGCAAATACCCCAAAAATTGACAAATGCGTCCTAAAATAGGAATGGTGATGGGAGATCTACTGTCAGGTTGCCCCTTTAAACGCCGTGAACCCTCCCTCAGTTTCTTTATCACAAAATGGTCAGTAGGGTCTAACCAACCATTAACCTTATGAGCAAAAGCGATTGAAGCTAAGTAGTACCAATTGTGGAAGGGGCTTTCCCTTTAATTGATAAATGTGATAGAAAGGCAACAACATGAGGAATGGGAGCGGGCCACACGCAGGTAACGCCCAGCCGTGTGCGGAAAAATTCAAAACTAGCAACTCCGCAACGGTAAGTTGCGTGAGAGCTACTGGCCATTGATGCATGAATTAGCTTCTGAGCTTCATCCTCTAAAGATCCCAAAGAAATTCCGGTACTAGAATGCCCATTGGAGACGAGTCCGGCGCAGCTTCCCAAAAGCGGTCCATCTGGAAGCGTGATAATGCATCAGCGATGTTATTTTTAACGCCTGGAATATGAGGCGCGGAAAAGCAACATTGTCCTTGAGACATCGAAGAACAAGAAATCTAACTAATCTCATGATCTCAGGACATTTAGAGGACTGTTTATTGATAATAGCTACCACAGCTGCATTATCTGACCGTATAATCAAGCGCTTACCCTTCAACAATTCGCCCCAAACCACTATTGCGACAACCACTGGAAAAAATTCTAGCCAAGCGATAGAATGTCGAGCTGATTTGCATTTTTCAGGCCAACGACCTTGAAACCAAGCCCCATGGAGAAAAAAAACCAAAACCCAACTCGCCACTCGCGTCCGTAAAAAATTGCAAATAGCGATCTTCGCACCAAAATTGCTCAGGGATGATTGCACTACCATTGAAACTCTGCAAAAAAACTAGCCACATTTTCAAATCGCATAATGCCCCTTTTGTGATACGAATTTTGTGCCAAGACTGTTTCACGCCTCGAGTTAAATCAATGAGACGGCGTAAGAAAGCACGTCCTGGGTTACCCGCCTTGCAAACAAAGGAAAGGGACCCGATGACTGATTGAAGTTCACGTAATGTGACTTTGGAAGAATCGTGAACATTCTGAACCTTAGAAATATTTTTTTCTAATTTAACAGCAGGGATTGAAATAACCTGGCGAACCGAATCAATCTCATAGCCCAAATACACTAACCTAGTAGTTGAAGCTACGGATTTGTCCTTAGCTAACGGGACCCCCAACTTGTGACACACCTTGTTGAAACTATTTACAATGTGTTGACATGACAAAGCGCCCTCAGCAGCCGAAACGAAAATGAAATCGTCGACATAATGTGATATGTTATCGGAGCCCGAGTCCTTTTTCCTGCCCATTCAAGAAAGGTAGAAAAAGTTTTAAAGTAAAATGGAGAACAGGAAGCGCCCATAGGAAGAGATTTGTCAACAAAGAAATCATTGCCAAATTTAATGCCGAGAAGCTCAAAATCACCAGGGAAAATGGGTAAAAGACGGAAGGCTGACTCGACATCCGCTTTTGCCATCAACGCGCCCTTCCCATTCCGTGACACTAAATTCACAGCATCATCGAAATTTGCATACTGAACTGTGCATAAAGATTTTTCAATGCCGTCATTGATGGAGCCACCCTCCGGATGCGATAAATGCTGAATTAAGCGATATTTTCCAACCTCGGATTTCGTTACCAAACCAATTGGAGAGATAATTAGATTTGGTAAAGGACTTGAGTTAAAAGGACCCGCCATTTGGTTGAGGTTAACCTCCTTTGTTAACTTATCAATGGCAGCCGAGGGCTTAAGATCAACAGACTTTAAATGTGGACCCTCCCTCGAAACTCGATCACCTTTATAGCCTAATTTGAAACCCTTAGAAAAACCCTCCTCAAGATTATTGGCAGCCTTTTTGTTAGGATAAATGGCCAACAGAGGGCGTAGATAAACAATATTAACGGGAGTTGGATAGGGGCAGCAAAGGCAATTAAAGACACTTGAAAGAAATTAAACCCTTTCTTCCTACAAACAACTGAGTGACCAACAACACTATTTATATCAACACAGTCATTTACCACCTCTCTTACTACAGGATAGCGCCCCGTGGCCCCCACCATTGCAACTTTGGCAAATGTGGCTGAATTTGCAGGGGTTACGTGAACATCCCGATTTCTTGTTAAAGGAATAGCATGTCCCAATGTGTTGTTGGAAGGGCGTTGACCCCCCCCCCCCCCCCCCCCTTGATTGACCTCTCCCATTGCCACGAAAAGACTGACCCCCCCCCCCCTACCCCTGGAACTTGAAGGAAATGATGGAAAAGGAACTGCAACATGTAAGTTCCATAACTCGCCATCCATAACAGCCCATGAGGAATGGGGGTGGGTTTGTTGACGTAAACGAAATTGGACATCATACTGACGCCAACCATAACTCTGAAATCTCGCCGCGGCCGTCCTAATAATTTGACCGTACTTCAGTAATTCCTGAGTACGGGCAAGATGAGCGGACAAGTAAACCGCGGTGTAGACAAGGTAAGCGTTTGTCCAAGAGTGAATGGACGTGATTTTTTGCTGAGATTTTGACTCTCTCATAACTAATTTGCCCATGGCATTCAATTCAATGACCGGAGATTCATTTTGATTTGACATAGCCATTGCTTGGGTTTCCCCTTTGTCCAACAGAAGACCAAAATCAATAAAATCACCCCTGATAATTTTTTCCTTCAAATTCAGAGGAAGACACTCGCCCAAGGGGCTACAAATTGATGTTAAAGCCTGAGGTTGAACTGGCATATTTGCAAAAACGGATGTATGACCCAGATCGCCACTTTGACTTTTATTTTGAACAAAACTAGTATTATTATTGACATTGCAACTGGTGGTGGTACTGGCACTCCCATCGTTATTATTAATCAAACTAAGGACAAAACCAAGGCCGGAATTCTGATTGAATACGGCATTTCCATTGTGCAAGTTGTGAATATTACTGCAATTATCGTGAGACTGAGAGGCGGTAGACATGGTAGCAGTAGTACTAGCCCCAGTGGTTGGCCTAAATGTATCAATAAAACTACTACTAGCGACATTCTGACTAGCTAAATTATTGGCCGACGAGACCCCGCCACTCAAAACCCGCCCAAAATTAGATAAAATGTTCTCACCGGCTGTTCCCCAGACAAGGCGGTCAATTCTTGGCTGCAGGTTTGAATGCTGAACCTGATTCGTACCGCTACCCGTCGCCGAATTTCCTGCTGCTGCTGCTGTTGTACTTGCAAAATGGCGGTCGTTACGGTCGGAGGTCACAAAGGAGGTCGATGCAGACGAAGTCCCGGAAGTGTTATAGCCTGGTCACTGGGAACTATTAACAGCCGTCGTAGATCCGTTGCCATGGCCACTAGCTTGGTTTTGTTGTTGTTGCGATGAAATCGGACGATCGTCCTGTTGAACCCTGGCATGTCCGTCTAATTCAAGTCTCAAATCGTCCTCGGCATCATCACTCACGTCGAGAACATCGACCATTTGATTTTGAGCGTTTTGCTGCTGAAAACTGACATTTCTTGGAGCTGAAACTCTCCGACTCCTAGTAGGCGAGCACGACCTCTACCCCGGCCCCGTTGACTTTGGGCATAAACGCTGCTTGCAGATGCCCCGGCGGCGGCGGATAGAAGATTGTTCACAGCCCTTGCCTGCGATCTTGTTTGGCGATCTGCATTTGGGCCATTGGCCTGATTCACGGCCTTTTTTAGGCGGCATTTTGTCTCTTGAAGCAAAAACCGGAACGATCCGTGAATTTAAACTAAACAGTACTCACGAAACAAGCGTTGATAACAGTATAGCAGGTAAATACGGAGCTGCAGAATATTCGTTTTTAAACACCGAACAGCGGTAACACCGAGAGATCCGATGAATACAAAATAAAGAAAGGCTAAAATACCAATTCTTAACTGGAGCTCCGATGAATTTTATAACCTTCTGGTATGAGATGCAGAAACGATATGACTTGTGATTGGGATCACAGAAAAGTGGCTGCGTTGAGTCGACGCGCGCGGGTAAACAACAAACAAAGCGAAATTCGCGGGATAGCGATCCTTACTTTGGATTGGTCCAAAGGAATCAAAACAAAGGCCGTCTGAAAAGCCAGGGGGCAAAGCAAAAAACGCACTGGCAATCCTAGTGCTTGAGCAATTCAGAATTATGTTAGACAAGCAAAATAATTCTTTTATTGTTTTTAGACCGTACCCGTGTTATATTGTCTGACATGAATGCGGACGATAGTATCTTTTTAGGTAGAACAACGACGCAACAAATATTACTACCGAACGCATTTATGTCAGGCAATATAACACGGGTACGGTCTAAAAACAATACCTTTATTCTCATTCTTAAACAATCATACTTAAAGACATTTATCAAAGAAAATAAGTACATTTTATTGTCCACATTTGACAACTTTTACCCCTGCTAGGATCGAATAACCCACAAACATTCCATCCAATCCATGCGATGAGTACACCTTGCGTAAGCGTCGCGGCGCCGGCGGTAAGCGCAGGAAATGCGCCAAAGACGCATTGCAGAAGTGCGCGTTATGGGGCAAACCACGCATTGTGAAGGTCGGACGCACTGTTAAAACGTAAGCCCCACCTCCACGTGTTCAATTGTCTCATCTAAATGTCGCCGATTTCTCTGAGAACCAATGAGATTGCTTAAACTTTCTTAGCTGTTTAAGAATATTCATTACAATACGGGCTGTTTCTATACTTTTGTATTCTTAACCTCTGCCACGACCTTCTTGTATGTATTTATGTACTCCAGGAACAGCGAATCAATTGGTTAGCTCTTCAGTTTGATTGCTCATACTAATAACAAATATATTTTGAAATATTGGGTCTCTAAATAATTATGTTCGGGCACGTGTGCTTCAGCGGATAAGTTCTCGCTCCACAATACAAATGTAGCGGGTTTGAGTCTCTTGACGACGTGTGGTGTCCTTGGGCAACGCATTTTACCAAGCTTGCGTCTCTTCACCCAGGTGTATAAATAGGTACCGGCTTTAATTAATGTTGAGAAGGTACTATTCGTTGTGCGGGAGGAGTGGCGAACTCACAACAGCAAAATTTACATGGGGGAGTCGGGCCCAAACGTCAAGGAAAGAGAGATGAGCACTCTGCGGCAAGACTCTACCTTTACCCTACCAAATAATATATAGAGCGAATATATTTTGTGTGGAAATTTATTGCGCAGAAAGTAATGCTCGTGGTCTGTTTGTTTTCCTAAATATCTGATATGTTGTATAGGTATTTATGTAAGATACCATTTTGGTTCAAAGTTTAAATAAACAATGATTTCAACTCGTTAGCCTAACGATATTTGTATTGATTTAGACGGTAATTATCTTAGAACTCTCTAAAGCACAACGATTAAAATAAATGTCTTTTTAAGTTAGCTAACTCGGCTCCTACACCACTGCAGAAAAGCAGCTGTAATACCAAATCAATTATATCTGTACTTTGTAAAAGACCACATCATAGATAATTATTTCCTCTACCTATTTGAGGACTTTCGGATCATTTTTGAAAAGTCTTATGTTTTTTCTTTATTTTTTGAAAATTCCTTTAATTTTCACCTTCCTGATTTTCTGTAGACAAAAGGGAAAGTTATATGGCCATGACACTTTGGGAATACATTTATAAGTATATTATATTTTTATTTTTCTCTTTTCAATTTTGATTTTAGGGAAGTTTTCAAAAGGCTGTGAATAAGTCTAGAAACACTTAATTGAAGAAAAAAATACGAGAGAATATTTTAAACTAAATTACCTTTTATATGACATCTTGTTTGTACAAATTGAACATGTAGTTTTTTTTCTGTAGAAATTCAAAACATTTGGCAATAAAGTGTTTATAGAAAATAGTGAAAAAGTACTAACATTCCCAGTGAAAATACCATCCATCAGCATTCAGTTATGGAGAATTTTTTTGTGTGTGTAATATCTTGGAGTTTTGGCATCAAAATAAAATACAAGTTTTTAGCATACATTGATTTTAAAGAGGAAAAAAAAAAAATTTACAAAACTATGTGTTTATTGAAATTTGGCAGTATTTGGAAATTCGGCAATGCCTCCTGTAGTGAGTCAATGGGTTTTCAAATAACAAAAATGTCCATAATTCAAAAACGGCTTTTTGGAGAAAAATTCAAACTTTGCATATCTTCTTTTCTTATCAATATACACATCCTCCGCTATATTGAAGCCACCTTAACCAGAGCTCTACGAAAAAAGCTGCAAAAGAGGAAACAGTTATAAGTTTACTCTTTAAAAAATGGCCTACTTTGTGGTGACATTTTAAGCGAACGAGTGTTCTAAACTACAATTTTACATGTTAGAAGTGTTGTGACCAAATCACTTTCATCGAGTCACAAGTCACATATATATACAACAAATTAAACCATCGAGTCTCAGGCCAAGTTACTCATGTCATTAATATGTAATCTGATCGCTGTACATCATTTGTTATCAAAACATTTTGTGATAATGTGATAACACTTTCCACGCGGCAGGCGTCTGCAGACGACATTCCAAAATATCTCAAACTGTTTCAAAAATGTCAAAATTGTTAAATTTCATAACCATATTTGGAATCACCATGTGAAATGCATTGAAATAAGTACAAAAATGCCTCGTATTGGTTCAGTAATCCTTGAGATAGACTTTGAAAATTTTGAAAGATTTCTAAAAATCTGTTTTTTATTATATGGTAAAACTGACCAATAGCCGCGTCGAAAGTGTTTTAAGACGGTCAAATGTTTTTTTTATGATTTTTTTTTAAAACTTGTAAGGTTCATTATGAACCTTGTAGGTTTTGTCGATTAAAATTGATATTGATTGGTATTGATATTAAAATGATTGAAATTGGAACTTAAATGTTGTGACTCACCCTGTATTTATTGAAATGCAACACAAATACTATCATTTTCGTTATTATGGTTTTGCCTAGTTTGCAATATTTGATCAGGTAATTACGAAATCATAATTATAATTATAGTTTTTCACTTTATGTTTAAGATTCTGTCCTCAAATGGTGATCTCTGCAATTTCAAGAGAATTATCACGTAACTATAATGTCTTGAACTCCTTCATGTTCGACAATTATACACCGAGACGTTTGAGTCAAAAATAACACTAAAAAGAGGTCCTTTACCTTTTGAACCTTTTATTTATAGTTTGAACAGTGAATATTTTCGGAACGGACTCAATAAAGTCCATTTAATATATTGTGAACACCTTAACAATATAGATATTGGGCATACATTTATACATTTGACAAAGAACTATATAGTACTAAATAAATGATAAAAAGTCTACATGGTACAAGGGCTATCGATATTTCACATATCATAAGGTCATGTGTAATTTAATATTCTTGTTCTAAGCACATATCAGACTTCAAAAACCGTCGATCTGGTACCGTGTTACATCTCCCAATTAACGTCATTGATTTGACTACAAAATACGACGGCGACCTCATACATTTTTTTGCCAGATGTGCATAGGTTTATGGCCTAAAGAGTAACAGTGTGTTTATCAAAACCAGTGATTGACATTACTCATCAACTAATGTTTCATCATGACTTGATTAGACAGATTTCATCAGAGCTGTGATCCACTACCGAAACCGCGGGAACTAGTGTTTTAAGTAATACGGGAACCAGTGTTGTCAGATTCTTTTGTCAGTGGATTGTAGAGATTACACAACATGTCGTCGGTCTCATCACATACAGATCTATTCGACGCAACACGCTTTTTGAGAAAATCGAGATTGAAAATCCTGTCGTCAGATTTGGCTTCAAACTTGCTTATTTCTTAACCAATATTCCTAGATAGGATATATACATGAAGAGGACCCTTGGTACTTTCTATTTGGGTCATTTTTGTGTGCTAATCTTTTGAATAACATTGATTAAAATGGTACCAAACTTATAGCTCTGTATATGAAAAAAAATCCATTATTTACGATGATTTCTCGTATAGAGCGCATATATATAGATCTCTATGTGAAACGCTTAGAATTTGCAATGTTCAAATAGTTTACGATGATTTCTCGTATAGAGCGCATATGTAAAACGTGTTGAATTTGCGATGTTCAAATAGCTCATGGAATAGATCTGTATGTGAAGCGCGTAGAATTTGCGATGTTCAAATAGCTCATGGAATAGATCTGTATGTGAAACGCGTAGAATTTACGATGTTCAAATAGCGTGATGTGTCGTCCACGTTATATCCTTTTCTATATGGAATAGCGCTATATATGTGAAACGCTGAAATGTAAAAAACAGCAAATACACCAAATTCAAGGACTTATATCTCATTAATTAAACAGAATTGAGGTCTGTAACTTCGGATATTGAAAGAGCACGATACAATATTACTAAAAACCGATTTTCTCAAAATTCATAATCTCTCGAATAGATCAGTATGTGATGAGACCGACGATGTATATGATGTTTAGAATCTGGCTGGTTCTGTTTTCTTATCAAATGATTTCCTGTCTGGCAAACGATTTTTGAAGTCATAACAATCTAGCTGGCTGGCAAGTTTTTACAGTCCTAAAATAAGGTAAAACCTCAGCTGTGCACACATTTTTAGGCAACGATAAGCCGTTACCCCATGCTTCCCCCTCTTACATCATTTTTGGAAACAATATTGAACTGAAAAGATAATACTAAAACAAGTTAATATCTGAAACACATGTTTTATTACAAATTTACATGATACATGATCAAAATATTGTCTAGTACACTATGCGTGTACAGTGGCGTAGCTAGGTTTTTTTTCAGGGGGGGCAAGATTTCTAAAATTTTCGTAAAAGGTTG
>CM069443.1:45172571-45252481 GCA_035610835.1 Ophiura sarsii | reverse complement strand
ATAGACCTAATTTTTGCAAATTTTCGCGAAAATAGACACAAAAATCGCGAAAATAGACCCACTTGTAAAAAGTGACCCCATCATTAGGGATTTCCAGCACAAAATCATACTCTATGTTTAGGGATTTTGTGCCCAAAAAGCTACCCATTAGATAGAGCGGCACGCCCCCGTATACCATCTTAGGCGAGTAACCCCCCCCTCCCCCCCGGGTCTTGGCCTGAGACTACTCTACCGGGGGAACCACTCGTAATCACCCGTGGCCGTGTTGTCCATGCAATTTTAGTCAAATTTAGGGGGCATCGCATGTGGATCATCAGGGGGGGGGGGGGGGGGGCATATCTGACTATTTGTTTTAGTTTACAAAAGTTCACATCGAGTTTGTAATTTCATTTGGGGGGCATAACGGTGGGAGGGGGAGCCCCGGGGGGACTTATCACAATAGCGGTACGTGTATGTTCCGCCTTTTTAGATGCCTTTTCTCGAAGTATATGGGTGATATTGATGATTAAATTAGAAATGTTTTTGGTATTTTTAAAGTGCTCCCTTCAATCCTTTGATGGTTTATAGAAGGTGTAATTTCCAATCCGAAGTTCAAATGTTTAAATACACTTTCGAGAACCCAATTTTGGTTATACACCGTTCGAGAACCCAATTTTCTACTTACCTTATTGCATAAGCGCAAGCCTACATGTATAACATAAAGGGATGAAGGATGCCCGCCGCCCACCCCACCCCCAGTCCCCCACCCCACCCCACCTCCTGGTTATGCCACTGAACGGGTCGAAAGCAGAATGGGCAGAATGTTCTCGAAATTGTTTCATCCTCATCCTGACGTTTATGATAATCAGTTAAATATTTTATGAATTTTAGACCAGACCAGTCAGACATAACATTGTGCATATAAAAGTTCTCCTCTTGGTTCCGTCCATGGTCCATCCCGGTCCCGGTCCGGAGTCTATATAATTATTCGAGGGCCAGGGTTGACAACATCGAATAAGGGCAGATCCCCCGTGAATTAAAAGTAGTTTCATTTCCAGTAGTCATCGTGTTTTATCCAGTTATAGTCAACGATATCTGACGACGGGGTGCGTCGTCATGGTCCGTCAGAATCCACCAATGGTGCGTCCAAAAATTGACGGAGGGTGCGTATTTGGAAGGCAATGGTCCGTCGTTTTTTTGACACAGGGTGCGTCATGGTACATGAGAAGTCGACGCACCTCGGTAAAGTGACGCACCACTCCCGGGGGTCATAGGGTGCGTCTTACAACTGATAGGTGTATAATCAAAACAATTGTCGATCATAGCGTCATTATCTAAGCTCTCACATTCATTCAAAAAGGTGAAGCGGTCTTAAGATGCAACAGACGCGCCAGCCGTCGCGATAAGCACCAGGCACATGGGACCCTGATAGAATCGTGACGCTATGATCGACAATTATTTGTTTTGATTATAGTACATGTTGGAAAAATGGTATATTACCATGCACTGAAAAAATTGTAAGACTTTGGGGTTAGGGTTCGCAACATGATAAATTGCATGTTAGTGTTTAGAGCACATTCATTTCACAGTACCAATTCAAGAAAATGTTGGACAACTGCCATTGTTTAAATGTGTCTATCCTTTGAGCATGAGGTGCTACAAGCTGGCAAATTGCCTGCAATATGTTTTACATATCAATTATTAAAGCATGTTGATTAATTAATACTACATCTTTTACCTCTATTCATCATCAGCTCATTTCATGATATATATTTTAAAATAATATATAGACTCTGACAAACTGACGTGAATTAACAAAGACTTTACAAAGTCTTGAATTTACAAAGTCTCAAACCCCGGTCCCTCTTCACTATCGTGGCAAAACATTACCCACTAGACCACAGAGGGCATGTAAAGAGCATGCAATTTACCATACAAAAAAGGTTCAATATGTAAGCACAAATTCAGGGCTTGCCGCAAATAAATATTCAGACATACACGCAATAACCTTAGTTTGATTATATATCTAGTTATAAATCAAAGTAAAACTTTTTTCTTTATCTTTGCCAGATCAAGACTCTCGTCTGTTTAACCGTCGTGCCTTCTCAATATCTCCTGGTACTAAGGTAAGCTTTACATTATACCATGAATGACCTTGTGGTAAAAAAGTGGTAAACTTGGTTTTTGAAATTGCTGTGTTAACATTGATGTTATGACTACTAAAGTGTTAAACGTATGGACTTGGTTCATATGAAACTAAATAAGCAAGTGCATACATATGTTGGTATACTTGGTAGTTTTAACTAAACTTTCAGTAGGCAGACAGGAACCACAACGAGTTTTGCTTATTTATTGATCTAACCAAAGTTCATACAAGTGAATGTGTTATGGGTTTACATCATCAGGACTAGGTTAGCTCACATTCCCCTTTAATTTGATGTATTTTACCCTACTCAATATGAATTTTTGTAGTTTTTAAGTAATGACCAAAACTGTGAAATCCAGCTAAAAACAAAATGGCCCCAATAAAAACCCCAGTAAAAAGGTGTATTTTAGGTCCCAGATTCTGGACTGTACTAGTATTGTCCGATACTGAAACACCCAGTATCATTCGATACTAGTACAAAGTCAGTGTTCCAGTATCGGACGATACTGGCACAAATAAAATGTTTTAAAGTATTGGCCAATACTAAAAATGTTCCAGTATCGCTCAATACCGGAACACAATTTACTGTTCCAGTATCGACCGATACTGGAATAGTAAAATCGTACCAGTATCAAGCGGTACTGGCAACTGATATGTTCCAGTATTGTCTGATACTGGTATACCATTATCTGGGACCTAATGTACCCTTTTCTCAAAAAAATCAACCAAAATTCTTTCTGGCAGGTTATCCATTTTCTTACTGACAGGTTACCTTGTTTGGTTACCTTGTTTTTTGCATTTTGTTTCTTTTTATTTCTTAAGAATAGTATGATGAGAGATGACACACCTTGTCCTGAACTAAATTCTATACTTAGTTTATCTAACTATTTGCAGTGACATACGTCAGATTATATTCTAATTATCGACTTAGCATTTATGTGTGAGTGCAGTATAATATTGTCAGTCCAAGGACGACCCAACCGATGATGATGATGATGTGCCATCGTAGGAAAACGCTCTGACGTCACTGCACAGAGTTGGGTTAACTATGTAGAGTTTAGCCCAACTTCTTCTATTATAATAGTATGCACTATAGTGTGATTTTGATGTTATTTTTGTGTCAAACATTTTATTAGGCCTATCCAGGCCATGTGTTACCGATAGTTGTCACTGTGAGTTGTATGTAATCTTTATCAACTCAACATTTGTGATGTGATTAAGAAAAATGAGTCGGAAATTGCAAATATTGATTTTGAGATATAACCAAACAAAGGAAAGACTTTCTTTTGTTTGCTGTTGTTTTGAACACCCTTCATTTGCTTATATCTTTCAAATTAATTTTCCATTCGTTTCTGTAAAATGTTGCATTGCAAATGGCCAATTTAATAAAATAGAAAACTACAAATGTGATATGTTTTGACTTCAGACTCATTTTTCTTGAATGAATCACATTTTTGCACTCATACAACCCATTCTTGGACACCCTGTGCTCATATTTGTCTCATAAATGACCATCCACCACAGACAAGATGTATAAAGTTGCCAGGATCAATTCACAGATAGTGTATTGAAAACCACATAATAATGGTGCAGTTAATGATTGAATTCTTTCAAAGATCAAATCAGATGCAGGGTTGGAACTTCCAATTTTTTTTACAACCAGCAAGTCGGGCAGGTAACGAACAAAAAATACCTGCCTGACAGATATTCCACCAGCCCCTGTAACACATTTACACTGTGAGTTTGAAAAATGTTACCCGCCAGTCGGTTGGGTACTTTTGTATCTTAACCCGCCCGACGCAAAACTTACCCGCTATGGGCAGGTCGGCGGGTGCTATATTTCCAGGTCTGATCAGACGTACCTGTAGTTTGATATCTTTCTCTCCTATAAGTGTAAGATGTGGCTGAGCATGATATAGATATATTTTAGATGAAGCTTTTGAACATTAATGGTGATAAACTCATGTATTGCATACTTTTGTAAAACTGCATCATTCATTATTGTTAGTTGCATATACATTGTATAAATACATTTGTATGTATCATTTTGCCCACATGTTTGTTTTACTGTGCTCAAAATGTAACCTACCTGGTAATATTTTAATAGCTGCAACTTAAAAATATAAATTACAGAATAATTTCTCCTTTTTATACTTACAATTTGAGATATTGTTTGCAAAGATTGGTTAACAATTAAGAACGCTGCAAAGTACCATTTTCATTTTTGCACTTGGATTTTAACACGGAGGAAAGTGTGACAGGTATATGTATGGGCAGCTTTGATCAATTAAAAATCCCTGGTCCTCATCCCATATGGACTGCGGAGTTGTATGCTATAGTTTGATCAGTTCCAAATTGGCGGAGCCTCCTTACAGCAACGAATGAATACAGAAGGATGCATGCGTGCATGAAGGCAACAAGTGCACTGTATATCATAATCATATGCATGACGTGTACGTTCGTCCAAAACGGTGTGCGTGTGTTCATAATCTCGCACACACACTTGGATTACTTTTGTGCGCGGAGAGATAAGAACCGAATATTTCTCGCCAATTTTGGAACTGATTAGACTATTAGACTATACAGTTATTCAATAATCCATCTATTACTTCATCGATGAAAAACCAAGTACAAAAATGAACAATGCACTTTGTCTTGGTCTTTGAAAGATAAACATCCTTAATAATAGTAAACCATTCTTCGCATGCTATGTCTCAAATTTAAGAGGAGAAATTATTAATTTGGTATTTTTAACTTAGCGCTATAGTGTCAGCTTAACTTTGAGCTTATATTACCTGGTAAGTTACTTTGTAAGCACTGTATGTTTTCTTCCATTCTGTCTGCATGATTGCTGTGTGTTTTCTTCCATTCATCACATGTCAACATTGCACCTGCATGCATCCTGATGCCTGCCTGCCTATCCATCATATGTTGTATCTGTCGTTATTCTGAAAATAGATGGGTTTGAAGCGTAAGATGGGAACCTTTGACCTTGGAATTGAAAGGCATGAAGAGGTACAGTCATTGTATTTTGCTGTTTTTACGCGGTGAAGGATTTGAGCTATTTATTTTGCCTTGGGTAAAATTAATACCATGAACATTTGTTTATGTTTGTTACATTGCCGACTTGATGCCACATGATATGCCTGCCCATAGCAAAATACTTGATACTAGCAGCTAGCTAGCCGCTAATGCTAGCCGATAGTTAGCTGCTATGGTTATCGAGCAGGGTTAGCCGCTAACTAGCCGCTATAGCTGCTAACTAGCGGCTAATAGAATCACATGCAAATTAGTTAGTAGCGGCTAGTTATGTCCCTTAAATTTTTCCACTGTGTCAATAATATGAAATTAGGTGTTTTTTTGTATGAGCCCCTCATTTACATATTCACTCTGAAGGAATGGCAATCGGTGGAGGGGGCATTTAGATGGGATCATGAAATGACAAGTTTGTGCCTATTTCAACATGCAAGTCAATTCTTTTGATAGGCCTTGCGTACGATGAAATATCATAGTGTTGGATTAGATGACACTTTTCTCAAATATAGGCACCAATTTCAAAGTTCTAGCTACTGATGTATACACAGTGACAATACAAAGCAGCATTGCTATCTATATAATGCGCAAGCCAAATCATGAATATTTATAATATGTTATTTTGACTGACCTGTGTTTATAGGATTGCAAGGAATTCTTTAAAACAAACACAAAATGATGAAACAACATAATAGAGACATGATAAGTAATGATAAGAAATCAGTCATATAAATCTGAATGGTTGCATTTCCAACTCAACACTTTAAGAATTCTGAATTGTACTTGATAAGATGAATTTGATGAAGGTTAAATTATTAATTTGAATTAGGCAATGTCTTAATCAGGTGTATCAGATGGATTTTGAGACCTTAAAGGTGTGTGACTGGATCCAATTTATTTGTCCCCATCAAAATTGAGATTTTTGTATAAGTGAGAAGAAACTCCATATTGTTCTCATTACTCTGTTAGGCTTGATAGATGTTTTATGAGTGAATAAGTATTCATACACTCGTAGTAGTGTCGAACCAATCAGAAAGCAAGATACTAAAATACGCGGAGTGCATTGAAAATGTCTAATGCTCTCCGCATGTGCGCCGTTCCATGCGCGCACCACGCCCTTTGTTTTGATTCGTTATTGCGGGTTCACCGATTTTCACTGCGGGTGATAGCAAACTTGTTAACATGTTTTTATTCGTTTTTAAGCTCAAATTGTGAATTTTGATGTGTATAGTCGTCGTGTATGAATTAGGTCAATACATGGGTATGTTTTGTTTCTCAAAAAATTAGACAAATCAATTCACTTCGCAAATGTTGATATGTTCGCAATAGAACTCCCCCTGCGGGGTCGTGCCATTATTCACACATTAACAGCGCGCGTGCATTGATTTGTCTAATTTCTCTCGAAACAACACATACGCATTTATTGACCTACAAGTGAAATATGCACACACCTGATGTTTGTGTACTGTTCAATGGGAAAATTTAATGTGCATTTTTGCTTGTATCTTTAGGACCACTCAATTAATTTAACTCTTAACACTTTCCACGCCGCAGTCGTTTGCAGACGATAGTTCCAAAATATTACAAACATTTCAGAATTATTGAATTTTACAATTATATTTGGAATCCCCATGAGAAATGCATTAAAATAAGTACAAATATACCATGTTTTGGTTCAGTAATTCATGAGATATGACTTTGAAAGTTGGGAAAGGTTTATGAAAAATCTGTTTTGTATGGTAAAACTAATACGCTACTTGCACGGTACAGATGGAACCATTGAAAGCGAGGCTCTCTCCTTACCACGCACTATCACGCATTATCACGCCACACTGCGTCAAGGTTTCACGTAGGTTTGGGCATCACGTGATGCGGCTGGGCGGCATGCGCTGAGGGGAGAGCCTCGCTTTCATTCGAAAATTGCGATTGCGTGCAAGTAGCATATAGCCGTGTGGAATGTTAACTTTGGGATGACTGTATGTATGGTGTACATTTATGTTGAATAGAAATTAAACACCATGTGAAAAAATGAGGCCCAAATCTGTCAGGTCACCCATCTTTAAGTAATAAACTATTTGACTTTGGGTGATATGTTTTGAATTAGTGAGGCTGTAGCTACTTGATTATTGATATTGGTTCTCCTTTACAGCTGACTAACAGAAGGAGAGCAAGTGTAGCAGTCTTTTCTGGATCTCAGCTAGCAAGTCCACAAGTAAGTCTTCTTTTGTTAAAACCTTATATATTATTGATATTATTATCATTCAATTACATCAATTTATTTGTTTTACAATTTCATGTTTATGTTCATCATATAATTCCTTGTGCATTATTCAAGGGAAAATTTCCTATTTCATGTTGTAAGATCTTCTTTTACAGTATTAACAAAATGAGGATCAGCTCCATTTCTAACACACTTTGTTGTACATGTATACCATTACATTAAAGCCATGATACACAGTCATATCTACTAGAAATTGTTCATAAATCCAGGTGATAACACTCTGATTCATCCCAATATATTTGTAAGGTATCCACATCCTTTGGTACCATAATCTACTGTTGTTACTATACTTTATACAACTAGTCCATTTTGCTTTCTAAACGCATAGATGTTGCTGGTCATCAATAACTATAATTACTAGCATATGTTTTAACCTTGTTTTGCAAATATGGATACAAAGCACTTTCCTTGGTTTAAATGCAAACTAACAATAACCAAGATCACCTGATCCATTGCATGTTGATGTGTTTTATGCAAGGATAAGCTTTTACTCATGCTATGAATATATACATTGCTTGTTCTTTGATTTTTGAATTGAAATGTGTTTTCATACCACATCTAATCTCATAATTTGATATCAGTCATTGCACCTGATGCACCCATGGATGCTGAAAGTTTCTTCTGCTATAATCTGCATGGATAATTATTTATCAATCATTTTGCAATTTAGATTGCTTATTGTGTGATGCATTTATGCAGTAAACCCAGACCTTGTGGGCACTGAACTGTGTTGCTACCCGCTCATCATCGTATATGCAATGATCAAGAGTTATAATAACTAATTCTCTGGAATCAGGGGATGACTATTTCGCAACATGCTTGCCAACATTAATATTCTTGTACATAAATCACCATGCACGGTTGTGCTTGCTTTTCATTCCTTCACTCATATTTCCATAGTCTACTGCACAGTCTGTTAGCGGACCGCATATTCGTACAAGAAGTGCACCACCTGTAAACACTTTCAGTAGAGTTGTAAGATCTGCAAGGGTATGTTGATAAAGGTTAACTAAAGACTCTTAAATATATCCTACCAACTGTCTCCCCTTCTACATAAGTTCACACAGATTGGTTCAAAAAGTCAATCCATTTCTGACAATCATTTTCACCTTCTTATTATTTGATAAACTTTTTAATTTCTTTGGGATTTAGTAAAGCAGTCGCTAGTTAGAGTTACAAAGCAACAAATCCCAGACTTTACTATTTTGGTACACTTAGTCATTCTGTATAGGGAAGCGCCCCCATTTTTCAAAAAAAATGATGTTTGTGCAATAAAAGCAAGGATCTTTTTGCTTAGTAATGCAGTAATGCTAATTAGCCACTGTGTAAATAAAACAAGAACATTTTATTTATAAAAAAGTTTATAAGAAAGTAGGTGAAAAAGGCTGTCAAAATATGAATCAACTTTTTTCTAATTACCATGTGCAGATGTAGGTCATAAATAACCCAAACCTTCCTTCTATTGCCCTAATTATTGATAACTAAAAATGATCATCTTGAAAACTAAAAAGGATTAATACTAGGAAACTAAAACATCAATTAACTTGATGTAGGAGAGACAAGTATGGGCTCATTTTATACTAATTTGGTATCAGAGGAGTAATTCAGTATCAGTGGAGTAAACTGTTCTTTGAACAAAATCTAATGGATGAAAATGGTCTCATTTAGAGATGGTGCACAATTGAAGATGGCAATCAGTTTGTACAATCTCTATATTTAATCCGATATATTTCTTAATCTGACAATTTTTATGAAAATGAAATTTATTGTACAATAAATGACCGAATAAAATCTCTACCCATATATATGAGCTGCAATTTTCATGGTATTTCCTTTAATTTTAAGAAAAACAAGTATCAAATGACTTGAAAATATTATGTCTTGGATGAATCGACTATAATGCAAATCACCTACACACAATCATGGTGTTACATTCAATCATTCATTGTATAGTTAATTCAAACCGCATGTCCAGAATGAAGTTTCCATCCATTCTTCACTTATATTTATTTTAACTAGACTAACCCATTTGCGTTTTATCATAATACTCCAAGGCATCTATTTTTCATTTGCTGATAAATCAAATAATGCATCACCCTGATATAATGTGAAACTCAACTCATATCAATAGCTTAAAGGAAGGGTCCCGCAAGTACAACATTGAGCATTATTTGTTAGACAAATAATTATCGAGCAAAAATTACGTAATTATATAGAACAAAACACCATACTAGTCACAAAAATGAATAAAAACTGCCATCACTCAACATGCAATTTTTAAAATTCGCGCCGATCGAAAGACCTGGTGTCGATGACGTCATGGGTATCGGTGCTCAAATTTGCGCATGTGCGTTGTATAATTATGACATCATCGACACTGGGACTTTCGATCGCCGCGAATTTTAAAAAGTGCATGTTGAGAGATTACGTTTTTTTATTTATTTTTGTCATAAGTGTGGTGTTTTGTTCAATATCATTACAAAAGTTGGGCTCGATAGTTATTTTTCTAACATATAGTGCAAACTTTTATGCTTGCGGGACACCTCCTTTAACAATTATGCTATCTAACAATTACTTCAATCTATGCTTTCAAAGGCTGCCGTAATTACGCGTTATTCCACTGTCCCTGTGGAACTTAATGCTCTATTCCCTATTTGAGGAAGTTGCCACTGTGTCAGGATAATAATATAATACATTGAAGCAAAAGCTGTTTGTCATACATTGTTTTGTTACTAACTCTTTTAATTACTAATCCATTTGTTTTCTTACTGACATCACCACTTTGTACACCCTGCACCACCTGCTTCAATGATGCCATCAGTTTGTTCAGCAAGCAGCAACATCCTTTACTGGATTCGGGAGAAGGAAATCAGTCACACTCAATGGATCTCTCAACTTGGAGGATTTCAAGGTTATATTGTTAATACCAATTTCTGTATTCTGTCCCTTGTGGACATCCTCAAACATGTCTGTAAATTGTCCAGTGCTAGGCTCAGTGATAGTGTTGGAAGTGGCATACATATTGATCAAATGAATGTTTTTAATGAAAAGTAGCCGTTGTTGTTGTAATAGAAAGAGCATTAATTGTTTTCCACATTGCTTACATGATGTATTATCTAAGCCTCACTTGTTTTAACCATATTGTTTCTTAACAAAGCGTGGCAATCCTCAATCAACCTTTCATGGGATATTTGAATCTCTTAAAGGGTATGAGGTTAACTATTTGGTTTTTCATTGGTTTTTCATTGTGTTTTGGGCAAAATATTATTTGTAAAAATACAGTGTGAGTCAGAAAGAATGGTATTGTTTTCGCAAAGATGTCACACAAATTTTGGGCATGCATATTCAAATCCAACGGTAGAGCTACAAAGAACCATAATTTGGCTTTCATTAAGAAGAAATGTTGAAAATTGACCATTTCGTTATCATGTTACACTACAAGTTTAGTATAAAGCCCCCAATTTTAAAGCCAATCCATGGGATGGTCGAATTATAAGCCATTCTTCAATGTATTCTAAGGATGAGGGTTGCTTTCTTAATCAGCTGAGATGCCTCTTTTCAGTTTTTTTTTTCACCCCTTGATTTTGGGCATTTTCGGACACATTTATTTCCAGTCATGTTAAGAATGTGTATCCAACAGTCGCATGCCTTTTCAGGTTTTTCACAAGTTTCATTTGGCATTTCTAAATCAGCCAGCCATTCATCTTGTGAATTGGCTTTAAAATACCAGGTTCAACTAATTGATGTAACATTATGACTCAAAGGTCGAATTCAAAAATTCTTCTTTTTTTGTTAGAATGATAACCTTTAAATCTTCTTAGCACTATCATTGGTTTTGGAATAAGGCCTAATTTTGATTTTGTTGTGGCACTTTTGCTGAAAAAGCGTCCATTCTCTTTCTGATTCACCCTGTATGTTCATTGTGCACAAAGCAAAGGGTACATATTAATTGTCTGCTAGTTTTGGTGGTTCTTCTAAATGGATTTGCCATTTGAGTAAGATGAAAATATTAAAATGATAAACTTGCTTGCTCAACCATTTACTAATTTTAAAAGCAAACTAATGTTGTTTGATTATATAACGTGCCATATTTGACAACATTATTAATTAAGATTTGCTTCTGATTATGTGATCTTTCAGGAAGGTAAAAGCAAGTGGAATTTAATCAACAAAGCCAGGTTGGGAAGCTCTCTATCAATGCAAGACACATCTGATGGAGCTCCTGGTCAAACTAATAGCACAGATGGCGATAAAAGTCCTGCAAGGTTTGTGAAAATAAGACCTCTCATACTAAAAATGACATGTTGAGGGGGGGGGGGGGGGGGGGGGGGCAGTGGTGTAAGTACCCACACAATTAAAGATGAATCATGGTATTGACACTTAAAGTGCTGTTCTGCCACTGGAATATGCTCTGATGTCACTGCACAGATTTAGGGGAAATAAGGGGGGACTTAAGGAAGTTTTTGATTTGATTTTTTGAATTTTGTGAGTGCTGTAATTATTGAACTATTAATCAAATGCATATAAAAGTATACATTTTTGGAAAGGAAATGGATCAGAGAATCCAAATTTGGCGTCAATTTTGACCAAAAAAGTAGCTTTTTTGAGAAAATCACAAAATTCACTTTTTTGACCCAAATTTCTTTGAACAAAGCTAACAAAAATAATTTTGAGTAAAAAATGGCCAAATCACTTTATAATGATGTTAAGACACTAATGAAGGGATGGTTTTTGTTTTTTTAAACCCTAATCTAATAATTTTGAAAATTTTGACCAAAAAGTGCCAAAAACGTGAAAAAATGGATTTGTAAAAAAAATTACACTTTTTTGTCAAAATTTCAAAAAATATTGGATTAGGTTTTTAAAAAAAAATCGTTCGTTCATTATTATCTTAACATCATCATCAAGTGATTTGGGCATTTTTAACTCAAAATTATGTTTGTTAGCTTTGTTCACAAAAATTGGGTCAAAAAAGTGATTTTTTTTGTGGTGATTTTCTCAAAAAATCAACATTTTTGGTCAAAATTTATGCCAAATTTGGATTCTCTGATCAATTTTCTTTCCAAAAAGGTATATTTTTATATACATTTGAGTCATGGTTCAATAACTACAGCACTAACAAAATTCAACAAAAAAACTTCCTTAAGGGAAGTGTCAACCCAAAAAGTGCCAACAAAATGGTTTTTTATCTCAAAAATCACATTTTTGGCACTTTTTGGTCAATATTTTCAAAACTAAACATTTTTAAGCCAAAAAAAAAAAGTGCCTCCTAGATATTTGACTTTAGATGATTTTGGTGAAATTTTGAAAATTGTAATCAAAAATTGATTGTGTTAGGTTGTCTGAAAATTCGTAATATTCCTTCAAATTTGAACTTCTAGAAAACATCGATTTAGTAAAAATATTGACATTTTCCACCATTTAAAGCTAAATTTTCACGGAATGCACGGGCGTGTGAGCTAAAAAGCGAGTATACTATTATGAACAATCAAAATAAACTATCAGATTCAATTTTTATTGTCACAATGTGAAGAAATTGGAAGAAAACTGACATTTAAATGATCGTAAGATTGGCCTTTGTTTACATTTTTAGACATTGTTTTGCGCTCTTTTGTTTTTCGCGTCTACGTCGCGGATATTAAGCGGCGCGTCCGGTATTACGCACTGGAAGTTTCAGCGCGCGACGCAATGATCGGACTGCAGCTGTCGCAGCATTTGAAAAGCGCGGAGGCTCCGCTTAAATTCCCGCCAAATAACCATGCGCCTTTTCCTGACTCAAACTTACCAGAATAACAATTTAAAATCACCCAAAAGAACAGGAAATAATCGCTTCCGATTAGTAACTTATTATGGTAATGATAGAATACATATCAAAGTATAAAATAATAGAGAAATATGAAATTCAATTTTTGAAACAAGTGCCGGGTTGACACTGCCCTTAAGTCCCCCGTAATAATTAAGCAATACCATGTTTTATAAGCAGACCGCCTCAGTATGTTCACTTTAGTTTGCTGGACACTGTGTCAGACGTTCTGGGGATGTGATATCAGACCTAGTTCTTTGGAAACCAGTTCATGGCAAAAGAAATGCTGGACGACCGATGTTAAAAGCTCTGTGGATATCCTATGTCAGGACACTGGACAAACACCTACTGAGATAAAGACCTGCATAGAAGATAAGCGTGTCTGGAGAGCCATCGTTAATGCCCAACAGAAGTCGAAGGAGTGAGTGAGTGATCGTAAGTGGAGATATTACACCACTGGTTGTCACATTACTAACTTCTGTCTTTCTTATTTACATTTGTTTCCCTCAGTCCTGTAAGTCCTACAAGTCCTACTACACATTTACCAGGTTTGCCTGGCCAAAATCCAAGAAAAGATGCAATCAAAACAACAACAGATGACAGAGATATTTCTAAACCTCTATCACCAAGTCAAAAGACAATTGAAGAAAAGAGTGGAGACACAAAGTCTAAAAAGGAAGATGATCTTTATCAACAAGGGTAGGTTGCAATATAGGAAATATATTTCTCATGCATCGAGTGAATGCATGATTTACCCTTGTGTGGCATTGTCATGAAATATAAAGGGTTCAACAAAAGAAAGTATACCACTTTGTTTATGTCATTTTGAGTAACATTCAATTTTTTTTGACCAAACAGGCTAGATAGGCATTTAGATGAATCTTTTAGGCATACTTTGATACCAAATTTGCCCCCTAACAACAAAGATAAACCATGATTAGCACCATTTAAAGAAAAATATCCCATTTTCAAAAGTCGCATTTCCAATACACAGCACGAGAAAAAATGACCATTTGTTAACACACACAATGTCGTAAGACCCAACGCATTTAGCACTGTGCGATCGATAGCCCCGTAAATCCTGGCTAATACACACACCTCGAGAGACCCCATTTGGTCCTTTCTTCTCGTGCTGTGTATTGGAAATGCGACTTTTGAAAATGGGATATTTTTTCTTTAAATGGTGCTAATCATGGTTTATCTTTGTTAGGGGGCAAATTTGGTATCAAATTATGCCTAAAAGATTCATGTAAATGCCTATCTAGCCTGTTTGGTCAAAAAAAAATTGAATGTTACTCAAAATGACATAAACAAAGTGGTATACTTTCTTTTGTTGAACCCTTTATCATGTTTCAGTGTAAATGTGCATCACCAATTTACAACTTTCATTTATGTATTTCTGCCGCTAGAGACTCTCAACAAAGACTTTGTATACATTTATGCTCTTTCATCTGATGCCAATTTAAAGACAGTCCATGTGGTCCAGTGGGTAATCCTTTGCCGCAATAACGAGCGGGACCAGTTTGAGACTGAGCATTTTTAATGTATTTGTTATTTTAATTCACGCCAGTTTGTCAGAGTATAAATACTATTGACTATATGATATCCTTCCCATTTTCACAGGTATGAACAGGGCGTGAGAGCCAAAGTATCAGAAGAATTAGGAGAATTAAGGGGACAGCAAAAAGAATTTTGTGAGAACCTAGAACAATTAATGGAGAATGCTGCTGAAGAAGAGGAACAAGATGAAAAGGAACAGCAAGAGCAGTAAGTCATAGAAGAAAATTCTTTACAAAATTGATTATTCATGATGTATTTTAGGAAAACCTTGGCAAGCTACGGTGTGGTGTACCAACAATGGCTTTATAATACACATAAGTGCTTGTTCATCTCTCATCCACATAAACACAGCCTCTGTGGTCTAGTGGTTTGTTCTTCGCGATAGTGTAGAGGGACCAGGTTCGAGACCGTGTATTTTTAAGGTCATTGTTAATTTAATTCACGCCAGTTTGTCCGAGTCTATATATTATTTAAAAATTAAGAGACTCTAATTGAAAAGTAAAAAAGTGGTTGTTTAGAGTTATTTTCTCATTCTTTTAAAATGAATAATAATATTATGGAAACAACAAATAAATTATGTCTTATCCTTAAGATAAAGCTATATTCTTCCAATCACGCTTATGTTATAAGGATTTATACTTAAATGGTTTATGAATGAATATCTTTAGACTTTTTTTACCTTCATTTTCAAAACGTGTGGCTTGAGATCCGCAAACTAGATATCTGAACTTGTTTGCCAAAACAGTTATACAACAGAGGAAGTAAGGTATTTTCTAAATGCTTATTATTAAAATAGTTGTACTTTGATTAACACGAATGTGTGTTTATTATTTTTCAGAGAGAGCAATGCACAAAGAAATTTTCTGCGATGGCCTGCGCTGCATAATATCCACCAAAGAAAGCTGTTGAGATTAGGATTTGTAGCTTTTCTATTTATCACTGTGCTAGTGAGTGTACTCATACAAAACTTGCCAGCGAATCTATGTGGCCCAGGAAATGGGTACAGAGACGGTCCAATATATAGGCTATGTGAAATAATACTGCCGTTTACAAGTTTAAGCCATCGAGCTCGTCAACCCTTATAGAATATATGCCAGAGTCTCAATTTGGATAATTTTGTGCCAATGTGAACGAGTTAGAAAAGGATACTACAGGATAAACCAACATTGGGAAGATGCAATGTTCTGATATCCACCAAGAAATGGCTATGTGAAATAATACTACCCTTTACAAGGTTAATCCACCAAGCTCAGCCATCCTTATAAGATATATGCCAGAGTCTCAATTTTGATAATTTTGTGCCAATGTGAACGAGTTTGAATAGAATACTACAGGATAAACCAACATTGGGAAGATGCAATGTTCTGATATCCACCAAGAAATGGCTATGTGAAATAATACTACCCTTTGCAAGGTTAATCCACCAAGCTCAGCCATCCTTATAAGATATATGCCAGAGTGTCTACTTGGAATTACAGAGATGGTTTCAATGTACAGGCTATGTGACATTGCCATTTACAAAGTACAGCCACTGAATATGGCCACCCTTAAATTTCCACTTGGAATGTGCAAAAGACTCCACTTGGAATTGTTTCTGCCAGTGGAAACAAGGAAACTACAGACTAAACATCCACTGGAAAAATGCAATTCTGATACCGAACCAGAGTATTGCCCTGGAAATATTTGTGCCAATATTAACTAGTCGGAAAGTATATTGCAAGCTACATTACCACCAGGCAACACCATCCAAGATATTCACCTGCATCTCAACTTGGAATGTTATGCCATTGTGAATGAGTCAAAGAGTATACTACAGGTTAAATCATCATCAGGCTAAATCATTACCAGGAAAAAACAATCCTGTTTTAGAATTGTTTTCAATATCTGCATTAAAACATAATGTGGATTGAATTGAGGTTTCATTGACTTTTAAAGAGATTTTTTTCAAAGTTTGTCCTCCATTTTGTCAACTGCCAAGTTTTTCCCTTAAAGATCGATTTTGATAGTATTTATGTCTAACCATATCAAATGATATGCAATAGTGCCAAAATATGTAAATGTACCAACATTTTCATTCAGATATTGTAAACCAAATGACAAATTGTACTATTGGTAACAACTCATTTTAAAACTACTTTATCTAATCAATATTTTGCACTTGTTTGTTTTTTGTCTGCTATAATAGATGGCTGCTCTCAATCACCTATTTATTGGTCTTTTCATTCCTGTCATATTAAACAATGTATACATAATGTATTTGGAAGCCGGATGTTGCATATCATCAATCATATTTAACTTCTTTTGCAAATAGTGAATGGTGAACCTTGAATTATGATACAACCTGTCCATATAATATAATATTTTATAAAATGGCTGGCCCATAGATTTAAGTTATTCTGAGAACTTTGTTATATTTATTGTGTAAATAATATGAACTATGCGAACATGGTACTGTGGCATAAGTAAATTGAATTCTCTTATGATACATCATTGTCTGCCCCTGAGTAGTGATGTCAGAGCACATTGTTTGTAGCTTGAAATCACCTGTGTAATTGTAACATGCTAGCATGTGCACTAATGTGATCAAAAGCACTCACACATTGATGCTGGGTCAATCAATTAAATACCTTCTTGATCAGTGTACAGAGATAGACGAAGGGAATACAAACAATGTTTACCCTGTGTGTAGTGCGTGGCAATACATTAACTGATGGTGACCCATTGCAAAAATGCTCCAATAATTGCAGTAGGCCTGACCATATAGGCTTAACACCTTGATTTTTAATTTATCAGTATGTTGGCCAAGTTTATCAAGTGGAAGTATTTATCACTCCAGATTGTTCACACTGGTGCTGTCCCATAATTTGACTCGTTTGTATTACCTCTTGCATCTTTGTGGTGCAACTTGGCGTGTTGGCCAAAACCCTATATGTGTGGTGGCATGGGAAAACCCTTCACATGGTTTTTTCTTTGGCAGAGAGCTTCATACTCTACTGAGTATAGGACTGTTTTAATTTTTCAGAAATTCCATCTAGAACTACAGTTGTAGTATTTTAAAGTCGGCAAGTTTAAACGCAACACTAAAAATTGAAACTGACAATTTAAAGGTTTACACAAAATCTTTTAAATGCTCTAATGATAATAAAACTACATTGTTATATCACACACATACTACACTCAGCCAAAAAAAGGTTTTCCCATACCACCACACATATTTTGAGAGTTTCTATGTTAACATTTTCCACGCGGCTATTAGTTTTACCATATACAAAACTGATTTTTCAGAAACCTTTCTTAACTTTCACGGTCTATCTCAAGGATTACAGAACCAATACTAGGCATGTTTGTACTTATTTCAATGCATTTCTCATGGTGATTCCAATTATGGTAATGCAATTCAATAATTGTGACATTTTTGAAACATTTTGTGACGTTTTGGAATGTCGTCTGCAGACACCTGATGCGCGGTACAACTCCCAAACCATCACGCCAAGCTTCAGCCTCAAATGTAAACAAATATAAAACTCAAGGTGATAATCCTCGTGTAGAGAAAACTAGTTATTTAAAAATCACATTTTTTCTCAATTATGCACTTGTCCTATGCATTTGATATATTTCACTATGTTAGTTATCTATTGACATTGGGTTAACAGATTCATGAGGGGCTTTCATGCGCTGTACAATTTTGTGTACGTTTTTTACAACTGCAAAACCAGCATTAATAGTAAATCACTGATCATCGTATTAAGTAGTACCATAAATACTCTCCAGTATTTATGGTAGTACTCACCATATTTTATGGTACAGGAACATGACACAGTTATGGCTTCTATCTCAAAGTTGTTTGAGTTCCACTGGACCGAGAGAAGACACTGGTACATGTCGTAAAGTGTCATAATGGTGTCGCTATAAAGTCATCTGCACATTCTTTATATCATATACCACCACTTTCTAATCATTTGTGTTAGACAATGGTATCTGAACTGACTGCTTAATCATGATTTGTGTTTGGTTTGAAAAGGGGTAGATTAAATAAAGCTTTGGGATTCTGCGAACGAGTGGTATATTTAAGCCTCGCCTATTTGCGATGTCATGGAATAAGGGGTGGGTAGGCCTATATTTTTAATACTCAAAATGCGAAAAGGGGGTATTTTAAATTCGTTTGAACTAGCATGGGTACCTGAAGGTTTGGGGGAGTGACAATGTTGATGTATAGCTTATAAGCAGTGAACAGATTACCAGGGCATCAGGCTATGTGCAGCCAATACCCTTAAGGGCGAAAAGGGGGTATTTTAAATTCCTTTGAACTAGCATGGGTACCTGAAGTTTTGGGGGAGTGGCAATGCTGATGTGTAGCTTATAAGCAGTGAACAGATTACCAGGGCATCAGGCTATGTGCAGCCAATACCCTTACAGACCAGCAACATTTGACCTAGTTGAAAATGTTTTTGAATATGAATTTGTGTCAAGTTTAAAATTTGATTATCATCCAAAAATGTGTTACATGAAATTTGTTATCACTTCTAAATCCTGTGATCAAAAGTATTATAGTTCAAAGAAAACTTTGAGAATTTAAAATGATAATATATGTATGTTTTGATTTTAGAAATTATTTTGATGCAAATCTATACAAAATTTATTATATATGCTATTTAAAAAAACAAAAAGAGTAATATCGCTTTGCAAGAAAACTTGTTTAGCCTATAATATGTCGTTATTTAATAGAGTGTATGTATAGTGATGTAAATGTTGACTGTTTGAGTACTGAATTTCTTGTCCATTAAATATTTTTAATATGCTAAATAAACACGAATCTGCTGTCTCTATTTTAATGAAATGTAGAAAAATGTCTTATAAGCGGCTCAAAACAAATTTGGAAATTTGAAGTGATTGTTACGAATGAGGTATCGTTGGAAAGAAGAACATTTCAGCTTTTCATTGATATGAAACACAATATGAATATATCACGAAATATTTCAAAAAATGGTAATTGAAAACCAACTTTCTGAACATATTTTGAGCAGTTTATATCAACAATATTGTTTCAATGTTCGTCAAAAGAAACCGATCAAACTTGTGATCAACCACATCTCAGTAGCTATTTGTGTCGCCCATACATACCAAGGTCAAAGGTTATCTTAGGCCAAGTTTTAAAATAGGCTGCAAGTTCAATTGAATTGATTATTTGGTTTAACTAATTGCATGAAATCATAATGCTTTAACTTAAACCAACCATGTATCGACATGTGTTTTTAACGCTATACAGGGTGTACCAAAAAAACACTTTTTGTCAAGAGCAGTGCGATTACTGCAAATCACATATCACTTATACAACTTTTATTATAATCCTGATAACATTCCCAAGGAAGCATTTTTTTTTAGTTATAAACCAAAAAGTGCCAACAAATCACACATTTTACCTCCAAAATCATGAAAATCACATTTTTTGGTCTATAATTTAAAAAAATAATAAGATATTAAAAAAAATTAAAAATGCTTTACGTAGACTGTACCTGAGAGTCCACACCCCCTTAACATGTGTTGTTTATCATGTTTATACGCCTACAGTTGGTATAAGGCGTCGATAGGAATAATATATTTGACATAATATATTGGATCGTCGGCCTATACTATACAGTTTGACAGTTTGTAATAAAATAATGACTTCACGGTTTTCTGCACTTTCACAATTCGCAATAAATATGTAAACTCGCTCCTATTGACTAAGAGTATTACTCTAATTGTAGTTACAAGTATTGCAATAATGTCAAGGTATGTCCGTCTTAAATAGGAATTTATACACATCGCATGCCTATCCCATAATATTACATGAATGAGCAGTGGGTTTTTTAAACATGAATTGCGAGTTTTAGAAAATGTTGGCATAAACTTCTCGAAGTGTATGATAGATAATGGATTCGCTAGCATTCCATTCGTGCTGGATATTCGCTCTCATCCAGACAGTGCCGGACATGTGCTCGTTCACGAAATTCAAAGTTAAATTGCACGTAGGCCTGCCTATGTAGTTACGTTATCAACCGAATGCGACGACCGGTTAATGACGGATAAATTCACTAAAACGATACTTACGAGCGTACACTGGTGTTGATATGCCAACTCCAGCGGTGTTAGGATGAAATAATTTAGTTCCAACTTGTGATGAATTTTCTGGAATCATATAATCAAAACCCATTTTAACATTGAAACCGACAGCGAGGATTAAAATGCTAAATCAAAATCAAGTCAACTTTGGGAAATGTGTCAATTTTGCGCAACTCTAGGCATTTTCTCTGTTGATATAGAGTCTATAATGGCTACTCCTGTATGTAAAGATATCACCGTGATATCGAAATAATACCCGTGGAGGATTGTGAAATTACCAATCTAATAGAGTGAAATTTCAGTCCGATATATTGAAATTTCACTGTATCAGCATAATCTTTAAGATTGACTTTTTCAATCATTTGATTTAAGAGAGTACTCTCGTTTGGCATCGCCCAATTTGGCGGATATCGGCGCGCGATCCGAGTAGAAGTATCGTCAACGTCGGCGAATGCCCAAGACGGAAGTACAAACCGGAGTTCGATAGAGTACACGACTACGACATACGCCGACGAACACGAGTTCAAATCAATCGATAAAACAGAATCTCCTTACATAAACGAATTTGAAATCTGATATTAAATTTTAGATTTAACACAAGACGAATGGTTTACTAATAATGAAGATATAGCTAAAAGACCGAAACAAAGATTTAAATCGTTTGCAACCATATTACCCAATTGTGTAGATCTATCAATTGGCTTCTAAGGAACATTCGTAGAATTCGTCCATACATTGATTTTGATACTTGTCACAACATAATCAGGGCTCTTTTCCTTTCATGACTAGAATATTATTTTGCTTATTGGTATATCTAAGAACGATCTGAAACGTTTGCAAATGTTGCCGAATAAGTTTGCCAGATTGGGCATGTTTCACCATTGTTAACTAAATTGCACAGATTTTGCACAGTAAATAAACGCGGGCGAATTTCTTCCGCATAATTTAACAACTGATTCATTAAACTTGACTTGACCTTTTCGGGGTGAAATCAGAACCCCGACTTTGGGACCTGTACCCTATGGTCGCTATATAGCAAAGATATTTGTAACCCCGTAAAATATATTTTCATCTCCTATTTTGGATTCTTTGCATGCTCGGGTGTATGTGAAAAAGACCCCCGGTGATTGGACCTTAATGATTCCCTTGTTCAGTATTCGACAAGACATTGTAAACAATTTAAATTGCACCAATGCAAGGCAAGTTTCCTATGGGATTCCATTGCTTATTGAGCCCCAGCGTACATGCAGCATACATCATGCAGTTGTCCACATTATTATGCCTGATGGAATGCCAGAGCGGACATACACCTAGCACATAAAGTCCCTGCTCAGGTGCTTTGACTTTGAGGTTGACTAATTCAAAATATATAATCGGTACCAAGAATCTGAGATATACATTAAATGAGCACATTTCTTCTCCGCAGTTTGATACCTCATTCAACAAAATCGAATGGATACTTTTAAAGTTATGTCGATTTCAATGACATCGCATGCAAAAGAAAAGTGGCACTAGGTATAGGAAATCATTGATTTGTGTGTGATTTACCATAGACGGTAAAAATCAATGTTTTACCCGTCTATGGATTTACGCACTGAAAAACTCACAGCTTATCAGCTAAGACTTGTATTCTTCACAGCCAGATACACCCTTTGTCCCGCACATTGCGGTTATCACTAAAGACCCATTCATCTGTCACGTTCAGATAGCACACAGTAATATCACACACAAATCAATGATTCCTATACCTAGTGCCACTTTTCTGTTGTATGCGATGTCATTGAAATCGACATAACTTTAAAAGTATCCATTCGATTTTGTTGAATGAGGTATCAAACTGCGGAGAAGAAATTTGCTCATTTAATGTATATCTCAGATTTTTGGTACCGATTATATATTTTGAATTAGTCAACCTCAAAGCACCTGAGCAGGGACTTTATGTGCTAGGTGTATACCGCGTTTAGCTCACTATATATCGAGTTTACCTCATTATATAGGCCTGCTAAGTCTCGAGTTTATAGTTTCGAGTTGATACATTCGAGTTTTGAGTATAAATTATATAAATTTGAGTTTCGAGTATCGAGTTTATAGTTTAACCAGAGAGATGTTATTACACCTCCCTGGTTTAACCCCCAGATAACTACCGGCCGATTGGCATGATTGGTTAGGAAGATAGATACATCACTTATTGCGCCAATCATAGACAGTGTTAGAATAATTGTATCCCTGATAAAGATTGGAGTGAAATATTTTACAAGCTGCATTTTAATTGGCTATTTAAATGAGTGTATCATGCAATACACCAATCAGAACCACTTTAAGATAGGCCGGTAGTGCCCAGGGATTTAAAGTTTCGAGTTGATAAATTCGAGTTTCGAGTTTATGAATTCAAAGAGTTTCGAGTTGATAAATTCGAGTTACGAGTTGATAAATTCGAATTCATAAACCTTATGTTGCTCCGAAGACATAAAAGTTAAAGCAACCGGGAAGGAGTACCTTTAGAATACCCTACCATTTCGAAGCTGCCCTTTTTTTAACAATCTTCTTCGACGCCGCGGATCGTGATGTATCCCGTAATGATTTTCAACAAACGAGCTAAGGGACAACACTTAGAGAAAATATCGCGCTGATTTTTCTAAGTACAAGGCAGAATAGATAAGCTCAACCTTTTTTCAAAACAATCAACATCGGCGAAGTCCCGGTGTTGAAGCCATCATCTTCGACGGCGCGAAGCTCAACCTTTTTTCTAAATAAATCTACATCGCGAGGAAGAACCGGTGGTGAAACCATCATCATCGACGGCGCGAAGCTCAACCTTTTTTCTAAAAACATCTACATCGTCGAAGCTCCGGTATTGAAGCCATCATCTTCGACGGCGCGAAGCTCAACCTTTTTCTAAACAAATCTACATCGGCGAAGTCCCGGTGTTGAAGCCATCATCATCGACGGCGCGAAGCTCAACCTTTTTTCTAAACAAATCTACATCGGCGAAGTCCCGGTGTTGAATCCATCATCATCGACGGCGCGAAGCTCAACCTTTTTTCAAAACAATCAACATCGGCGAAGTCCCGGTGTTGAAGCCATCATCTTCGACGGCGCGAAGCTCAACCTTTTTCTAAACAAATCTACATCGCGAGGAAGAACCGCTAGTGAAACAATCATCATCGACAGCGCGAAGCTCAATCCTTTTTTCAAAACAATCAACATCAGCGAAGCACCGCTGATGAAGCCATCATCATCGACGGCGCGAAGCTCAATCTTTTTTTCAAAACAATCAACATCGGCGAAGCACCGCTGGTGAAACAATCATCATCGACGGCGCGAAGCTCAACCTTTTGTCAAAACAATCAACATCGGCGAAGCACTGCTGATGAAGCCATCATCATCGACGGCGCGAAGCTCAATCTTTTTTTCAAAACAATCAACATCAGCGAAGCACCGCTGATGAAGCCATCATCATCGACGGCGCGAAGCTCAATCTTTTTTTCAAAACAATCAACATCGGCGAAGCACCGCTGATGATCCCATCATCATCGACGGCGCGAAGCTCAATCTTTTTTCAAAACAATCAACATCGGCGAAGCACCGCTGATGAAGCCATCATCATCGACGGCGCGAAGCTCAATCTTTTTTTCAAAACAATCAACATCGGCGAAGCACCGCTGATGAATCATCGACGGCGCGAAGCTCAATATTTTTTCAAAACAATCAACATCGGCGAAGCACCGCTGATGAAGCCATCATCATCGACGGCGCGAAGCTCAATTTTTTTCTTCAAAACAATTAGTACCGTACCTACTGTTTTACCATCATACTTTGGACACTGTTCGCAACGTCCGGGCTCATCGCAATTTAAATAAGATTTGGGACATGTTTAATGTTAACGCTATGGCAGAGGTCTCCCCTTCTCTTACCCCTCCCCGGTAAATAAATATTGACCCTACCTATGCTTTTAATAACATGGGATCAACCTATCTACATTGTCTAGTGGGAGAGGGCAATGCGTTCCTTATTTCGGACAAAGTGTATCAACCTTTGTTTGTTCATGATGGGTCAATTAATTTTAGTGAATCAATTTACAATGTGGATAAAATTATAAATGTTATGGTTAATCAGTGTGTCCATGGTATGATTGTGGTTTGTCGTCGACGTATTGTTGTATTTATTTCACCCAAGTCCCCTACATCACCCCCCCCCCCCTCCCCCCCCCCCCCCCCCCCCCCCCCCCCCCCCAGGCTGTCAGATCTCCTCCCGATCCCGGTGGTATGCTACATATATAATTATAGCTCTGGAGGGTGTCATAGATACTGAAATTCGGTCCCTTGTGCAATATCAAGGGGTAAAGAACGACCCATAATGTTCCAATGCAAAAAGAACGACCCATAATATATTTTGGCCAACCTGTCCCACAATGCAATAGTAAGGGACAGTCCAGCACCTCATCAATTTGGGCAGTCCAACACCTCAACAATTATAAGGGGCGGCGTCCAACAATGCAATATTAAGGGGCTGCCTCATGAATGGGCGGTGTTATTCTACATACAATTTGGACAGCCCATAATCTATCTTTGGACGGGGCTTTTAAAGAACGACCCATAATCTATTTTGGCCAACCTGTCCCACATGCAATGTTAAGGGACAGTCCACACCTCATCAATTTGGGCAGGGCTTTTAAAGAACGACCCATAATCTATTTAAGCCGACCTGTCACATGATACTGAACTTCAGTCCCAATGCAATATTAAGGGGCAGTCCAACACCTTAACAATTTGGACGGGACTTTTAAAGAACGACCCATAATCTATCTTTTTTCTATAGCCCAGCGGGGCTCATTACAATCCGAAATATGTCCCTGTGCAATATCAAGGGGTAAAGAACGACCCATAATGTCCCAATGCAAAAAGATTGACCCATAATTTATTTTGGCCAACCTGTCCCACAATGCAATGGACAGTCCAGCACCTCATCAATTTGGGCAGTGCTTTTAAAGAACGACCCATAATCTATTTAACATGTTTAAGCCGACCTGTCACATGATACTGAACTTCAGTCCCAATGCAATATTAAGGGGCAGTCCAACACCTTAACAATTTGGACGGGACTATTAAAGAACGACCCATAATATATCTTTGGACGGGGCTTTTAAAGAACGACCCATAATCTATTTTGGCCAATCTGTCCCACATGATATGTTAAGGGACAGTCCAGCACCTCATCAATTTGGGCAGGGCTTTTAAAGAACGACCCATAATCTATTTAAGCCGACCTGTCACATGATACTGAACTTCAGTCCCAATGCAATTTTAAGGGGCAGTCCAACACCGTACGGGGCTTTTAAAGAACGACCCATAATCTAGTTTGGTAAATCTGTCACATGACACTGAGATTCGGTCCCTGTGCAATATCAAGGGGGAAAGAACGACCCATAATGTCCCAATGCAAAAAGAACGACCCGTAATCTATTTCGGCCAACCTGTCCCACAATGCAATATTAAGGGACAGTCCAGCACCTCATCAATTTGGGCAGTGCTTTTAAAGAACGACCCATAATCTATTTAACATGTTTAAGCCGACCTGTCACATGATACTGAACTTCAGTCCCAATGCAATATTAAGGGGCAGTCCAACACCTTAACAATTTGGACAGGACTATTAAAGAACGACCCATAATATATCTTTGGACGGGGCTTTTAAAGAACGACCCATAGTTAATGGGACGCTAAAGTACTGACGACACTTGAGTTGGTTATACAAGTCCAGTGGTTTTAGGATAAAATAATTTAATTCCCACGTGTGATGAATTTTATATGGGGGATATATGATCAAAATCCATTATTGCATTGAAACCAACGGAAATTCAAAATTTACGGCCATTCGTCGTGTCCGCCATCGTCTGGGTGCCGGACGGCAGTGCCAATGATCCTTAATCAAGGATTTAATATCACACAGCATATCATAAAACCACATTATTATAATCAACCCACATTAGACGTATAGGAGCTATAATAGTTTTGGAGTTAGAATATATTTATTACCTGGTCAGTTACTTATTTTGAGGACTGTATTATGTCATTGAGGTTTGAAAATTATACAAAATACTATTGTTTTGATGGCATCATCAGCGGTGCTTCGCCGATGTTGATTGTTTTGAAAAAAAAAGATTGAGCTTCGCGCCGTCGATGATGATGGCTTCATCAGCGGTGCTTCGCCGATGTTGATTGTTTTGAGAAAAAGATTGAGCTTCGCGCCGTCGATGATGATGGTTCACCAGTGGTGCTTTCGCGCTGGCGAAGGTGATATTGAAAAAGGAAGACCTTTCCGATGTTGCATTATTTTCTAAAAGTTTGAGCTTCGCGCCGTCGAAGATGATTTAAAAAAAAGAGGAGCTTCAAAAATGGTAGGAAAAAGAAAATTGAGCTTCGCGCCGTCGATGATGATGGTTCACCAGCGGTGCTTTCGCGCTGGCGAAGGTGATATTGAAAAGGAAGACCTTTTCGATGTTGCATTATTTTTTAAAAGGTTGAGCTTCGCGCCGTCGAAGATGATTTAAAAAAAAGTGGAGCTTCAAAAATGGTAGGGTATTCTAAAGTTTAGCCACCGGGAAAAGACTGAAAACACGCATTTTTGGGGGCATTGTGAACTCGAAACTTAAATTTATATAAAGTCGAAATTATACACTCGCAACTTCGAATTTATAAACTCGAAACTCGAATTTATAAACTCAAAACTCGAATTTATGAACTCTAAACTATAAACTCGAGACTAGTAATTATAAACTCGAAACTCGTAATTGTAAACTCGAAACTCGAATTTATAAGCGCAAAACTTGAAGTTAGAAAATCGAAACTCAAAACTCGAAATTATAAACTCAAAACTCAAATTTATAAACTCGAAACTCGAAAATCGAGACTCGGAATTATAAACTCGAAACTCGAAACTCAAATTTATTAACTCGAAAGTCGAAATTATAAACTCAAAACTCGAAACTCGAATTTATAACTAACAATTCTCGCCGACCGCAATTCTCGATAGGTAGTAGGATACTCGGTATAATTATAGTGAGGTACTAGGAAACTCGGTATATAGTTAATTAAGTACTAGGAAACTCGGTATATAGTGAGTTACTAGGAAACTCGGTGTATAGATAGGTACTAGGAAACTCGGTATATAGTTAGGTACTAGGAAACTCGGTATATAGTGAGGTTCTAGGAAACTCGGTATATAGTTAGGTACTAGGAAACTCTGTATATAGTTAGGTACTAGGAAACTCGGTATATAGTGAGGTACTAGGAAACTCGGTATTGTTAGGTACTAGGAAACTCGGTATATAGTTAGGTACTAGCAAACTCGGTATATAGTTAGGTACTAGGAAACTCGGTATATAGTTAGGTACTAGGAAACTCGGTATATAGTTAGGTACTAGGAAACTCGGTATATAGTGAGGTACTAGGAAACTCGGTATTATATATAGTCTTTTTGGCCATCGCGAGACAGTGACGTAACTGCGTCATCTAGTAATTGCAGAACATAAGCGCCTTCTCGAGGCGCTGGCGTATACACACAAGCGTTGAAAGACGGAAGATACATACGCGTACGTAAATGCTGCGCCTGTTAAGTTACGTCACTGTCCAGAGGAAACCACATAGAGATAGTGAGGTAAACTCGGTATATGGATCCACACCACTAAATACATTTTCGAGATATGCGCCGTCGAAGATACAAATGTGTTTAGAACGCTCAAGTCTAGCCTAGATCTAAGCGATTCTAATAACTTATTGAAGTCTCTAAAATTACTATAAACTCATACAAAATTGGTCAAAAGAAGAAAATTTGCATTGATATTGTTTGATAATCTTCATTTAAAACAATCCAATCAACATATTAGCCAACAACACTACTGTTGCAGCATTTTTATATATTTCACTTAGAGGAGTGCATCCCACCCAATTCAACAGGCCTTTCGTGGACTGTTCCATTATTTATTCTAGTGGTGTGGATCCATATAGTGAGGTAAACTGGATGGTTTATGTCCGCTCTGGCATTCCATAACGCCTGCCTGATTCAAAAGCGCAGAGTTTACAAAATATTTCAATCACATAAAAGTTTTTGATTTGGTGCTAGTTTTATTTTCTACGTATCCTGTTGGATCATAGCTTCAAAATTCTCCTTTCATTTTCTGTTAATGAGTTGTTAAATTAGATTGAAGAAATGTCCCCCCTAGGCAACGAAGCTCCTGAGCTTTAGGCATTTTTAAGGCAAAAATTCAAAATTCTGAAGCAGTAATTTTGGCATTTTCTCACAGGCCTACTGACTCAAAAACAATGATTCCTACATAAACTCATCACAAAAAGTATCGAGACACTTATCATTTAGCCAATAATTAACAGCCCGAAAGGGTATGGATTAATCGAAGCAAATAACCCAGTACATAATTTTGTTCTGCATATTGTGACACCTCGATTGCTGAGATACGATGTTGCGGAGTGAAGTTATTGTTATTTTAATGGTCGTAGGTCCATTTTCAAATGTGACAATCATCCCTATATAGAAGCATTTTTGTACACGTGTGTAAATCATAAACCTGATCATACTCTATAGGGATAATTGTCACTTTTGAAACTGGACCTACGTACAAAATGCGCAAAACAAAATTATACACTGGGTTATTTGCTTTGATTAATCCATAACCTTTTGGGCCGTTAATTATTGGATAATTTTTAAGTGTCTCGATACTTTTTGTAAGGAGTTTAGATAGGTTACAGGAATAACATAGCAACACAAACTGAACATATTAAAATTCTAACTTAAACAACATCCAAACCAAGAACATGATTGTATCCTCAAATCCAAATTATTTTTACTTTCTTTTCTCCGTACTCCTTACAAGAGTACGAAGCAACAATATATTTAGTGTGGGTCGAGATCCATTATAGTGTTGAAACCTGTAGAGAAAATGGTCCAGAAAACGTCATGAGGTCATCTTGTTAACCTTGAATAATGCAACATTGAAATTAATTCGCGTAACAGGGGGAGTGGGTCGTACATGGAAATTATTGGTGACGTGACCCCCACCCCCCATTTGAGCCGCCTATGCTCTTTACCCTTCCTCCTCCTCATCATCTTCCTCCTTCTAATCCTCCTTCTTCTCCTCTTCCTCCTTTTTTAAATCTTTTGTCAATGGGGGCATGGCCTGCTTCCCCTGGATACGTCACTGTTCATAGCAAGGGTAAGTAAAATCTTGAGTCATGCTGAAGATACGCATTTCAGACGTCCATACATCGCATAGCGCCATCTATAACTCAAACACCGGGACAAACACAGACAGATCTGGGGGCGTACAAGTGGTGGGACTAGTTGGTTAACCAACATAGAAAACCTTTGCAAATCAACTATTCAATCAATACATTTGTTCACTAAACATGATGTGGTTTCTGTGCATTATATAGTTATTTTGCCTCATTATACAGGGTGAATAAAAAAAATATGCACGGATTGAAACGGCCATTGACCTTAATATGTGCATTGAACCATGAAATTGTTGTTGTTTGCATGAAGCGTAGTTACAAAATAAGCAAACTATGGGTTCGGTAAGCTGACCGCGTTTTCGCCATTGTAATGGGATTTACACAGTTAAGGCATGAATATTACTGTAGTCTGATGACATGAAGTTAGAGTTTAAACGCAAGGCATTGTTGTGCCTGGAATTTAGAACAGGTTCTTGGCATATTTAATAAGCCAAAGGTGGTTAAAACACCGTAGAAACAAATAGTTCAGATGATAATACTTCTGTTTAATAATACTAATGTTTCTTGATAATTGCACTTAAAAGTCATTCATATTTGTAAATGAACATATTAGCCAGGTTAACAAATTATACGGTCCGAGTTCAGTGTGTCTTTTGCTAAAGTCTTTTTGTAAACATGAAATAACATGTAAGCTTACTTTTAATTTAAAATAGAAATCAGTTATTTCTGTCTGTTGATATTAAGTTTTTAACGAAGCCTTCCTACATGGCCACCAGTGCACTGTCTAACATGTTGCGAAAAACTCTAACACGTGCCTCCACTTCTTGAAGGTTGGCTGGTGATGCTGGTAATCAGATATGCCTTTTCATTTAATACTTTGGTATATGATTTAATAATTGCTTATCTCAGAGTTAGAGAATTAGTTTTCAGGAATTTATGTGATGCTAATGACCATTTTAGCAAATCAATTTTACTGCGTGTAAATCCCATTGGAATGGCAACAAATGCGGTCAGGACACAAAACTTGTCGATTACTTTCATTTTATGGGGAAGATAAACTAGATTGACTACGCTTTATACAGACTACCACAATTCTATTGTTAAATGCACAAATCAAGGTCAAATGACCGTTTCAATCTATGCACAATTTGTTTCTATTCACACTGTATATTCATGAGCACATTATCGCCGCTGTCGCGGTATTGGGATGTCCTATATATCATGATATGATCATCACCGTACTAGCCCCCCCCCCCCTTCCACCCAAAAATAATCAATCAATCAATCAATCAAATAAAAAATCCCAAAACAGTCTCACAAAAGGTCAACAAATATTAGGGGTTTTACGATTTTTGTTGATAAAAGGTCAGATTTATGGAATAAAGGTCCACTTTTGACAAATTTCCCCCTACTCCCATTGTAAAAAGGTCCACATTCTGGAAAGGTCCTCTTTGAACGAATTCGCCCCCCCCCCCGAAACAATCCTGGTTACGCGCCTGAGAGAATCATATAGTAATTAAAGAAACAAATGGCTTGAGACTAGCTGAAAATACAGCTACGAATCGATTTAGCGGACTACATTTCAAATTTGGCACTGCAGAAAAGGCGGCTCTGGACCGTTTGATTCAACTCAGATGGAGAAACAACCCCTGGACCCCATACCCAGCAAACACGTAATGTTTTTAAGGGTTACAGGAATAGTAACATCTTAAAAGGTCAATTTTTAAATTAGCTAATGCACACCCATGAACATCTCAAAGAACATACCTATTTGCTCCAGAAACATCAAGCAGAAATGTTGTTGAAAATGAAAATAAATGGACCTTTTTTTTAAACCTTTTGTAAATTGGGCATTTCATATGAAAGTATAATATGGAGATTTGGAATATAGAGGGCACTATAACCTCAAATTTGCAGCATTTTTATAAGAATAATGTGTGTACGACAATATATGTCTCCACAAGGATTGATACATAAGGTATGGTATTCGCGTATGTGTGTTGGGGTGGGGGGGGGGGGGGGGGGTGGGGGTGTGTGTGGTCCTTTCTTCAATTATTAATTAACCATGGTAATAGCATCGGACGCCATATCTTACCAACATGAAACACAAACCAGTGAGAATACCGTTGTCTCCTAAGCCACTTCTGAGAATATTCTATCCGTTCGACAACAGCGCCTCCTATTGCTGTAAAAAAGGTATAATTTCCACGCTGCAGTGAACCTCTTTCGCATTTTTAGATAAAAAAATCCTTGGCTATGGCAAATGATCGCACATTCAGGAACAACTCACGCATACGTATGTTGAATGAAGATCAAGGGAATAAGCGATTTGTATGCAAGTGTAAATTCAATATATTGAGTTATACTACAGGTTTTCAAAAAGAAATCTATGAAGGATAATCGAAAACAGATATAATGCTAAGATTATGATATAATTAAGAGTTGTCTTGCCCGTACCTGCACTAACAGCGAAGATAATAGTGATACAAGTTGATTCGCATTCAGGAACAACTCACGAGTAGTATACGTATATTGAATGGAGATAAAGGGAAGCGATTTGTATGCGAGCATGTCAAGTGTAAATTCAATCCATTGAGTTATACTACTGGTATTCAAAAAGGTCAATCAGAAAACAGATATAATGCTAAGAATATGATAATGGTTAAGAGTTGTCTTGCCCGTACCTGCACTAATAGCGAATAAATAGTGATACAAGTTGATTCGCTTATATTTGCATTGGCATGATGATGATGAAGCTTTAAAACAACTTAAATATGATCGATTTTATTTTTCATTTCAATGCCACTTCAATTTGTCTCTTTAGAAAGAAAAAAAATAAGTGTATACCAAGGGCCTTTATTTGGTATTTGGGTGTTTTTCATATTAAATTCAGGTACCAGTGGTAAATTAGCATTGTCTATATTCAAATGGTTCAATATCCTGTTATACGAATATACTTGGTTAATTTTCGTTTTAAAATCTGTTTAAGTCCATAAAGTTGCACTGGTATAACACCACATGTATTATTATATCAACATTTTTCTTATTTTAGTGAAAATTCGGCAAAATGTTCTACAATTTTAGCAACAATGTGTGACATAAAAGACAGGGTCAAAATAGTAACAATATGGTGTTTTGTTTCGAGTCATTGTGTTATCTGTAGGCTAAATGATCAATATCAAACTAGTTTTGAAGTGTTAAACACATTTTTCATAAGCAAATTACTGAGAAGTAATAATTGAATACATGGCAATTTTACCGTCACCGTGTAACATTTGGTGTCTAAAAAATCCCGTTACACGGTGAAGGAAGTTTCTTTTAAATTTAACGGTGACAATAATCTCCATCTTATTTCCCTTTTGTTGATTTTATAAGCTTCTCTGATAGATTAAAGGATAACAGAGAAGTTAAACTGAAATTGCAACAAACAGAGAAAATATAGCTGTTTTTAAGTTTGAATATTACGTTTGGTGTCTCCAAAGATGTTACACTGTGAGAACTGTAGGGTAACATCATAGTTATGTGCCAGCACACTTTATGAATAATTTGTGGATAAACTGTCTCTTGGTATACTAGGCTCCTACCTAGCATACATGGAACAAAAGTTTCCACTTGATCAATATGATTTTAGTTACAAGGAAATTAAGGTTTGGTGTCTCCGTTACACGGGGACGCATGAAATATCAATTGCATCACCCACAAAAATAAGTAATCTCATCTTTTCACTGTTAATTATGTTTATAGAGTAAAGCAATGGTAAATGCCTTTTAGAAAAAAACAAAATAAAAGTGATCAGACAGTTGCCAGGCATAATTGAAACATTTTGGTGTCTTTTTTGGTGTCTCAGTTACACGAATATACATGAATATTTAGACCTAATTTGTGTATGGCACACATTGGCCTCCTTATTTATGAAAACACCCATTTACACAACACATTTACATATTAAGAATAGTGTCAACAGACAATTAAAAGTATTAAATTGTTCTGACAAAGACTAGAAGTCCCTAAACGGGAATTATTTCGAAGACACGATAGTACCGTCGGAAGAATTTAATTGTACTGGTCCTATCCATCGTTTATTTCTGTAGTTGCATATTTCTATACTTGCATTCAATAAATCCATTCGTGATCAACAACGTCAGCGATATTATAATATTATTTAGCTAAGACTTAAATTGTTGCATGAGGACGAGTGATATTGTAAGGCTACTGCGCAGCAACACTGGTGATATCGCGCGACTCAAAAGTTTAATATTCTACTAAAGGAATGTCAAGCTGAATAACGTCTAGGCACGTACTTCTTCTCGTATGCTTTTATCTGTTGTAGAACACTTTGACCACAAAATGGCTGGACCAGCGACTTTAATCACTGTGTTATCCCTACTTTTAATGATGAAGAGCAGTCAAGTAAATGGCCGAAACATAGATGATACCAACGCAACAAGCAAGGATAAGATTCCACTTTACCTAGGAGGTTATTTTCCGATGCCCGGTAGTAGTTACGATGGAAGTGGTTTCATTCCTGCAGCCCAGATGGCACTTGATCATATAAACGAACGAGATGATATCTTAGCCGAGTATGAACTGCGGATGATTATTAGCGATAGTGGGGTATGTGAATGTAAAGATAATTATTACAATAAATCATATTGTTGTAGATGCAATTCGATGTATAGAGTACCAGGAGCGCAAAAGCAACGTTTCTCAACAATGATAATGATCGAAAACCATTCTCGCGGAAACTCGCGCCACGATTCAATGTATATTACTTTTCTCCAGGTTCTGCATCGGACCAAAATAATGTATTGTATAACTGAAATATATTTTACATACGTTCTGGATCATTCATTCCACTTTTTCACGATTGCAAAAATTAAAAAAATATGTCAATCTATTCATAATATCAACTGTCAAATGTTTTAGCAAAAGATACACAAATATTATTTATGATGTAGGCCTACATTTTTTAAACATATTCTTTGTATACGATGTCTCTATTGTAGTACTTTGTTGACCCACAATCACTTTTGATAATGCCTTCAACAACTCCCACCATGGCGTTGTTAATTTGAGATAAACCACGGCACGCGTATAATGTGTTTGCGCGGTACGTTATATTAATTGTTGTTGGAATAATCGATGTTTATATCGACTTTTAAAACTAAAAGGAACTTGATTGTTATTTTAATTGGGTCATTTTAGTGTTAAGGTTTTTGAAAATAGTTGTAATGAAATTGTTAAAAATATAGAACCAACGTGCGAAAACGTATCAGGGTGTCCCTAAAATGCTCGGGGTTAAACAGGCATATCTCTAGTATACTCAAGCAAATTCGACAAAACAAATTGTGTACGAAAGGTTATTTTAGTAGTTATATATCTTGAAGCTTGTATAAACACCAAATACAAAACGTTTAAAAGATGAGAATGACACCCCCCCCCCCAACAATAAAAAATCTTCTTAAAGTGGCACAAGCCCGATTTTGAATGCTCGTTGTACATGTAGATCAAACATATTTTTAGATTGAGATAGGTAAACACAATCAAATAAACGGCATTTGAAAGCCAATCAAATCATCTTTTATTTAAAGATTACAGCTAAATATTGAGTAATTAATAAGGGTAATGACGTGGAACACGTGCACCTTTTTTAGGGGCACCATGTACATAGCGTACTGATCACTACGTTGTCACCCGCTCACCATTTTTGTTTTTGTTTTGCCTTCTCGTTTAATCAAAAGATATGAGAGGTTACAAGTCCGACCACTATTGGAGAATATCTTAAAGTATACCCCTGTAGGTCAATGACCAATATTTACCCCTTTCTGTTCTTTGACCACGAGGATATGATTATTTTACTTACTTGTTTTCTCATAAAGTGACATAAGATGCAACAAGTACGATAACAATGGAAGCATGGCTTAAAATGTTTCCCTGTATAGGTCAATGACCAATAGTGACCCCTTCACTGATTGTGATGTTTGACTTATTTTCTTGGCTCATCATACCATACAAGATGAAACAAGTCCCGTCCAAATCAAAGCATATCTTAACTTTTACCCATGTATAGGTCAATGACCCCTATAAAAGCGACACCATATGATATGTCACTTTTAATCTCGCTGAAGATCATATATGCCCATGGTCCTAAAAAATCTTTTGACCAATTGTGATGGTCATTATAGTAATTTCCTCTGAAATACAATTAGCAGTATTTATTTAGTGAAATGAGCGTGAAATTTCGACCTCTAGTGACCCTTGTTGACCTTTGACCAAGGTAAATATTGGTGGCTGTCGAACGTTAGTTTACTTCACATTGTTAGGGGACCACGGTATTTGATGTTAAAATGGTGCACATCGCTGCCCCTTGATAATCAACCCTAGGTAAACCAATTTTATCCGGACAGATACTACAGAACGTCAGAATGTACGTAATTGGAAGCATTTATGCTTATATAGCCCGTTTCCCACCATCGCTCATCTATGGTCAAAGGCAAATCCGATAGGCAAACAGTGTTAAAGCGTATAGTGCGGTACCTGAAAGTTGCATTGCAAAGCTTCAACAGAACCCCAGAGCTGTATTCAATTATTACTCTCAATGACAAATATCTGCAAAGATACAGAGCAACAAGCTCGCTCATTTGTTTTACTCAATTTTGAGAGACACGCTGTTAAATGTGAGATCTATATACTAATTTTCGGAACATCGCTTTATTAGATAGTTCAATATAATTTTACACCCGCGTCCCTCTTCAACTGAAAAAGCGTGGTAATTGCGCCTCTAATACACGAGTTAATTAGATAGTTCAATGCCCGTTTTTCCCCGTTTTCAGACATGCGCAGAAAGGATCACATGTGAAAATCCGAAATGTTGAATTTCTTTTACTCGGGTAGTTACTGTTCGGACACAAATTGTGGTTTTCGGAATGAGTGATGACATATGGTCTTCACCCAAAATATTTTCTTCAGGGATATAGCTACATTTCTGTATATGTGGCTGTTTGTTATTCTTAAAGAACGCATAGTAACAAGCATTTATACGGGACTATACGTCCAACAAATTAAAATATTTTACGACATTTTCTAAATGTAAAACAAAAACTCTTACGCAGATCTTAAAGTGACACTTTCACATTAATAACATAGATGAACGCGGAGTTTGCTAACGATAAAGAAACTGGCGGTACCATACCAACCGTTGTTGTTGCTGCGCGACCGCGTTTAACATGGCGCACGCGATTCGGCGCACACGTAATGACGCAGACAAAGTGTGTTCGCGTTTGTGGCGCAAACTGTATGTGGTCAACTCTCATGAAAATAGTGCAAATGAGATTTCAGAAGTTGAAGAAAAAAATTGTCTCCAATTTTATTTATTACACTATTTTTTAATAGTAGACATGTACTGGATACTAGATTTAAAATTTTGTGAACAACACTCATTGCATTTTTGTACAATATAACGTTGAATTTATATTATAATATCACTTGTTTGCAGCTTTTGCTCCATGTTTATTACGTTATATACTTCCTATCAGCTCTAAATCAGAACGAGTTTACAAACTGTGATGCCAAAAACACAAAATTATAGTTACGAAAGCATACTTCTACCAATTACAGCGAACAAAATGCAATGTAATTTTGTAAATTGCAAGTATTATGAATTGTTTTTGGTCTTCACATCACTGTTTGAACCTCAGCTTTAAAACTAAAAAAATGCACGGTTTTCCAAAATGAATATCTTTGTGCAAAGTATAAAATATATCTTTAATCGTATCTTTTTCCAAGCGTTATAATGTGTTTTTAAAAGTTAGCTCAGAAACAATAAATATTATGCTTTACCAAAAACGCTGGCATTGGTATTCGGACTTTATGGGGTGGGTAACGTACAAGTAACCACATAGTCTATGTATATGTATCAAATTGGTTTTTAACCAAAAAGTGTGTTTTGATACATAGTTCGGGAGAAATCTCAACAACGTAATAAACATCCTTAACAAGGTCGCATGCTTTGCAGCATTTTGATTTCTTCTCAAGGTCAGACATGCTGCTGTAGATTTGTGATAATATTATTTTCCAACACCCATGTTCTTTTAGATTCAGAATATGTACATTTAAATGTTTAAATGTTAATTTTGAACAATGTTGATCCTCAATATGTCGCAGGTAACGTAATAAACATCAACATCTCGGACAACATATATGAAACTGAAACAGGTAAACATCGTAAAAGATGTGCATTTTTTTTCTATCCATGGAATATCGCTATATGTTCCCTACAAATTATGACATATCTTGTAGAAAATGGTGCCCTATTTGTATTGTAATTAATAAAGGCAAAATATACATTTATGCTGCGGACATGGAAATTTCGCTAATTTGGGGTATATGAGGGCATTTTTTTGAGTGAAAACACGTTCAGAAGTATATCAAAGTATATAGATCCAAGTAGAAAACATCAATATCTATCTAGAAAAGAAGTTTTTCAAGCAAGAAAACATTGCATAACACAGAAATGGACCAAAGACATAAAAAAGTTCATTTTGCACTGTTTTCATGAGAGTTAACCATATTGTAAACGGGGCATGCAGTGAAAGCAGGCAGTCCGTACGGTTGCTCCGCGGTGCATACCGTACAGTACAATAAAATGTAACGAGAGCAAGACACAAACAAAACATTAATCATAAAGCCAAGACCTTTACTTTAATAAAGAAACTAGGAGCAAGGCGCAAACCGTATCCAGGATAAAATATTTAAAGTGACTGAAGTGGCTGAAGGAAAATACATTTGATGGAGTCACTCATGCAGTTGTAACCCCATGGCTGGTCATGAGGGTGGTGGGGGGGGGGGGGGTGCAGAAATGTTTGTGCCCCGCCCCTCCGGATGTAGTGATTATATGCGTTATAACCCTTTAAAATTACCAATTTTCTCCTGGTTTTTCTAAATAAAGGAACATTTTATAGAAAAAAATGATTAAAACCCTGAGAATTGACCATTATATATTCACTGTGCTGCTTTTTGGACTGTGCGATTTTGTTTGACCGTTAGAAATTTTGTGACCGTGCGAATTTTTTTTTGAATCTGGATTACGGGTTCACTATAAAACGCAGATAGTCTCAAATTAACTGGATATACTATGCGCAGGTGTGCCACCTGTGATAACTGGATTTTAAGGGTGTATTAAAATTAGGTAGTATCGCGGAAGGACTTATTTAGAACACAACAAACATGACAGAGGGACTACATACGTTTAGGCCCTACATGCCTATTGGAGGAATAATGTATTTACGTAAATAGGCCAAACAAAACCCGGATGGCACACATATCAACATTTTAAAGGAGGAAAACGGGGTGGCGGGGCAATAAACATGATAAAAGAATCGGGGGAGACATTTTAAAGATAATTTTAAGTTACTTTCAGTTTTGACATTAAAATACAACTTTTGTATTATTTGGGGGTACAAAATGGGTAGGGACATGAGCTGACAGGGGGTAACTGGGGGAGGGCATATTAAGGCAATCCAGATACTCTGAATATTTTAAGTATTCCTACACCTGAATGAAACCTGAATAACCATTCAGGTGTCCTTATTAATCCACGTAGGCCCTAATAGCCGCATACACAGTTATCACGGGTGCCCTTAATATTCGATTCAAGATAAACCACATAGTCCATGGAGGTCCTATATTGGATCACTAATACACAATCTTGATTATTAAAGTACATGGGGTGGTACCTGAATAATCAAGGGCACCATGTGCTATACATGCATGGCATACATGGATTTATTAAGGGCACATGGTATATATGGATTATTAAGGGCACTGTGGTAACAATGTCAGTATTAAAGGCACCTAGGATACATGGAGTATCAACGACATACTCTTGCTGTTTTACAATACCCTCATCTTTATACGTTTTGATGTGACTAACCACCCGCTATTATAGCTTCGGCACCTATACCTGCGCTTTCCATTATCATGATTATAAACTGGATACGGTATAGTACGGGTACATTGGTATGGATATAATGCCGGCAAATGCGGTACCTGGATTATTAAGGCCATCTGTGAGGGGTAGGGCCTAGGCCTATGGGCAACCGGTGTATTAAGAACACGTGGAGTACTTGGATTAGGAACATGGGTATCTGTATTATTTAAGAGCACATTGGGCCTAGGCGCATGGTGTATTAAGGGTACCATGTCACTTACATAATATCAAGGGCACTTTAGTTACCTGCCCTGGGTACCTGAATAAGGACATACTCTTGATATTTATATAAACATTTATAACGCTTTTATATTACTCACCTCTGCCTATTGTGGTATGACTATTACAGCCCGCTATCTTCGGCACCCGCGATTAATTCAAGTTACTTGAATGATACAGTAAGGCACCTGGGTATCTCGATATAACGGCACACTGCAGTACCTGGATTATGTGGTATCCGGTGCCATTAAGGGCACCTGTGGTAACTGGATTAGGGGTAGGGCTTAGGCCTATGGGGTCCCTGGATATAATGGGACAACGGGTACCTGCATTTCAGGTCACATGGGAGGCCTCCATAGGTATCTGGAAAGACAAAAGTAGGCCTACCTACTTTAAGGCACATGTATACCTGGATTATCAAAAGCACCTGCGATATTCGGATTATTTAGGGCCCGTCTGGATTAGGTATACATGTAGGACATGTTCTTGATATTGTATCAAATTTGCTTACGCTTTGTTTACTTACCTCCCCGTGAAATCTTCTAGCGGGTCCGCGCGAAGCGCGGATGCCCGCTAGTTTATATTACTTCTCATTCACATATTGTTTATTCTTGCATCCCGATTTGTAGAGTATTTGCTAAAAGGCTATTCAATTTTAACTGCTACCCTGGACAAATGTTTTAAAGATTTTATTGCCACAATTTAATTTAACAAATAACCTTGACACCGTCATATTTATGGGGAAATTGAACATTTCCGCCATTTCCGCCCATTTATTGATTATCTACCCCTATTTATTGCCACTTGTTTTCTTACTTTTGTCATTTGTGTTGTGGAGAAAGTCAATTACTTGGACGAATTTCGTATGATAGAAGTCAAATGACATCCGCAAACCATTTACCAACAAAACCCCTCATATTGGTTATAGTACCATAACACATGTTCCTTTTATATTTAATGTTTAGAGAATAAAGGTATTGTTTTTAGACCGTACCCGTGTTAGGGAGTGTTCAGAAATACTTTGGTGGGGGGGGGGGGGGGGGGGGGGGGGGTTGGCCAAAATGGGGGTGGGGGTCTAAAAAGTTTGAAGTCTCAAAAAGGGGGGGACTAAAAAGTGTTACCTACTCAAGAGGGGGGGTCAAAAAAGTTAGGCCAAATACTAGTCGTTAACGGGAAAAATACCAAAATTTTCTGCGCTACGCGCAAGTAAATACTGCAATATTGACATTTCTATAACAAATTATACAGATAATCTTTGTAAAAACATTGTGCCGACAGCAGAATTTGTTATACAAAATGTGGCTAACCAGTGTCCACAATTTTTACTTGAGAACTGTTGATAAGGGTGATCGTCAACAGGGTTAAATACACATTTCTGCGCGCTACACGTGATTTTGAACGCAGTTGACCAAATTTCTGCGCGGGGGGTCAAAAAAGTTAGGCCAAATAGGTAGTCGTTAACGGGAAAAATACCAAAATTGTCTGCGCTACGCGCAAGTAAATACTACAGTATTGACATTTCTATAACAAATTATATTTGTAAAAACATTGTGCCGACAGCAGAATTTGTTAAACAAAATGTGGCTAACCAGTGTCCACAATTTTTACTTGAGAACTGTTGATAAGGGTGATCGTCAACAGGGTTAAATACACATTTCCACGCGCTACACGTGATTTTGAAATTTCTGAGCGTGGGGTCGAAAAAGTTAGGCCAAATAAGTAGTCGTTAACAGGAAAAATACCAACATTTTCTGCGCTACGCGCAAGTAAATACTGCAATATTTACATTTCTATAACAAATTATACAGATTTCCGCACGCTCCGCGCGTGTCTTTGTGAAAACAACGTGCAGACAGCAGGATTTGTTATACAAAATGTGACTAACCAGTGTCCACAATTTTTACTTCAGAACTGTTGGTAAGGGTGATCAACAACAGGATACAATTTTTTTGCCCGCTACGCGTGATTCGGGGCGTGATTTTGAACTCATTTTTTTACATTTTGTACTAGCAAGTTGACCAAATTTTCCGTTCTCCGCGCAATCTTTGTGAAAGTATTGTGTAGATAGAAGGACTTGTATACAAAGAGTAACTTTTTACAATTGAAAAAAGAAACCGTTTTTAAAAAGGCTATAACATGATAAATACAAATCACCGAAAAATACAATTCAGAGGCTTGAAAGATATGTTTCAAGTGAATTTGAAATGTTGCAAACAGTTCTGACTGTAGTAAGCGTCATAGAACTTGAGTCAAATGTCTATCTGACATCTGACAGTAGGGGGGGGGGGGGTCAAAAAAGTGTTTCACCCTGTTAAAGGGGGGTGGGGGGTCAGAAAAGTTTGTCAATTTGTAAAGGGGGGTCAAAAAAGTTTAGACACCGACAATTTGTTTTTGGCCAACCCCCCCCACCAAAGTATTTCTGAACACTCCCTTATATTGACATGAATGCGGACGATAGTATTATTTTAGGTAGAACAACGACGCAACAAATAATACTACCGAACGCATTTATGTCAGGCAATATAACACGGTACGGTCTAAAAACAATACCTTTATTCTCATTCTTAAACAATCATACTTAAAGACATTTATCAAAGAAAATAAGTACATTTTATTGTCCACATTTGACTACTTTTACCCCTGCTTAGGATCGAATAACCACAAACATTCCATCCAATCACATGCGATGAGTACACCATGCGTAAGCGTCGCGGCGCCGGCATAAGCGCAGGAAAGGCGCCAAAGACTCACTGCAGAAGTGCGCGTTATGGAGCAAACCACGTACGCTTTGTGAAGGTCGGACGCACTGTTAAAACGTAAGCCCCACCTCCACGTGTTCAATTGTCTCATCTAAATGTCGCCGATTTCTCTGAGAACCAGTGAGATTGCATAAACTTTCTTAGCTGTTTAAGAATATTCATTACAATACGGGCTGTTTCTATACTTTTGTATTCTTAACCTCTGTCACGTCCTTCTTGTATGCATTTATTTACTCCAGGAACAGCGAATCAATTGGTTAGCTCTTCAGTTTGATTGCTCATACTAATAGTGCGTGTTATTATTATTAATAACAAATATATTTTGAAATATTGGGTCTCTAAATAATTATGTGCGGGCACGCGTGCTTCAGCGGATAAGTTCTCGCTCCACAATACAAATGTTGTGGGTTTGAGTCTCTTGACGACCAGCGTGTGGTGTCCTTGGGCAACGCATTTTACCACGCTTGCGTCTCTTCACCCAGGTGTATATGGGTACCGGTTTTAATTAATGTTGAGAAGGTACTATTCGTTGTGCGGGAGGAGTGGCGAACTCACAACAGCAAAATTTACATGGGGGAGTCTGACCCAAACGTCAAGGAAACAGTGATGGGCACTCTGCGGCAAGACTCTTTACCTTTACCCTACCAAATAATATGTAGAGCGAATATATTTTGTGTGGAAATATATTGCGCAGAAAGTAATGCTCGTGGTCTGTGGGTTTTCCTTAATATCTGATATGTTGTATAGGTATTTATGTAAGAAACCATTTTGGTTCAAAGTTTAAATAAACAATGATATTAACTCGTTAGCCTAACGATATTTGTATTGGTTTAGACGGTAATTATCTTAGAACTCTCTAAAGCACAACGATTAAAATGTCTTTTTAAGTTTAGCTAACTCGGCTCCTACACCACTGCAGAAAAGCAGCTGTAATACCAAATCAATTATATCTGTACTTTGTAAAAGACCACATCATAGATAATTCTTTCCTCTACCTATTTCAGGACTTTCGGATCATTTTTGAAATGTCTTATTATTATTTTTTGTTGTTGAAAATTCCTTCAATTGTCACCTTTCTGATTTTCTGTAGACAAAAGGGAAAGTTATATGGCCATGGCACTTTGCAGTAAGTAAAGAGTAGGGGTTCGTTATCAACACCAGTGATTGACATCACTCATCAACTAATGTTTCATCATGACTTGATTAGTCAGATTTCATCAGAGCTGTGATCCACTACCGAAACCGCGGGAACTAGTGTTTTAAGTAATACGGGAACCAGTATTGTCAGATTCTTTTGTCAGTGGATTAAAGAGATTACACAACATGTATATAGGAACATCCGAAATTCTAGAATTGCGCTGTTTCAAATAAGTTCTGTGGTTGTGATAAAATTATTTAAAGGCCTTTAATTCAATCCTATCCAGTAACCTTTTCTCAGTCAGCACGCAGGTATCGCTTTCATTGAGCATGTTGAGTGACCTTGCCGATTTCTAACCCACGCAAAGATCGATTTCAGGATGTCAACCTTGCGCTAAAACCTTACGAGAAGTTTGTTTTCCCTGAATTAATTGAGGTAGGATTAGCTGGCAGCCATGATGGCGAAGTAAGTGGATTGTTCGTAATTTTCTCTATAATATGATGCCAAATCTGACATATTTGGTCCACAAACAGTGATTTTATCGCTAATTTTAGAATTTAACATTTTTCGTGACTTTGCTTCTTGTAACTATTCACTTGACCGGACTAAAATTCGTACGATATTTTAAGAGCAATTTCCGTACTAACGGTTAAGCTTTAATTTCATATCAAAAACATTGATGCCCGACTTCTTTTTTGATAAGAAAAACCGAGTTTGATTTTCACCGATTTTCGGTCAGAAAACGAAACTTACGATCCCCCGTTAGGCCTCTCCAACTTGCTTTTTAGTTTCCCGTAACACGCCCGCGCTTCATTTTCATGCCCGCGTTTGAATTCATTATTGAAATTGTTGAAAAAATACCGTTTTTGCAATGAAAACGTCCGAATTCATGCATTTTGTGTGATGAAATTGTGAAATGTTAATTCATTTTGACCAGAATAGACTTTCTGTAAAATAAAAATTTCATATGACATTGTGCAGAGCAGAAGGATCGATTTCGAACCCCGGACCTCCCGCTCCCAAAGCGAACCCTCTACCATCTGAGCTATCAAGCGAATCTGAATATAAATGTGAGATTTAAACATTTGATCAACAACCCATCGACGCTACGAAATGAATTTAGATCGAGACAAGATTCGAGGAGCTATATTATAAGCATTCACTTGACCGGACTAAATCATTTTATAAAATTGTAAGCATGTTTCTAGTTACAAAAGACTATGAATATTATGATACGATGGATAAAATTGATGCCTGATTCTTCAGAAGTGACTTTTTTACCGTGGATTTGGCTTTAGTTTCGTCAAGTTTTTCTTGAATTCGGGTTTGTGTGAATGCAATAATTTTCACCGAAAATACAACATGTCATGAAGTTCACAGATAATATTAGATAATATTATTTGCCTAATATGCCTTTTTATTATACAATTTCATGGCAAATGTGTTTGAAATGTGTGATTATAATCATGAAAAGAGCTCATTTACATCGTGCTATTACGAGGTCAACTATGATTGCGAAGCCGTATCGCTACGGGTGAGTACTTCCGGGTCGCTTTGCTGGGTTAGAAAAGGGACGACTTTTCGCGTGGCTGCATACTGACTGTTCTAATCAGAGACGTTTTGAAAATGGAAAACTACTAGGGATATTTTGGAATAATGAAGCGTGTCAGTTTGTGTTTATGTGTTTCCAGGCAACCATTACCACCAAAAGCCATCGAATACATGTTTTGAGCGGATGTATATTATGCATGAGTAGAAGAAATTACAATAGATGATCATTTATAATCTATGTCACACTCTTTATATTCACCGTCTGATCCTCTTAATCGACAGCCAGCTATCGTTTAAAATATATTCATTACGTCAGTTGCCCAAGCGCTGGCTCCACTTAATAAAATTGGTCTTCACAATACCATGGAAGAATCGTACTTCCACGAAATATTTGATCACTTTAATCAATGCATCATGCGAGTTGATCGATACGGCAATTATTTTAGGCCAGTTAGAACTGGGTTATGTTCAACGTATTATCAATATCAATAGGTTATTTTCGAATTTCAGGCACTCATGATGTTGAAAATATTGTTCTGTATGAGCAAGGCGAAAACACTCGCGCTCCAAATTTCTAGTTCCAAGTTCAGTTTCGTAAATGTATTTCATTTTATTATCCTGTATGTGTATGAAGAGATGGCCCTATCCACCCAAGATTTAGGGTGCTGTTTTTCGCGTCCGCATTGTGACGCAACATGATTTGACTGATGTTTTAAACTTGTTTTGGTTGTGCTGTGCAAGTTATGGTGAAACAAAATCAAAATCAAAATTAGCTTGGGTACCGTCCCGGGGTTCATCAATGGTGTGATATTACGGAAACACATATACGCTTTTTTAATATTTTCGAAGTCGGTTTTGAGCCGCAATATGTCTGTCTAAGTGATCGTTTGATGACTAGAACATTGTATTCTCTACGCGTTTGGAAACCCTCTTTTAAAAACTGGCATTTGCTTAATTATTTAATTGAAGATATTTACGCAGCACCGATTCTACTTAATAATTAGTTCAAAATCCAGCATTCAAAGGTGCGCGCATTATGCACAAGCATTCACAAAATTGTGATAAATAATTTCCTTAATGACATTTCATTCAAAGTAATCGACTTGGCAATCATTCAGGCCTATTATTGATGGTTGAGTTCAACTTGTACTAAAATTAATTGTGTGTTTTCAACTCGTAAGCCTATTGTGAGAACATAATAATAACTTATTTATATTTTTTGCGTGGCAACCGTCGAATCGAACCGATATACATTATGGCCGAATTTATGAATAGCACAAGACTGTTAAAAAATAAAATCCGTTTTGCTTATTAAATGCTATGAGCTTTGTATGCCAACATTTGAATTGCACATTTTTTGGATTTTAACCGCACATTTTCTAATCTCAGCTGCACACATGTGCTGGCAGCACACTTATTTTAGGGCCTGAGTTTTCATAAGAATGAAATCCTGGCTAGTTAGGACGTTTTCATTTAGAGGGACGATGGCGGAATCGATTGAGTTTCGCAATAAACGGCGACCTCGATTCAAGAAGTGGTCTTTGATTACTTTTTAAATGAAATATCAATAGTAGGCACAAACTCGTAATAGGGCGCTATTACTAATTATAACAATAATCATTTTTCAGTGATTTATACTGGTATACCTGGCTGATAACATGTTTGCAAACTTTCGTAGCTGGTGAATTTTTGGATTTTTGTTAACTTCTTGCTGGCTAGCAGATTTTTCATCACTATCTAGCTGTCAAAGCGAACATTTCAACTGCGCCTAGCTGGGAAACACAATTGCTAGTACGCATACTAGCTGGCTGTGAGGAGCAGTTAATGTGTACACATTTTGTCATTAAAAAAGGGATTTCTCTTAGCTTTTAACATGAAATTCATGTTAAACATGTTAAATATGATAACAATAGTTATTGTAACCATTAGCAACCCATATCATGATCAAATGTACACCCAATTTCCAAATATATAGTACGTCAGACAATATCCCAAAATTCTCGTTGGGTGCCCTGTCTGATATGGAATCAAACATACGGTTTGGAATGAGACATAGTACAGGGTGAGTCAAAATAGTCAGGTCCCGATTTCACCTATTTTTTAAACCAGTTAAAATTCCAAAATGAATATATTTAATGACTTGCCTAGCAAGGTGACATTACTAGCTATAACCTAAATTTTATTTCATTCAAATTGGTTATTCGAAACGGGAGATATGATAATTTTTCTAAATTCTGTGAAATAAAATCTGTTCCAACTTATCTAAGGGATCCTTATGGATGTTAACGTTTAACGCGCGCCTTTTAAATAAGTCAATCAAAGGCGTGTTGGTATTCACAGCAATTACAATAGGAAAATAGATTCTATTGTCTTTGCGGCTATGTTTTCAATAGTTTTCGTGCAATCAGAGATAGCCTATAACAAACATTATTGAGTTTTAACAAAATGTTGACCAAGTATTTTAATCGAACTGATATGAGAGAAGTCTGAGAGAAAACAGATCTTATATCTTTAAACAGTTTTTGTTTTGGCAACTTACCATGCAAAGTGCAAAGTCAATTTTTATGAATATATTTGTGCAATACTGAGCTACATTATAATATATTTAAATACTTATAATTGCAACAGTTATACAGTGTGTTGTGCTGTATGAATAACTAATATTACAGTAGTATTAACATCCACCACCAAACTTGGAACACTTTGGATTACGCGTCTTTTCGTAAATATGTTGTAAATCTGGCGTGGAATATGATATTGTCGTGAAAACATCACCAGGTATAAAGAAGTATGTCTACTCTCATAAACATTGAAAATAATTATCAATTTTGTACAAGAAGTATTTGTCTTGATTTTTTTGAAAACGGGACCTGACTATTTTGACTCACCCTGTATATTTACTCATAATGTAATCATATCGATATCATAAAGATTTGCACACCACTAAATAAACCGTCGGTCTCATCACATACTGATCTATTCGAGCGATTATGAATTTTTGAGAAAATCGGTTTTTAGTAATATTGTATCGTGCTCTTTTAATAACCCAAGTTACAGACCTCAATTCTTTTTAATTAGTGAGATATAAGTCCTTGAATTTGGTGTATTTGCTGTTTTTTACATTTCAGCATATAGCGCTATTCCATATAGATCTAGATATAACGTGGACGACACATCACGCTATTTGAAAATTGCAAATTATACGCGTTTCACATACAGATCTATTCCATGAGCTATTTGAACATCGCAAATTTTACGCGTTTCACATACAGATCTATTCCATGAGCTATTTGAACATCGCAAATTCAACGCGTTTTACACAGAGATCTATATGCGCTCTATACAATGCTATAGGAGAAATCATCGTAAACTATTTGAACATCGCAAATTCTACGCGTTTCACATAGAGATCTATGCGCTCTATCCGAGAAATCATCGTAAATAATGGAAACAAATATTTTCACATACAGAGCTATAAGTTTGGAACCATTTTAATCAATGTTATTCAACAGATTAGCACACAAAAATGACCTAATTAGAAAGTACCAAGGGTCCTGATCCTCTTCATATATATCCTATCTAGGAATGTTGGTTAAGAAATAAGCAAGTTTGAAGCCAAATCTGACGACAGGATTTTCAATCTCGATTTTCTCGAAAAGCGTGTTGCGTTGAATAGATCTGTGTGTGATGAGACAAAACATATATGTTCACCTCTTCTTTTGTGCAGTAATGTCAGAGCGTATGCCAGTGATTGAAGCAGTGGCGTAGCTCAAGGGGGGCAGGGGGGGCAGTTGCCCCCCCTGACAGATTTTTTTGTGCCCCCGCCCCCCTTTGTGCCCCCGCCCCACTCTCCTGATGTAGTGCTTATATGCGTTCTAACCATATAAAAATGACCAGTTTTCTCGTGGTTTTTATAAATAAATGAACTTTTTATGTAAAAAATTGTTTAAAACCCTGCGAAATGACCATTATATTTTCACTGTGCTGCTTTTTGGACTGTGCGATTTTTTGACCGTGCGATTTTTTTCTACCTACCCCCCCCCCCCCCCCCCCCCCCACCCCCCACCCCCCACTTACGTGAAATTCACGAGGTGACTGACTAGGAAAAAATTTGGGGCAACCTTTTACGAAAATTTTAGAAATCTTGCCCCCCCCCCGAAAAAAATCCTAGCTACGCCACTGGATTGAAGCAGTGTCTATGTCCGACACCGCCTGTGATTCGTCTTTTATCGCATGGAACCATGCACCACCGCATAATGCGTATACAAATTAGCTGCGATCACTGGACTATGCTCTGACGTCACTATACACCAAATTAGATAAACGAAATTAGACATTTTATGTAAAAGTTATCAAAAGCTATCGATCACAAAAAGCGCCTACATAACACAATACATTCAAAAATTGAATGTTAATATTAGTAGGCAAAGCACACATACAATTTAAATAATTGAGACATGTACAAAATCAAATGAAAGAATACAATGAAAGATTTATTTTCCAAAAAGAAATATGACAATCGGTCAATGCGTTCTTGTGTTTCGGTGTTTTAAAATACTCCGAAAATTGCCAAAACCTGCAAAAAACCAGTAACAATGCCCAAAAATAGAATTTTCAAGATTTAGAGAGCTCAATTTGTTAATAATGTACATTCAAAATACCATTTACACATATTTCTTAAAAATTGAATATCTATATACCATGTTAAATTAAAAAATATGGTAAAATTATATTGCATTAAGCTAAAATAACCTAGTGACGTTGGTCATTTTGACCAGTTTCACCGAACGCTATCAAAAAAATGACAAAGTCCAGCTAATTAATAAAAGAATTATTTTGCTTGTCTAACATAATTCTGAATTGCTCAAGCACTAGGATTGCCAGTGCGTTTTTTGCTTTGCCCCCTGGCTTTTCAGACGGCCTTTGTTTTGATTCCTTTGGACCAATCCAAAGTAAGGATCGCTAACCCGCGAAGTTCGCTTTGTTTGTTGTTTACCCGCGCGCGTCGACTCAACGCAGCCCCTTTTCTGTCACAATCACAAGTCATATCGTTTCTGCATCTCATACCAGAAGGTTATAAAATTCCCCACCCTCCCACCCTTGTAACAAGTGGCGGAGGAGCTACCCTCTTATAGGGCATTTTGCTATACACCTTTTCATCACCCAAGCCACATCATCATTCTTTTTTTGTCCATTTCACATTTGCTTTTCAGAGATCAATATACATTTGTTTATTAATAACCTCTTCCTGTCCAGGCTTTGTTATTTAATAACAAGGTTAGCCTCATATGGCAATTTAGGTTCCCTTAGGTCTTAATCTTCGGAGAACTTGGGATAACATCGCTTTCCAGCGCCCGCGGTTCTATCTTGCCCAGAAGGCTCATGAATTTTTATTTTTGAATACCATTGCAGTGTGAAATAAGTACGCTCGGTCGATAACCTCCTAAGGTATAACCTCGGAGGGTTTAGGTTTGTAAAATTCATCCAATTAAAATTTAATCGTCCACTACTTCATTTACATTTGATGTCAATCAATGATTGACAATTGTTTATCTACAGACAAACAATTGAACGAAATGACCAAATATGGTCAGGTTTGTTACAACACCCAATTCTATGTGTCACTCTGAACTTTAAAATCATAGACACAATAGAATGGTGTGTGACAGGTTTTAAATGGAATTGTCCAATTTAAAAATGTGCTAATAATAATATGTGTCACTGCAATCTTTAAATTTATAGACACAATTGATTTGAATGACCATCAAGGTCCGCTTATCATCTATTATACAAATGTCATGGATTACATTTGATAACATTTTGATGTGAATATTAAATGCACTCTGGTATGTGCTAGCAGATTACGCTCCACATGATTTTTTGCGTTTGCGTCTTGATCTTGTAATCCTCGTGTCTGGCAGCAATATGCGTAAATGTTATAAATCCAGATGTGAATGGTGTATTGGTATACTGGCTAACTGTATGACACCCAATCTTTTAAACTATAATTTAGTTTCATAAGGTCATTAAATATGCAAATTAGCTAATTATCTTTTCAAGTCATTAATATGCAAATGAGCAATGTCCGCCAATTTTTATCTCATCATAGAGTTATCGGTAATAGATATATAACATGTTTACCCAATTTGATCGACAAATATTGCTGCATTTAGAAATTACAAGCTTTTCTATTTCGTTAAATACCCATATGAAAATTCTCAGTCTTTTCCTCACATTGTGCACTCAAATGATGCAACATCTGAGCATATCACTAAATGACTGAAGTGTTTAGTACAATATCTCAGTTTAGGTTTTATTTAAATCGGCCGAATATATACAAGTTTAGAGCAAATTTTGAAAATTGGTAAAAACAGTCCTAACTAAAAAAAACAGATGATAAATATTTATACCTGAATCAAGGTTATATAGTGTAAGGTCATGCCTACCATATATGGCAAGCTCACTGCCCTATAGAGTGCACAATGTGAGGATAATCATTTTTATATAGGGGTGTTTTTCAAAGTGGATCTTCATACATTATATGAAGAGCTTTTTTTGCATAAGGGCTGATAGACCACTCATACATGTTACTCATTTACATTTTTTATTCATCAAATTATTTAATGGCTGTCTTCATGACTTGGATAAGTGCATCCATGCACGTCAATTGAGGCACCAAAAATACAAGCCACATTCCACATAATGCAAAATGAGTAACAGGTAGAAGTGGATGTAGGCCCTTTAGCAACACAGCTATAATTCATTGTTGTTGTTCACTGGTATAACACTCTCAGTGGCAGAATCTGTGTGTGTGTGTGCATTGTGCTATGCCTCATATTAGGTTGTATGTTGAATAGTTGGTCCAAAGCAACATCGCTTGTTCATTTTTCACTAACGTGTGAAGCACACGCTTTCTTAATTATTATTTTTCATTTCCCCTGTGAGTCCTAAGATTTGAGGACACATTTGATCCTTGGATCCCTTTGGAGTTTACCCTTTTTTTCAAAGTAAAACTGTTCGTTGTAATTATTTTCAGTGTGCACCTGGTCCAGCAATGCGTTCCTTGTTTGATCAACTCATCAACGAACCAATCAAGATGATGACTTTAGGTCCTTGTTGTTCCGAGCCTTCTAAAGCCGTGTCAGGTGTTGGCTATCACTGGAATGTAATTACGGTAGGTATCTTCTAAAGCCGTGTCAGGTGTTGGCTATCACTGGAATGTAATTACGGTAGGTATTTTCTAAAGCCGTGTCAGGTGTTGGCTATCACTGGAATGTAATTACGGTAGGTATCTTCTAAAGCCGTGTCAGGTGTTGGCTATCACTGGAATGTAATTACGGTAGGTATTTTCTAAAGCCGTGTCAGGTGTTGGCTATCACTGGAATGTAATTACGGTAGGTATCTTCTAAAGCCGTGTCAGGTGTTGGCTATCACTGGAATGTAATTACGGTAGGTATCTTCTAAAGCCGTGTCAGGTGTTGGCTATCACTGGAATGTAATTACGGTAGGTATCTTCTAAAGCCGTGTCAGGTGTTGGCTATCACTGGAATGTAATTACGGTAGGTATCTTCTAAAGCCGTGTCAGGTGTTGGCTATCACTGGAATGTAATTACGGTAGGTATCTTCTAAAGCCGTGTCAGGTGTTGGCTATCACTGGAATGTAATTACGGTAGGTATCTTCTAAAGCCGTGTCAGGTGTTGGCTATCACTGGAATGTAATTACGGTAGGTATCTTCTAAAGCCGTGTCAGGTGTTGGCTATCACTGGAATGTAATTACGGTAGGTATTTTCTAAAGCCGTGTCAGGTGTTGGCTATCACTGGAATGTAATTACGGTAGGTATCTTCTAAAGCCGTGTCAGGTGTTGGCTATCACTGGAATGTAATCACGGTAGGTATCCATCCAAAGATGTGCGGGAATGTTAATGTTCAAAAACATAAAATAACTTACTCATGTGGTGTAGCCAGGCATGCGAGTAAAGGAAGAAGGAAAAACCCAAGGTTTTGCTCAATTATCTTTTATCTGTGTCGTCCAATAAAGTATACCTTGGATTCTCAGTTGTAAAACTCGAAGTTTTGATACGAAACCCAGAGTTTTATCACGAATACCTGGGTTTTGCTCTTAAAATCCAAGGTTTCACTATGGAACCCATGGGTTTGTTCCCCAAACCTAAGGTTTTGTGATTTGCATACAAAACCGAGGGGTTTCCGTGTTTTGTGAATATTTTGAATAATAGAGCAAAACCCAGGGTTTTGTGTATCCAAAATCGATACACAAACCCACGATTTTGTGAAATTGTGACCAATAATTCACAAAACCGAGAGTTTAGTGTGTCGATAACGATTATTAAAACACACAACACAGGTTATTGTTTCAAAACCCTTGGTTTTATGAGCAAAATCATGGGTTTCGCGGTGAAACTCTGGGTTTCATCTTCGAAACCTTGGGTCTGCTGGAAAACAAAACCATGGGTTTCGTGATTGAAAACCCACGGTTTCCTGAATTATTAGACAAAATAACTTCCATATAGACCATGTCACCTCATGTTGATTAACAATAAAGTGCCCGGTGCCTGGGAACATGCATTGACTGTTAGATTGGCTGCTGTTGTTACAGATGACTGGTTTGGTTTAGTGTATGGTTGATAATGGACACTCCATTCGAATGCGCGCGCCTACGGCAGTCAAGCCTTTGTTTTGGCAGGCAATTCGCGCGCACACAAGCAGGCAATTGATTTTGTTTGCTTGGCTGCTGTGACGTTACAGGTGACATCGTCTATATACCAGCCCTCCAACTCTACCTCTGGCTATTTCACCTCGAGTAGCGAGTCTTATGATCTTTCAAACCAAATCGCAGCATTGGGCCTTTTAAAGTCCCTCATATGACCACTCTATATGGGAAAGTGTTTATTGGGTGACCCCTATCTGAAATATTGTAAAGCCGGAATGGATATCACGGGGCTCAATGACAGACAACAGATTTACTCTATTAATATCAAGTTTTGTTGCTGAGATAAATTACATTTGAATCAACATTTTCTTTGTTTCAGATGAATTACGGTGCTGTGTCACCAACACTCAGCAACCGTAATCTGTATCCATACTTCTATCGCACCTATATGTCCGCTGCCGAATTCAACATTGTACAAGTGCGCCTCATGCGCGACTTAGGATGGAAGCGAGTGGCAAGTATACACGAACTTTGGGAAGTCTTCTCTTCGGTAAGTACACGTACACCCTTCAAATAATCCTTAGTCTTCGGGGATATGAGCTTTTGGCAAGGTTTTGTTTTTGTGAAGATCCTGCTTGGATTGGAGAGGAAGTTTTATTTATAACGCTCTCCTTATATTAAAATGAGAATCTTCCCAACTACAATTTTCACCTCACAAAAGCTTCACTAATTGCAGGCCTGATTATCATGACCTCCTGATTATCATGACCTCCTGATTATCATGACCTCCTCTGAGGCCAAATAAAACACCATTTAAACATGTGCCACGCCTGAATGCTTACTGTTACTTGACTTGTTTGACATTCAAGATTGATTTTGTTGTTTTACAAATCAATGGATTCCTGGGTATCTACTGTAGTTACCGATGGAACTGTTTATACAATTTGCAATGAAAAATTAAATATAACCCAACAATTGTATATCTCAAATATGTCTGACCAAAAAGCGAGGGGAAAAATGGTCCCCATGCCCCCGGGGCTCGAACCCCGGACCTCTGGGTTCAGAGGCGAGCGATCTACCGCTAGGCCATGGGGGTCAACCATACTTGGCGAAGTATGCCACGCCGGTTGACACAAGCACACCACATCGTAGTAATTCGTAGTACTCAAGAGGGTTAGGGTTAAGGTGCAGTTGCCATTTTAGCAACCTGGACGGGACAAATGTTTGTTACGAAAATTTCATTAATCAGTAGGCCTATTAATTGTCTGACTTAGTTGACTATTTGCCCGCATATTATGATGAAATCCTTTTGAAATGCAATGATATACGCTGTCAAGCGTTTGAATATAATCTGATTTTCTATAATATCTGACTCATTTGTTATAATACTTTCTTTATGCATTCAATATATTAATTGATTATTACTAAAGGGTTCAACAAAAGAAAGTATACCACTTTGTTTACGTCATTTTGAGTAACATTCAATTTTATTTGGACCAATCAAGCTAAATAGGCATTTAGATAAATCTTTTAGGCATAATTTGATACCAAATTTGCCCCCTAACAACAAAGATAAACCATGATTAGCACCATTTAAAGAAAATTAGTCACTTTTCAAAAGTCACATTTTCAATACACATACGCGGGAAGAAAAGACCACATGTCACCTGTTCATAATCAAATAGCCCGCTCGCTCAGGCCTAGCACAACCCAACGCAGTTGCACTGTGTGATCAATATCCATTTCTCCTGGCCATTCAAAGTGCCACGCACAGCATTTTCTCGCGGCTTGCGTGCGTTGAAAATGTGACTTTTGAAAAGTGACCAATTTTCTTTAAATGGTGCTAATCATTGTTTATCTTTGTTGTTAGGGTGCAAATTTGGTATCAAATTATGCCTAAAAGATTCATCTAAATGCCTATCTAGCCTGTTTGGTCCAAATAAAATTGAATGTTACTCAAAATGACATAAACAAAGTGGTATACTTTCTTTTGTTGAACCCTTTATAATGCATAATAATAAATATCAACCGATATAAGCGTAATTTACAATATTTGGTAGGCTAATTTAAAGTTTGTCTTATACTTAATAATGATAGTAATGATAGAGATTGGGAAATAAATAAACAGTAGAGTTATACAAGCAGACCAATACAACATTCTTGTAAACGTGAATTTATTGGAGCTAGGAGATATATATTTCGCATGAATAGTTTCGTAATATCGGAGGACGAAGCATATTATGATAACAATAAAAGCTACTAATAGTATCCTTCAATAATATAATATTCTTTGCATAAACAACAATCACTTAATTTGATGAAGTTTGATATGGGCAAGTCAATTTGAAAAACTAAGTTGTATCTGGTTACCAAGGTAACACTGAATTATCTAATAATTATCCAAGGTTTTTTAATTTCAACGTTATCAAAATAGTATACAACTTATTAGTTTATGTTATAGAGGGTTTGATTTAAATTACTCTTTTGTTTATCATAATAAAATGCCAATATCAACGAAATGGTTACCGGTGCATCAATATGTGTCTATAACTGCGTCTTAAATGTACACAAAAGTATACATTTTTGGAAAGGAAATGGATCAGAGAATCCAAATTTAGCATACATTTTGACCAACAAAAAAATGTTTTCAGTTTTTGTCCACTTTTTGGGCACTTTTTGGTCAAAATTTCAAAAAATATTCGATTAGGTTTAAAAAAAAGAAATTACAACCTAAGTTAGTGTTTTTACATCATCATCTAATGATTTGGGCATATCTTACTAAAAAATATTTCTGTTAGCTTCGTCAAAAAAAAATTGGGTTAAAATAATGATTTTTTTTTTTTTTTAATTTCAAAATTTTTGGTCAAAATTGACACCAAATTTGGATTTTCTGATCTATTTCCTTTCCAAAAATGTATACTTTTATATGCGTTTGATTAATAGTTCAATAATTACAGCACTCACGAAAATCGAAAAATCAAATCAAAAACTTCCTTGAGTCCCCCCTTAATTTCCATTTTTTTTAAAACAAATATTACTATTTAGTACATCCTTACAATCAACTTTCATGCTAGTTTTTAATTTCATCCAAATTAAAAAAAAATCCATGACATACCATAACATATTTGAACTTTACATTAGACGGGCAATGATACTAAAATCATCATCGAATCACAAAAGGCGGTTTTTTCAATTGAATGTCATTTTCTTGTTCAAATTGGCCAAAGTGGGATTCGCACTCTTGTTGCTGAATTGACCATATCTCGGTAGGTAAGTGTTGAAATTCGATGGGATAAAGACAGTGGACTAATAGCGCTTACTAACAGTCCGTTTTTTACAGCAAATAATTAATCATTAACTAATTACTCATATAGTTATTAAGCATCAATTTATTGTTATTGAATAATTATTAAATTACTATACTAATAACTAACTTTTTTACTAGCCATTAACGTGGCACATCAAATACACAAACCGTTCATTATAATTAGTTGCTACATGGATATACACCATGAAACAATAATGCATGATTTACAGTTCGTCATTTATAGTTTTCCATTATTATACATGTAGTAAAATGATTAAATACATCAAGTTCATGGATTTATGAATTAATTAATTCAGACATTAATATCAATTAATTTAATTAAAGAATAATTTGTATTAATTAATCAACTTAATGATTAATACATTTATTATTTAATGGATTCAGTTAATTTCTTATGAATAAATACAGACATTTCATGAATTTTTGAATGTATTGATTTATATTATACTATTATTGTAAACTTAAAGTAAATATTCGCCGTTAGAATACATTACTGAGCAATGACCTTAATATTTCAATTTAAATATGATGATTATTGTAAAGTTAACTTAAATAAATTTTGAAAATGCTTGATTCTATATATACAATGCAACCTGGTTTCTGTTTTTGAATCAGTCTTGTTTCTCATCGGTTGCCTATGGTGCAGTTCTACTATTGTATCTGCACGAAGATGTCATGTCTTTCAATCGGTCAATCATATCACTTGACATGTGTAGTGACGCAAAACGTATCAACCACGCAAAACGTACCAACATTGATACGTTTTGCGTTAATGGGGAATATGATAGAACAAAAAAGGGCAACTCGACGCAAAACGTATCAATTTTTATACGTTTTGCGTCGTGCAAAACAAAAAAGGGGCAATTCAAGTAAATCGTATCAAAGTGAGGATCTTCCATTCAGTGCACTTCCTCCCCCTTTTCCCCAAAAGTTTCAAAAATATAGACATTTTCTCCAAATGTTCATTTTTATTTGACTAAACCTTGGCCATTTGGGTATAGAAGTCAGATTGTGTGTGTTACCGTAGGGGGCGCTTTTTACCGTGGCTCCTGGCTAACAAACTATAGTAGATTCATAAACTCTGGCGCATCGGTATCGATTTTGGACCTCGTCCATTGGGCGTTAGAGGAACCCATTTTGACCAATGATGAAACAGCGGTACTTTTATAGATGTTATTATCATGATTATTTGCGCTCCATAATCAAATGCTATTCATGATAGTGTGGCTTTATGAATAGGGCTGATCATATAGCTTTACAATCACGACAACCAAAAACTTAATCCAGCAGCTTCAAATATGTTATCTCTTTGGAAGCGGTTACCACAATAAAAACAAATCGACCATCATCGACCGTATACAGGTTTCGAAAGAAAAATATTATGTATGTCATTTTACCTATTCATAATTTAGTGGATACTTTTTTTTATTATTTTCCGTTTTTATTATGCACGTGGAATAAAGGAAACATTAAAATGAAAATAACAGTTCTACGTATTTATTTGCGAGAAAACACTGGAAAATAATTCAATAATCATTTTTTTATATACCTAGCTAGGTACAAAACCATTTGTCCTAATTAAATGGAAAAACAGTTATATCAACCAAGATACGGATTATAAACGTTACTTTAAGTATTTCTGGCATTGAGACCACCTGAATACCTTTATCAATTTATCTGAATAACAATACATTTCTTTATCGTTATACCGATAATCCAACCGCAAGTTCCCTGTCACTAGATACATAGTGGTGACCACAATCACAGTAGTACATGCACACGAAGACACGGTATTAACCTTGCATATTACGATTAAATTCGAGTGCCTCCCCCTCTTTTGCTTCTGTTACCTATTTACGGAAATGGTAAATCGCTAAAATCGGCCAATGTCTGCGAATCGACTATAATCACTGCGTTATTATTTTTATTATTAATATTATTATTAGTGTCTGGTGGTGGGTGTAGTCTTAGAGAACGCTTTTTCATCTCCCTGGAAATGTTGCAGACAGCTTTTTTTTCTCGAAATATCTTTAATTTATCATTGGCCGGATTTGGTCCAAAACAGGTTCACTGAATATATCATTGACTTAAGATGTGTTTCTAGCACAGTAAATAAATCGATACGTTTTAAGTAAAAGTTATTTTTCGTTAAAGATGGATTTTTCTTCTTCAGGGAATGTATTTCATTTGAAATACAGTCATCACAATAAGTAATTGGCCAGGTAATAAATTTGCTGATAACTATAAAAGTATAACTCCTACATAAACATATTAAACTATAAACATGTTGAGAAATTTCTCTTCTTGAATTTGAGATATTACACGCTAAGAATAGCTGATTTTTAAGGAAGTTACAGTCCTAAACTGTAAATTTTCATTTTCAACACGGGGACTCAGACCGGCAAATTATTGATTACTGGTAGTGGTAGTGCCAATTCACCCGTCGATGGCCTGGTTGTTGGATAGTCGACCGGTGGCATTGTTACGGTTAATCAATACGGCACACACGCTTTACCTGTCGTACTCTCCCCGTGTTGAAAATAAAATGTTAAAATGAAAATCAGACTTGCCCTAACGTTTGGGATCGTAACTTCCTCATTAACCAACCATTCTTAGCGTGTAGTATCTCAAATTCAAGAAGAGATTTCTTAACAACTTTATTATTAAATATGTTTATGTAGGAGTTATACTTTTAGAGTTATCAGCATGTTTATTACCTGGTCAGTTACTTATTGTGATGACTGTATATTGTAAACAAATGATACGTTTTGCGTCTTGTTGCCCCCTTTTCCTTTTCAAATGATACGTTTTGCGTTGGAGTATTTTTTTGCTCTAGAGTAGAAAAAAGGAAATGTTTTTGAAAACTGTTCACAGAAATGGTGCAATTGGTCAAACTACACATTTCAAGTGTTTCTAGAATTTGTTACTTTTCAGTGTTTGTTTTTTTTGGGCTAAGGAAAAGTTGATACGTTGGGGTAGTTATTTTGCTCTAGAGTACAGCAAATGAATTAGTTTGGAAAACTGTTCACAGTAACATGGTGCAATTGGTCTAAACAACCCTCCCTATACATTTCAAGTGTTTCTATAGTTTGTTATTTTTCAGTGTAATTTTGGCTAAGGAAAAGTTGATACGTTTTGCGTTGGGGCATTTATTTTGCTCTAGAGTTCAACAAATAAATTATTTTGGAAGATTTTTCACAGGAACATGGTGCAATTGGTCTAAACAACCCGCCTTATAATACATTTTAAGTGTTTCTAGAATTCGTTAAAAAATTGATACGTTTTGCGTCAAGTTGCCCCTCTTTCACTTAGGCAAACGCAAAACATATCAAAATTGATACGTTTTGCGTAAGAGGAGTTTTTTAGGTCTAGAGTACACAAAAAGGAACTATTTTGGAAATTCTTTCACAGAAACATGGTGCAATTGGTCAAAACTATCCTCCCTATACATTTCAAGTGTTTCTAGAATTAGTTACTTGTCAGTGGGTTTTTTTGCTAAGGAAAAGTTGATACGTTGTACGTTGGGGCAGTTATTTTGCTTTAGAGTACAACAAATGAATTATTTTGGAAACTATTCACAGTAACATGGTGCAATTGGACTAAACAACCCTCCCTATACATTTCAAGTGTTGCTAGAATTTGTTATTTTTCAGTGTTTTTTGGCTAAGGAAAAGTTGATACGTTTTGCGTTGGGCAAATGAATTATTTTGGAAAACTATTCACAGATACATGGTGCAATTGGTCAAAACTACCCTCCCTATACATTTCAAGTGTTTCTAGAATTTGTTATTTTTCAGTTTGTTTTTTTGGCTAAGGAAAAGTTGATACGTTTTGCGTTAGGGCAGTTATTTTGCACTGAAGTACAAACAATGAATTATTTCGGAAAACTTTTCACAGAACCATGGTGCAATTAGTCTAAACAACCCTCCCTATACATTTCAAGTGTTTCTAGAATTAGTTATTTTCAGTGGATTTTTGGCTAAGGAAAAGTGTATACATACGTTTTGCGTTGGGGCATTTATTTTGCTCTAGAGTTCAACAAATTAATTATTTTGGAAGATTTTTCACAGGAACATGGTGCAATTGGTCTAAACAACCCTCCTTATACATTTCAAGTGTTTCTAGAATTTGTTAAAAAATTGATACGTTTTGCGTCAAGTTGCCCCTCTTTCACTTATAGGCAAACGCAAAACATCAAAATTGATATGTTTTGCGTTAGAGCAGTTTATAGGTCTAGGGTACACAAAAAGGAACTATTTTGGAAATTCTTTCACAGAAAAATGGTGCAATTGGTCAAAACTAACCTTCCTATACATTTCAAGTGTTTCTAGAATTAGTTACTTGTCAGTGGTTTTGTTGGCTAAGGAAAAGTTGATACGTTGTACGTTGGGGCAGTTATTTTGCTCTAGAGTACAACAAATGCATTATTGATGCAATTGGTCTAAACAACCCTCCCTATAATACATTTCAAGTGTTTCTAGAATTTGTTATTTTTCAGCATTTTTTGGGCTAAGGAAAAGTTGATACGTATTGCGTTGGGGCAGTTATTTTGCTCTAGAGTACAACAAATGAATTATTTTGGAAAACTATTCACAGATACATGGTACAATTGGTCAAAACTACCCTAAGGGTATACACCACCAATGCACTATGGGATAGCACGTCCGGTAAAAGTTCATCACAGCAATATTTCCTTTTTGCGGTACAAATTGCGAGATTTTGATAGACTTTTTTCAATTATTTTGATTACTTTTGGGTATTATACATTTTTATGAGTGTGCAGAGTAAAAATCTCAAAAAAAATAGCCGAAATCGCTACATCAAATTCATCGCAAAATATTGAAAAATCTAGTCTGACATCAAGGGGTATGCTTTTGATATATTTTGCGGACAACCCTTGGGAATACAAGGAAAAGTTGATACGTTTTGCGTTGGGGCAGTTATTTTGCTCTAGGGTACAACAAATGAATTATTTTGGAAAACTATTCACAGATACATGGTGCAATTGGTCAAAACTGTGGACGATATCTTGGAGATAGTGAAGAAAGGAGAAGTGGATAATCTAACAGAACACCTCAACACCATCGATCCTACGGGGAACATCAAGTTCACGTACGAGGAAGAGGAAGAGGGTCGCATTCCTTTCTTAGACACACTAATAATCAGGAAGCCGGATGGCAGCACACAACTCTGCATTTACAGGAAGAAAACCCACACAGACCAGTATCTACAATTAACATCCCATCACCCCCTCCATCAAAAGTTGGGCGTCATTCGCACACTTCTCGACAGAAAAGACAGTCTAATAACAGAGACGAGGACAAGCGGGAAGAGGAGAAAAAGTTAGAAATCGCGTTAACCAACTGCGGCTACCGCAAATGGTCCATCCAAAAAGTCGAGTCTGCAAGAAACTGCAAAAAGGAGAAGAAAACCAACACAAAGAAAGACGACGCCAACAAATCCAAGGGCCTGGTAGTCATCCCCTACGTCAAGGGATTATCAGAGAAAGCATCAATAGTGTTTAAGAAACACGGCTTCGCCACGGCTATGAAGCCACACACGACGCTTCGAAAACTGTTAGTCCACCCAAAAGACAAGCGAGACCCAGACCATACTCCGGAAATTGTGTATGAAATTCCGTGCAACGGTTGTAAGAAAACTTACATAGGAGAGAGCGGTCGCTTATTCAGGACAAGACTTAAAGAGCATAAAACTGAGGTTGATAAATTTGAGGCTAGGTCTTACACACCGGGCAGTGAGAAAGGCGTCAGTAGGCGAACAACACAAATCGGCCATCACGGACCATGTGGCTGCCACGAATCATGCCATAAATTGGGACGAGGCCAAAATCATTGATAAAGAAGGACATAAAACCAAATGAAATATTTTGGAAAACTATTCACAGATACATGGTACAATTGGTCAAAACTACCCTAAGGGTATACACCACCAATGCACTATGGAATAGCACGTCCAGTAAAAGTTTATCACAGCAATATTTCCTTTTTGCGGTACAAATTGCGAGATTTTGATAGACTTTTTTCAATTCTTTTGATTACTTTTGTGTCGAAAAAAATAGAAATTCAACCATATAGCTTGCAGAAGGTCCAAAAAGGGATGAAAACGTGAAAGGCGTTATCGTGAACGGCGTTATCCTGTAGAGTATTATCACCCTCATTTGAAGAAAATATTGCAAGAGCACAATCTTTCTTCTTTGGAAAATCTTTGAGAAGTCCAGACACAGCAGCAAAATATTTAAAACAGTGAGTTTGCTTCTTCTTTCGTGTTCTATATAACGCATTTCACTTTGTGAACCCAACGGTTTCTTCTAGAATATGCTGTTAGTGTAAATATATGGCTCATAATCCACATATATAAATTTTTACTACCGCGCTACACATAGCCAAATCGCTCTATTGAGCAAGTATTGAGCATGTGTTTTCGTCAGGCTTATTGCGCGTGTGTATGTCAGGATAACCATGGATAACGCTGTTCACAGGAATAACGGAATTCACCCTAACATGTCCATTATCAATATAAAAAAAAGAGAACATCTTCACAATATGCGATGCAGTGTGCATGTAATTTAATACAATAGTTAATGTAATGGTACATACCCCTTTTAAACGAAAATGCAAGCTATATAAAACATTTAAAGTGAAAATTAAATATTTGACCACTGTTTGACGGTCAATATTGGGAAATTCAGCCCAAATGTATGGTTTAAATCATTTTTTAGTATTAAAATTGATAAAACAAATACAGTTTTTGCAACAGCTACATGATAATTTTTATATCATATTAGTTAGGGATGCAATGACACTGCTAATGCAATATGACACTAGATAACGCCGTTCACCGAGTGAAAAAACATAATAAGACACCTGAATTACATGGTTTCGTGCGTAAAAATGTGAGCAGTGGTGTTCGCAAACATTATTGTTCTAGTAACTTTAGCATATTGGGTCATCAAAAACAATCAAAGTAAGCAGATTTGAAACAATTTATTTTCATAATTTTCCAAAGCTGAAGTGGTCCCATTTTTGTGGAATGGCCCATATACGATTTTAGTGGCAAATTTTATTTGGCCACGATTTTTGAAGAAGAAAAACATTTCTCATAAACACAGAATAGTCAAGGAAACCGTAAGGTTTACTTAGCTAAGGAGTTGCAAAAGGTTTGATGGTCTAATAGAGTTACAAAGAGCACAAAAGTCAATGATTCGTAATGCTGCAGGGGCACAATCCTGTACGGGGACCTGTGTCTCGATTTAGTTGGCCAACAATGCATTTATTCGTTGGTTATCATTTCTTAGCAGTACTTGTATAAATGACGGTAGCATTACAATGACAGCAACTTTTGCCATTATACGGGGTAGCCCCAGAGGGTTCCAAATACAGGGTGAGTTAAAAAGAAGTTGTACGGATTTGATTTTTTTTCCTGGGAAAGAAAAAGAAAATTGACCTAAAACTCAAGCGATATTTTGCCGAAAAATTTGCTTCCGCTCATCTGAAAAAAAGAATGACTGAAATCGATCATTCCTATCCAGGGTTAGCTATTTTACTAAGAGAACCCATTTTTTTTAGCTGTCCACCGATATGTAAAACAGAACAAAGTAAAGACAATGTTTAAAAACTCATCATTATCGTATCAGGAAGTAATTGATTTACCCCTCATAATGCAAAATCATATAATCCGTCAAAAAGAGAAGGTTAGAGTATAAGGGCGTGTTCACACTATAGCTAGTTTTCTCCACGACCCGGGTCGAACCCGGGTTGAAGTCTAGTGTGAAGAGAAAAAAATAGGCTCAAAAAACCGACCCGGGTCGAAAATTACAACCCTGCGAAAGTGAAGGGTAGAACCCGGGTTCAACCCGGGTTATATCCGGGTCGACTGTAGTGTGAACAGAAATCGCTGTTCGACCCGGGTTGGCGGAAGTAGCTAACCTGACTGCTAACCTCTGTATACGATTTTAGTGGCAAATATAATTTTGCCACGATTGTAGTGGCAACATCAATTTTGACACGTTTTAGAACAATTTATTTTTCATAAACACAGAATACCGGTAGTCCAGGAGGCCGGAAGTTGTATTCAGCTGACAATTTACAAAAGGTTCGATGGTCTAATAATGTTAGTATAAGGGGCCAAAAGTCAATAATTAGTATTGCTGTTGGGGCACATCCTGTGCTGGACTCACGATTTAGTGGGGCAAAAATGCCTTTATTCAGCCGAAGAAGTAGGCCTACATGGACAAAATTTGTTGGATAGGCTATCATTCCTTAGCGGTACTTGTAATGACTCTATAGGATTACAATGACCGCAACTTTTGCCTATACGGGTCCCCTGACAGTAGCCCCAAAGGGCCCCAAATATAGAGTTATTCAGCCGAAGAGATACATGTAGATGAATCCTTAAGGACCCCACGTTCACTAGGTGATGTATACAGCCGAAGAGGTACATGGATGAATCTTTTTGCATAGGAACTATTACATGTTAGGATTATACAAAAAATACCCATGACAGCAACTTTTGACAACAACGTTGACATCATATGACGTTGTCAGGTGACGTGTATGCACAATGTTTCTTGGAATAATTGTTATCTGCAAAAAAAGAAAAGTACCATTAATCATACATGCCCAACCACCCGACGCACCTACAACACCAACAAAAAAACGGGCTTAATTAGAATAGTGCTAGATCGTCTTCCCTTGTTTTACGCCTATGATTGATTATAATTAGGCTAATGGAATTGGAAATGAGTTACAAACACTTTGCACCATCAATCACCGCCTACGTCAGAAAAATTCATTATTTCTCACAAAGTTGTTGTTTTAATTTCCTTTTTATTCTGAAACATGTTGTTTCCGATCAACTTTCAGCAAGCAATATTAATCATGTTCAGCCTATTTCGGTCAATTATAATTCATACTTGTCTGTAGACGACTGTTCTTTCAAGCATTTCACAGAATGTTTCAATAATGTCAACATTAACTCAGATAGGGAAAGTAGTTCAGTTCAGTCAGTTATCTGGACCAACATCTCTCCATGCATGCTACACTACTCAGTCCATTAGTTAATTGTCATATCAGTCATTTTGTCATTGATAACTAAATCCACACTATAACATTATAATAATTTACTTCTAAACCAACGTTTTAAATCAAATTCTGACTTCATGCACTTTCAGTCATAGTAATTGTAACTACTCGTATAAATGTAGAAAATAACAATTGAAATGCATTGTTGTCTTTAGTAGATGCACGGGTACAATAAATTGTGTACATTGGCAACTTCGTATTCTTTGAGTCGCTAGTAGACTGACAAATGACTGTTAATAGCTGTTAATGTGTGTTTGAATCTTACATCAGGGATCATATCATTATCAGATTCATAGTCTAGGGATGTAGTGAAATTCTGAAAATTGCATTCAAACACCAAATGCATCCGATGTTATTAGGGTATTGAACGAACACCAATTGCGCTTACTTATACATTGTATAAGCCTGCAGTAAGAGTAGTTTATTTAAAGGCAAAAGTCCACTCTGGCCAGTTCACCCAAGGTGAACATGGCTTACACTTGTTCAGTTGGTGACAGATTGAAACAGAGTTAAGATGGAGATATCTCAATCTCGAGATATTGCCAGTGGATCTGGCTGGTTAGAGTGGACCTAAGGGTCTAGTCAAACTACTAAGCAACCAACCACACAAAATACAAGATTGGTAGACCAATTGGGGCACATTGGGTATTTTGATGATTAAAAACTCGTAAAAGTGGAGCCTTCGTTGTTGCTTATCATAATGACGTCACAGTGACGTAATACGCGAAATTGTTAGTATTTTTCTCAGTATCAATGAAAAAGAAATGAAGACTTTAAAATACACTAGTCTCATTTAAAAGAGGAAAAAAGAAATGTTATGGACAAATTGGCAACAAATATAAACACACAACTTCTCTCTATAAACAATGATACACTATAATTGACTTTAGACCCGTTGAATGTAGCCTACTTTTGGCGTAAAATTAAGATGGTTTCAATTTGAAGAATACTTCTTTGATTTAAAGTAAATAGGGAAAGGTATTACTTTATGCACCTTTGCAATTATAAAAGATAAACGAAAATGCAAATTATTTATAAATGTCCGAATACTTTGGGAAACTGTTGTTAAATAGATCAACGAAAAGGTGAATCTTACTATCATTTTGGATAAGCGGGTTCATTGGATAAGCGGGTAGGCCTACTAACAAGCTTTTGCGTTGACTCTCAAAAAACACAAAGCGTCATTCTCCGATAAGATTATGGTGATTTGTGCCTTTTTAACTTCAACAGTAAAAAGATGAGCGTTGTTACGGAACATTGGTCCCGAAGCTATTAACGCAGTGAGTGGTTTTTTTGCCCGGAGCCACTTTAAAAAACGCCCCCTACGGTGACACACACAATCTGACTTCAATACCAATATGGCCAAGGTTTAGTCAAATAGTTATCTGTTATGGGACTCTGGTTCTATATTGTCAACATTTGGGGAAAAGGGTCTATATTTTTGAAAATTTGGGGGAAAGGGGGAGGAAGTGCAATAAATGGAAGATCGTCACTTTGATACGATTTACGTAAAGTTGCCCCTTTTTTGGTTTGTACGACGCAAAACGTATCAAAATTGATACGATTTGCGATTTGCGTCGAGTTGTCCCTTTTTTGTTATGTCTGACCCACAGTGAACGCAAAACGTATCAATTAATACGTTTTGCATTTTTGATACGTTTTGCGTCGCTACAGACGTGTAGCTAACAATGTCACCTGTGCAGCTGAAAGTTCAGTGACAATAATCTGAACATCTTATGAGTAAATTAAGGGTTAGATGAATGCAATATGCATCCCAATAATGAAGCCAGAATAAACAATTGTACATGAGGGTTAGATGAATGCAATATGCATCCCAATAATGAAGTCAGAATAAACAATTGTACAAATACTTGAAGGACACCAGATAATTGAAAACTATCATTGGTTGTGATTCTAAGAATTCAAGCTGTTATTTTCCGAATGTTGTGATTTCCTTGTTTTTTAATGCATTAAGGTTTCCTTTAATTGAGATAAGGACGATTGGTTTTTTTAATGCATTTTAATGCATTAACAACCTTAAAAGGTTTCCTTAATTAAATTGAGATATAAAGACGATTGGTTTTTTCCTTGTTATTTTAATGCATTCAGATTGTCCTTAAATTGAACTATAAAGACGATTGGTTCTTTCCTTGTTATTTTAATGCTTGAAGCTTGTCCTTAAATTGAGCAATGAAGATGATCGTTCATTTCGACGTCCTGCTATGAACATGATGCTGTCTTTTGATGAATCGATCCTTGCCAAATGATTCTCTAGTTTTTTTCATCTGTCCTCATCCTTAGAACCCATTTTGATTTGTAATGTGTCAAGGAATACATTTCCTCACTGTAACCCCTGTTTATTAAAAAAGGCCTTGACAAGATGTGGGATCCATAATAATTGACCCAATTTTCACTGATGCCCTCTATTTCGTGTGTAAAACCTTTGCCGAACGACCTACACCCAGTTCGAAATCACTTTCCGATCGTCCCCGTCACCTCCAAAGTTTAGCCCCCCCCCCTCCGTGCTTGTTAAAGCCAAGGCCCGTGACCAGGATTTATTCTATGGGCGGAGCTACGGCTCGCATACAGTGCATCCGCCCCCATTCCCCACTGTTAAATTCAAAGCTAATCCATTTGAAATGTCACTCACAAGTGAAACTTGAGTGTCAATTATAATATACCTGGAAATCGACCATTGTGTAGTTGGAATTCCAAGAAATTCAAACCTTGTTTTAATTCAATTTCATGTTTATATAAATGTAGGCCTACTTCTACTTTTGTTTTCTGATCAAAAGTTTACAATTTCTAATACCATTTAACTGCAAACGCATAATATAACATGTTAGTTAACATTGGTGTTAAAATGGCTTTAAATACTTTAATACAGTCAAATTTTATATTACGTTTTAACTCTGATTGGATTCAAATAGACACACTACTATTACAATCCAACCTGATTGGTCATTAACCAAATCAATACGTAATATCGAGGGTTGAGCGCCAGAAGGCCGTAACAAATTTTGGGCAAATTGATATTTTGGTACAAAAATAATCCATATAACCTAGATTTTCAAAACCATAAAGAGATAACTCATAAACACTCTGAATTTGACTAAAATTAGAGTTATAAGTTGGGTGCTACAGTGTATTGTAATGAGTCCCAAATATTTGAAAGTCGATTATCTCAAAATAGCATTTCTTGAGTTACGGCCTTCTGGCGCTCAACCCTCGATATATCGTACTGAGGATTTCGGTCATTTAGACCTTAAACACTTTCCATGCGGCTATTAGTTTTACCATATAGAAAACAGTTCTTTTTAAACCTTTCCCATTTTTCAAAGTCTACCTCAAGGATTACTGAACCAATAGTAGGCATGTTTGTACTTATGTCAATGCATTTCTCATGGTGATTTCAAATAATATTGTAATGAAATTCAATAATTTTGACATTTTTTAAACAATTTGTGTGACATTTGGGAATGTCGTCTGCAGACGCCTGCCGCGTGGAAAGTGTTAAAATAGTAACTTCAGATTCTTGACGTTTTCTTTTCTTTTCTCCCAGACTGTGGATAATCTGTTAACGCTATTGAAAGATGACAATATCACTATCATTGGTGCAGAGAGCTTCCAGGAGAATCCCAGCAATCAAATACGGGTGTTAAAGGTGGGCATTGATATTACCTTTGAAATGGTAAAAACATATTTCCCTTAATTTTCGATTATCGCGTTTAGAAGCATTTGTATATAGGTCTACGTCCGTAAGATGTTAACACGCGAATCGATGAAATCTATGATAAAGTGCTCATCAAAAGAAAGCCATACACTTTGTTTAGGTCCTTTAGAGTAACTTCCGATTATTTTCTGACCCCACAGATTAGATATACATTTGGATAAATCTTGTCGGCACAAGTTGATACCAAAGTTACCGCCTAACAACAAAGATTAACTATGATTAGCACGATTTAAAGAAAGCCGCGAGAAAATGCTTTGCTTGGCACTTTGAATGGCCGGGAATTAAATGGATATTGATCACACAGTGCGTTGGGTCGTGCCTGAGCGAGCGAGCTATTTGATTATAAACAGGCAACATGTGGTCTTTTCTTCCCGCGTAGTGTATTAAAAATGTGACTTTTGAAAAGTGACTAATTTTCTTTACATGGTGCTAATCATGGTTTATCTTTGTTGTTAGGTGGCAACTTTGGTATCAAATTGTGCCGGAAAGATTCATCCAAATGTCTATCTAGTCTGTTTGGTCAGGAAATAATCGGACGTTGCTCTAAAGGACCTAATCAATGTGTATGACTTTCATTTGTTGAGCACTTTATAACAGAGTTGGTTACAGTGCTGGTTCGGGGTCATGGTGAATGCGCAGACTTGATCGTAAAAGGCCAATTCTATACCTAAAACACGGCCTATTGATCCACAGCAGCCTCGATGATCTTCCCGCATCGCATAGTATTTCAGCCTGCAACCATTTTAAACATGGAACCACCGTATAACTTGCAGCGTTTCACGTTCAATTCTCTAAGCCCTAGCGTACGTAATACTGAAGTGATTAGCCATTGAACAACACCCACAAGAAGCTTGTCCTAATGAACAATTCCCATTGTTTAAAATACTAATTGCTTCATTATTTTAATTTTGATGGGATATATGTGATGCTTGAATAACGCCATACTTAATCAACGACTTGGCCAAAAGAGTTAATTCAGTGTAGCATAGTGGCCACGCTCTAGGGCTCCCACGCAGGAATACCGGGTTCGATTCCTCAACCAACCTACTAGTCAGCTACGGGATCGACTTTTAATGGACCGAGAGAGGTTTTAGCATCTGATGGGTCAGTCTTGTCTGAAATTTTGTGCTGGATCCGAAGATCGACACCTTACAAGCGGGGTCGCGGCAGTATAAAATCAATTTGTGTACTAAAAATCACGTTTTATTTACAAGAAATACCCAAATATCGTTTTTAATCATAAATATGCTAATGTACAAGCTATAAACACTAGTTTGATACCTTATTAAAGGTTACATAATGGTTTTCCTGAAAAAGAACGAAAACAACTAGATTGGTTGTTAAAAGCGATTTAAACAACTTGATTTCGCATAATTAATCATAAATATTAAAATTATTGGTGTTTTTTTGTTATAATATAGATCAACATTTGACCTTCCTCATACAATTCCTAGGGAATTGTATGAGGAATATAATAAAACTAGTATGACAAAATTTGACACAATATATTTTTTGAGTTATCTTTGCAGAACCTAAAATGGTTCAAAAAAACTGTTTTTTATAATTTTTCCCAAAATGGTCAATTTCATGATGATGGTTGGATTCATTGAACATGTTGATGTATACTTTTATGTAGATTAAATGAATAATGAAGAAGTTACGGCAGTTTTACGGAGGCTATACCGAAGGTGCACAGCCCCCTTAATACGAATATTAATGATTTAGAATCCAGGATTATATTATTAGTTGCAAAAATGAATTTTGTACAAAAATACCACTTTTTAACCGAAAATAGCCCAATATCGTATCTTCGTCATAAATATGGTAATGTACAAGCTATTGACACCATGCTGGTACCAAATCACAGGTTAAATACTTTTCTACCCGAAAACAAACAAAACAAACCAACTAAATTGATTGTTTAAACTTAGTTAAACAACTAAATATTGCATAATGTTTAATTAAAATAGAAATTTTATGATTTTGTTGTGTTATAATAATTAATATTTGACCTTTTAACCTCGGAAGGATCAAGAAGTTGAGGTTGTCTATTGTATTTGAAATTTTGTGCTGAATCTGAATTTTAAAATTTTAGAAGCCGGTATCATAATCTTCGTTGTTTAAATTGATTTTGTCGGAGTTTTGAATGAACTACCTGAACTACCCCACTTCTGTCATAAATATTAGTCTAGTGGGTAGATATGGGTATCGTGCACCCCCCGGAAATCAACTTCTTAGCTATGTTAAACAATGTGAAAATGTCCCACGTGTCATTTAATGCAAATTAATGCCGCCATTTACCGAGAAAAAAAGAATCAATTTTTCACTATATCTCGGCCAATATTGCAGATAACTGAACAAATGAGGTGTCTCGGTGTTTTGAGGGTCAAAGATCATAATAAAACTATTCTTGAAGTAACTATATGTGTACGTAGCATACGAGTATGCAAATTAGTGCTGCCACTACCGAAAAAGTCATGTAGTGACCCAAACCAAAATCAGGTTGAAATAATTTCCAATGAACATGATGAATGATAGCCAATAATGCCATTTAGCCTGTGGTTTACCTATTTACGGAATTTCCCAATGGCTGATTTCATTTAGATAGAGTTTATATCGATTGCTCAGTACTTAGAGTACTCTTTATAGTTATCTGGCAGCTATTAAAAACTATTGAATTCACAAACTATCATACCATCGTACATAATGTCAGCAAAATTAAAGACCCTGCGGACTGCGGTATATATTTATCAAATTTTGTTCATAGTAAAATTGTTTTAATAAAATTACACACTGGATGCATTACAATGAACACAAAAGTGTTTATGAAATGTATACAACCTTTCAATACTGTGTCATAGAGGTGTTTGTAAATGATTATGTTAAAAATATGACAAAATAATTACTGGTGTTGAACAATTGTCATCGTTCGTGACAAGTAAGCAAACGTGAAGACCATGCAGTATATGTTTATCACATTTGTTTTAATAAAATAACACACTGGATGCATTACATTGAACACAAAAACTTGTATTGCTCAAAGTTTTATGCAACCTATCAATTCTATTCCGAGTTCAATTTGTTCCCCTTTTATGTAGAACAAGGGGTGTGCGACTCTACTTGCCGATCTGAAGCTACTTTTGTTTAACTTTCGTGATTGTCACATTGTTGGTGGCGCTGTTTGTGTCGTCTGCCTTATGTATCGACTTAATTGAAGTTTCTCGGATTTGTTGGGAAAATTCCCAAAAAATTGTCCGATTTTGAAATTTATAATAAAACGTACATGCTGGACGGTTTTTACAAGCCTGAAATATAATGATACTTCATGTTTCATTATTTATTTTATGTATTTGAATTTATTCTCTCACTTTACACCGTCAACGTGCCATCATTGAATACGGTATACGGGGATGTGCCGCTCTATGGGTCGCTTTTTTGCAAAAAATCCCTAAACATGGGGTATGATTTTGCTAATAATGGGGTCACTTTTTACAAATGGGTCTATTTTAAATTGGGTCTATAATGAAGCAAAATCCTTAGAAATGGGTACCGTTTTTTCCAAAATCACCCTTAGAAATTGGTAGGGGTTTTGAATCTCCAGCCGCACACCCCCAACCAAACCAAATCCGAGTATCCCCCCCCCCCCCCCCCCCCCCCCCCCCTCGGTCTAGACCTATGTTTTGAGGGTCAAAGATCATAATAAAACTATTCTTAATAACTACATGTGTCCGTAGCATAGGAGTATGCCAATTAGTACTGCCGTTACCGAAAATTAATTACTAATGAATGGTATATCTGTCAACATCGCACATAACTGTACAAGTATAAGGTGTCTAGACCTATATTGTGTGGGTCATATTTAATGACCCCAAGTGAGTGTGCAATGGCCACAAGCAGTCATTTAATGAAGACGGTTATTTAATGAAGCTAGACGGTTATTTAATCAAAGATTTTCTTTGATTTAATGAACCTAGACGGTTATTTAATGAATCTAAACGGTTATTTAATGACCATAATCATGATAATGGGGCCTTCACATGTATCCGTGTGAGCTGTGCGGCCCCTTACCGTGTGGAAATTGGTGCGGACGGCGGCACACAGTGAGGACACACGGTGGGCCGTTTCCCGTCCGTTGAACCAAAGATTGTTGAACACGTTCAGGGGACTTTGCCGGCCGTCCGCGCCCGGCAGGAGTTTTGAGACAGTACAATTGCGAGGAAACGGTAATAAGATGTTAATAGGATGTTACGGAGACGTTATGAGACCGTCCAACACGTTAACAAAAGTTACTCAGGCGTTATGTGACAGGTATACCGTGCAAACCCGTACGGTGTCACACTGCGAGCGCCCGGTTAGAGTCCGTTCCGCGATCCAGGCGGCATGCGCCCGTTTCAGCCGGCATCCACTACTCAAAATATGGACAAAATCATCCATTATCACGCAATAGTTGGGCAACCAAAACTAAATTTCCATCTTTTAGCAGCCCGTCGCTGAGATGGTCGACGTCCACCACCGTCCATCACCGCTCTGCGAACGGGCGCGAAACGGGTGCGCCGTCCTTTTAAGGTCCTTATACCTGGCTCTCACCATTCGCCGTCGCTTTTACTCACCCGGCAGGAGTTTTGAGAATGCTCAAAACTCCTGCCGGACGCGGATGGCCGGCAAAGTCCCCTGAACGTGTTCAACGGACGGGAAACGGTCCACCGAAATCAAGTTGATTTCGCATAATTTTTAAAAGGGATAACAACCAATTTAGTTGTTTTCGTTCTTTTTCAAGTAGACCATTATGTAATCTTTAAGTAGGTATCAAAATAGTGTTTATAGCTTGTAAATTAGCATATTTATGATGAAAATACGATATTGGGGTATTTCTGGTAAAAAAACGTGATTTTTGGTACAAACATCGATTTTACACTGCTAAGACCGCAATTGCAGCTTGTAAGGTGTCGATATTCGGATCGATCTAGCACAAAATTACAGACAAGACTGACCCCATCAGATACTTGTCCTCTCTCGGTTCATTATCTGATAGACTATAATACATGTATATCATCATATTATTGCTGTTTGTTTTTATAACATGCTCATTCTGGCAGCGTTCATAGTTCACCTCGCCGGATATAAACCCGGGATGTGGACAAAAGAGCCCCTATCTACACCTAGCACATGAAGTCCCTGACCAGGTGCTTTGAGGTTGGCTAATTCAAAATATATAATCGGTACCAAAAATCTGAGACATACATGAAATGAGCAAATTTCTTCTCCGCAGTTTGATACCTCATTCAACAAAATCGAATGGATACTTTTAAAGTTATGGTGATTTCAATGACCGCTCATAACAACAGCAAAGTTGCACTAGGTATAGGAAATCATTGATTTGTGGTATGATTAACTGTCATAACTGTGTGCTATCTGAACGAGCCAGATGAATGGGTCAGGGGTGTGCCAGTGAGCTTGCCGATCGGGTCCACTTTTAAATGAAAATTTGGTCAGCATAGAACTGGTGGCGCTATACTGATCAGGCGTGATTGTAGCAGACGACACGACGCTGGCCACGCGTCTCTCAGACGACCCAATATGTCAACGGGAGTGCACTATTTTGAATTATTTTTAACAGTCATCGCCCGGTTAACGATGACAATTCTTCTAATTATGATGAATTTGTCAAAATGATAAGATTAACATTCGCGATTACGTGTTATTCACCTTATTCATTACGTATTCAACATTTAGGTTTCGCGTGGCCACCGTTGTTTGTTTAAATCCACAACGCCCTCAAACCTATGCTGACCAAATATTACGTTAAACCTGGTTAAACACTGTTAAACGCGTTCAACGCCGGTCACCGACACATTCCGATGATTACAATAATTTATATAATTTATGCAAACGGCCCCGTTTTCGCTACGTGTGTTAGTATACGACTTTCCTATCCCAAAATTAATAGTATCCCTGAATGGGTCTGGAGTGACCGCAATTTGCGGATCAAAGGGTGTGACTAGCTGTGAAGAATAAAAGTCTTAGCTGATTAGCTGTGAGTTTTTTCAGTGCGTAATCACACAAATCAATGATTTCCTATACCTAGTGCAACTTTGCTGTTGTTTATTTTCATGTTTATGTTTATGTTTGTGAAAGCAAAAAACGATTCTTGGGCAGGCCGCGATGTTATTTACCGTAACAAACATTTGATACCTTGACCAGGCCTGACCTTGACGGAGTATAGCGTATAGTATACACATGCACATGTACATTGTACACCAATACATACAGTGTTTGGCCAAATGTTTGTTACGGTTAATAAATGCCATGAGTCAAATGTGCCATAGGAAAATCCTCTTAGCTAAGTGCACCTCAGACGTAGCACAATAGCACGACACGGACGGAAGGTAAGGTGAAATCCTCATAATGAAAAATAATCTCTTGTACTAAATAATTATACCCATTGTATATTGCTATCCGTAGATCAAAGACGCAAAGATATTCGTTTTGAATACATATGAAGGAATGGCAAGACGCGTTTTCTGCGAGGTAACGTTTAATATGTAGACTAAATCAAAAGTTAAAAGATATCTGCACTCAATGTTTCAGGGTGATTGTTATTATATTACTCTGGATTTCTATACTTTTACATTTACCCCCCCCCCCCCTCCCCCCTCCCCCCCCCCCCCCCCCCCCCCCCCCCCATGCAAATGGTATACACATATTCAGCCCAATTTGTTACGGTAAGTCTACTGGCTATTGACACAAAGTTTCTCCTAAAATGTTTGGGACATATCTTGAGTTTGTGTCTTCTGGCAAGACATTGCTTTCCTGAAGATGTGTCTCATACGTGTCTCTTGAGGTTTTTAGCCGTTTATTTTGTTCCCAGTCATTTGGATTGGACATGATGATCACAATTTCTTTAAGAATAATATTATTTACAAAATGCCACATCTAAATTTAACTCATAATCTAGCAAAAGAGAGATAGCTCGAGAGAGACAGACAGACTTACGGCGTGTTTCCACAGAAAAGAGATAGTAAAACGGTTTATCTTGTCCGGAACAAAAATTCCATGTCGGCGCTTAACCGACACGTTTCCACAGAGCGCAATAAACCGTTTAAATAATCGGCTCCCGACCCTCCTGACTTAAACCCTTTAAGCCTTGCGGTGTTTGTCAAACGCACCGCATCTCTGCTGTCATAACAAGGCTGTGTAGAACCGAGCGTACTACTGCGAGAGCCGTGAGGCGCACAATGTACTGGGTGGTTCAATAAAACCTTGACAGTTTTTTGAAGCCATTTTTTTTAAAATTCTGTAGATTTAAAAAAATTATTTTTCAATATTCATCAACTACATGATCTTGACCATCTATGCTGAAAATATCGTTACAAATAACCTTACGGTTGCAAAATAACAGCTATTTGAACAAAGTCTGTCCCATTTCACTCTGTCCACGGGTACTGATTTCGCGACGTTACATTGAATACTGAATGATGAATTGCATGCAAGTAATTTAAGATTTGAAGATCCCGCCAGGTGAAACCAGTGTAATTGTTAACATTTTAACTATCTATTCAGGTGTGAAATCAATACGTAATAATAATACCACGAGTGACCCTAATTAGAATTATTGATTTTCATAGATTGGAAGTGTAATTGTCTATGCTCTATGCCTTAACAGTGACGATGCCATTTAATGTTATCTTGCTGGGCATTTCCCGTAGACTTACTTGTGGGCAAAGAGATTTGGAGAGATTCTCTTCAAATAGCTATCATTTTGCCGCCATAGCATTATTAACATTGACATTTTCAGCATAGACGGCCAAGATGATATTTTTGAGGAATATGTAAACAAACCCACTAAAATCCCACAATTTCTAAAAATATGGCTTTGAAAAACTGTCAACGTTTTATTGAACCACACTGGTTGTAACGTCGCGAAACCAGCACCCGTGGACAGAGTGAAATGGGACAAACTTTGTTCAAATAGCTGTTATTTTGCAACCGTAAGGTTATTTGTAATGATATTTTCAGCATAGATGGTCAAGATCATAATATAGTTGATGAATATTGATTTTTTTAAAATTTTAAATCTACAGAATTTCAAAAAAATGGCTTCAAAAAACTGTCAAGGTTTTATTGAACCACCCTGTATGTGCGCGTGAAAGGTAGGGCGCACTACGGGGCGCGCATCGACAAGCGCGTTATGATTCCAAATTTAGCTTAAATGGTTTATCATAAACCGGTGTGTTTCTACAGCGCTGTGGTGCCGATCTTGAGCGGAAATAACCACCTATGGAGAAGGTATAAACCGTTTATTGGTGATAATCAGTTTATTGATAATCCGATTATTGTGTTTCCACAGGAGAACTTACCGGAATTGCAATTTCTTACACGGCAACAACCGGAAAGTTCAGTTCTGTGGAAACACACCGATAGACTACTTCAAAACATCAAGGACAGGACTATGACAATAGTATTTTAATTGAATTTACCTATTCGAACAATATGCATTACAAAATATGTTCCAAAATTAAGAGCGGAAGGCTTTGCAACACCAAGTGAGACTGACAAATAAATATTGCAATATTCTTGTAAAGCAATAGTGTCTCGTATGTTGTAGGAGATTTATGATATTCCTATTGAGTTATCTTATTGTTGGAAATATGCAACTTATTCGATTACAGAATTGGAGCGGTTAAGGCGTATAATCGTTATATTTACCTAATGCAGTGAGCTATTGTGCAATTCTTTTGAAGGGAATGATAACTTCTATTGAAGTAAAATTTATTTAAAAAAATTCTGAAACTTATTAGATTACAGAATAAGCTTCATCATAACATCTCTAATATCTACCTAATGCATGCAGTGAGCTAACGGCCGAGTGCACCAAACTGGCGTAACTTAATAGGGAGGTAAGCCACCTCCCTAGTAGTTATGCCCTAACTGTAGCATAACTTACTAACGATGTAATTCTGAGAGCAAAACTGGCGAATAACACCAGAATAGTAACTAGCGAGGTAAATATCCACATTAATCAGCATCGTCCCCTTACAAAATTAATTGTCGCACATGCCAAGTGTTCACCTATACTTTACGGTAAAATTCTGACGCGAATGGTCCTTCGTAATATTCAAGATGTGTCGTCACTCGCTAGGTCATAGGTGAGTGTAAATAATAAATCACATCACGTTGAATCGGCCTGCGGTCTGGACAAAATGACGCCATTTTAGTAGCCAAAAATGTCGAAGTTGTTTACCGCTTTTTCAAAAATAAGGACTATCATGACATTA
>CM069443.1:45005213-45172471 GCA_035610835.1 Ophiura sarsii | reverse complement strand
TGTCAAAGTTTGGTACAAATCGGACAATGTCTTAACTTTTATGCCTGTAAAGTTCAATGACCCCTAGTGACCCCATATGACATGTGAATTTTAATCGCAGGAGACCCTATATGCACATGGTCATAAGGAACCATTTGACCAATTGTGGCGATTGTGACATGTAAACTGTAGGAGAAGTAGCATGCGTTGGAAGAAGAAAGAAGAAAGAACTAGATCTTGCTCCGGTCTAAGACCAGGCTACCTTGATTTTTTATGAGAACATGATCCCTAGTGACCTCTTCTTGACCTTTGACCTGGTTATTATGATTGACTAATTTTCTTGGCTCATCAAACCAAACAAGATGCAACAAACCCGGTCCAAATCTGAGCATGTCTTAACCCCTGTAAATTTCAATGACCCTAGTGACCTCGTATGACATGTCACTTTTAATCGCTGAACACCCTATATGTGCATGTACCCAAGGAATCTTTTGACAAATTATGAAGGTCATGAATCATTTCCTCTGAGACAAGATGCATTTTAAGTGATCGAATTGAAAATTTACATTTTGACCCCTAGTGACCCCTTTTTGACCTTTGACCTGGTCAATATGATTGACTTATTTTCTTGGCTCATCAAACCAAACAAGATGCAAGAAACCCGGTCCAAATCGGAGCATGTCTTAACTTTTACCCCATGTAAAGTTCAATGACCCCTAGTGACCCCGTATGACATTTCACTTTTAATCGCTGAACACCCTATATGTGCATAGACCCAAGGACTCTTTTGACCAATTGTGAAGGTCATGAGTCATTTCCTCTGAGACAAGATGCATTTTAAGCGATCGAATTGAAAATTTACATTTTGACCCCTAGTGACCCTTTCTTGACCTTTGACCTGGTCAATATGATTGACTTATTTTCTTGGCTCATCAAACCAAACAAGATGCAACAAATCCGGTCCGAATCAGAGCATGTCTTAACTTTTACCTCTGTAAAGTTCAATGACCCCTAGTGACCCCGTATGACATGTCATTTTTAATCGCTGAAGACCCTATATGAGCATGGACCCACGGAATCTTTTGACCAATTATGAAGGTCATGAGTCATTTCCTCTGAGACAAGATGCATTTTAAGTGATCGAATTGAAATTTACATTTTGACCCCTAGTGACCCCTTCTTGACCTTTGACCTGGTCAATATGATTGACTTATTTTCTTGGCTCATCAATCCAAACAAGATGCAACAAACCCGGTCCCAATCAGAGCATGTCTTACCTTTCCCCCTGTAAAGTTCAATGACCCCTAGTGACCCCGTATGACATGTCACCTTTAATCGCTGAAGACGCTATATGAGCATGGACACAAGGAATCTTTTGACTAATTATGAAGGTCATGAGTCATTTCCTCTGAGACAAGATGCATTTTAAGTGATCGAATTGAAAATTTACATTTTGACCCCTAGTGACCCCAAACGATTTTTAATTTTAAAAACCGTTCTTTTGTAGTTGCGTACGGTCAAGAGGAATATGTGGACCAATTTTGACGATCCTAGGTCATTTCACTAAATTGGAAATGCGTTTTAAGTGAAAATCACCTTTTGACCCCTAGTAACCCCCTGTGTGACCTTTGACCCCAAACTGTGAAGACCCTATATGAAGGTTAGGTGGGGGGTTCTACTGACCAAGTCTGGTGATTGTAGCATGTAAGATGTAGGAGGAGATGCATTTTGTAGGTGGGTTTGAGGAAAGAAAAAGAAGAAGAAGAAGAAAGAAACGGACCAGATACAGAACCTCGATTTTTTGAAAAAATCAAGGTAATAAGACCAGGCTACCTTGATTTTTTATGAGAACATGATCCCTAGTGACCTCTTCTTGACCTTTGACCTGGTTATGATGATTGACTTTTTCTTGGCTTATCAATGCGCACAAGAAGAAACAACTCCTGTTAAAATCGGAGAATGACTTCAATTTACCCCTGTATAGGTCAATGCCCCTTAGTGACCCTGTGTGACATGTCACTTTTAATGCAGGAGCAACCTATATAAACATTGATATGAGGAATCCTTTGATCAATTCTGACAATCATCAGTCGTTTCCTCTCGAACAAGTATCATTTTGAATGAATAGAGTGAAAATTTACATTTTGACCCCTAGTGCCCCAAATATTTTTTGATTTTAAAGACCGGAGTATTATTTATGGGGATGGTAATCGTAAATATGTCGACCGATTCTTAAGTTCATGTGTCGTTTCATTAAAATGCAAGAGCGTTTTAAATGAAAATCACATTTTGACCCTTATTGATCCTTCTTGACCTTCGACCTGATTAAAATGATTGACTTATTTTCTTGGCTCATCCATCCAAACAAGTTGCAACAAACCCAGTCCAAATCGGAGCATGTCTTAACTTTTACCCCTGTAAAGTTCAATGGCCCCTATTGACCCCTTCTTGACTTTCGACCTGGTCAATATGATTGACTTATTTTCTTATCTTATCAAACCAACAAGATGCAACAAACCCGGTCCAAATCGGATCATACATGTACGTGTGAATATTGTCAGAAATATTTTGTTCATAAGGGTAACTTCATGACATTACACATGAATACAGACTCATACTGAAGAAAAGCCATATCAATGTGAATATTGCCAGAAGGCTTTGCTTGGAAGGGTAGCCTGAAATAATAACATGTACTCATACTAAATACAGGTCATAAGCAGGTGTCTTCCAATCAAGCTAATTTCACCTGCCTGGCACAAAACAGGGGTGTAGGTCATAACCTTTTTTAAGAAATGGGGAGGGTTATAACTTTTTTCTTTTTTTTAGGAAATTAAAGGGTGGTCACTTTTTGGTACTAACATTTCACACCAAAATCATGCCCAGGCTGACAAACATGCCCAGGCTGACAGCATGCCCAGGCTGACAGCATGCCCAGGCTGACAGCATGCCCAGGCTGACAGCATGCCCAGGCTGACAGCATGCCCAGGCTGACAGGTCATAACTTTTTTTCTACATTCCAGAGGGGGGTGTCATAACTTTCAAGTATTTAGGGAAGGGGGGTGGTCATTTTTTTGGGTTGTCGCTTTCTTCCGGCTACCCCTCCCCTCCGGTAGAAATAATGAACGGTCCCTAATTGTATTGCTTTTTATGAGAGAAAGAAATGTTGATCAAGTTTGAATGAACATGATGAAGGAATGATTCTAAAAAAATGTTTAATTACATTGTTACATTCTTAAATCTTCTACTGAAATATTAAATGACCAATCTAGGGACCATTCATTATTTCTACCGGAGGGGGGGGGGGGGGGGGGGGGGGCCGGTAGCTGGAAGAAAGCAACAACCAAAAAACACATGACCCCCCCTTCCCAAGATACTAAAAAGTTATGACCCCCCCCCCCCTCTGGAATGTAGAAAAAAGTTATGACCCCCCCCCTTTTTTTTGTACACACCCCGGCTTACAAATACAATAAGCATACACAATTGAAGGGGTGGCTGCAATAAATTAGCACTTTAACTTTATTGCACCCACCCCTTCAATTATGAATATTTGAGAATACTATTCTTAAAAATATACACACAAAAAATAAAAATGTACAACAATTATATTATTATAATTATACACTTGTTTTTTTTGTGGAGTAAAGTGTATAATTTCAGAGAGTGTAGGGGTGGGCATGTTGTCAGCATGGGTACAGTGTATGCAACTTTGGCTCTGTGCATGCAAACATTTGCCTGTGTGCATGTAAAATTGTGATATTCAGCCATTTTACAATTTTAAGGGGGAAAAAAATAATCAATTTTTCAAGGAAATATTGCTATTTTGTGCAGGTAACTTTTATTTTTTTAAATCGGACACTGCATGGGCATGTTCTCAGCATGGGCATGCAGCGGCGTAGCTAGGTTTTTCATATTGGTGGGCGAAAATTAAAAATAACCAACAATACTTTACCGACTAAAAAATGTGCACGTAGCGCGCGAACATTTACTATTTCCCCATGATCGAGGTCTATTTGGGATTTAAACATGCTTTAAAAACACCGAAAATCTATTTTGTGGTCACATGCGCATGATTGAGGTCTATTTTGGCTTAATAGCTTGTCCCAAAACACAAAAAATGGTTAAAAAAGTGATTTGTTTGTGATTTTCTCAAAAACAACATTTTGGTCACAAATCCCATCCAAAAATGTATACTTCTATATGCATTTGATAAAAAGTTCAATAATTACAGCACTCACAAAATTCCAAAAAAACTTCCTTAAGTCCCCTCCTCTCCTTAAACATGCTTTAAAACACTGAAAACATATTTTGTGGGCACATAAAAAGAGCCATATTTCACATGATTGAGGTCTATTTTGGCTTTAAACGTGCTTTAAAACACCGAAAATCTATTTTGTGGTTATGCGGGCATGCATGCCCGCATAGCACAAGAGAAATAGGCATATTTCCCATGAATGAGGTCTATTCTGGCTTTTTGACATGCTTTAAAACACCCAAAATCTGTTTTGTGGGTACATGCGCGCATAGCGCGAGAAAATAGCAATATTTCCCTTGATTGAGGTCTATTTTAGCTTAAACGTGCTCTAAAACACCGAAAATCTATTTTGTGGGCACATGCGCGCAATATTTCCATGATTAAGGTCTATTTTGGCTTTAAAAATGCTTTAAAACACTGAAAATCTATTTTGTGGGTACATGCGCACATAGCACGTGAAAAATAGCCATATTTCCCATGATTGAGGTCTATTTGTACTTAAAACCTGCTCTAAAACACTGAAAATCTATTTTGTGGGCACATGCGCGCATAGCACGAGAAATATAGCCATATTTGTACTAAAAAATTATGGTTTGAAATATTAGTACAAAAAAGTTATGACCACCCCCCTTTAATTTCCTAAAAAAAGTTGTAACCCACCTTTTGATTTCTTGAAAAAGTTATGACCCACCCCTGTTTGGTGCTGGCCCCCCCCCCCCCCCCCCCCCCCCCCCCTCCGGTAGAAATTATGAACGGTCCCCTAGGTATTCTTTTCATCAGGTTATGTGTTTGGATTTTACAATGGCGTGCTAATGTATGATCAAAAAATAAAATAGGAGGTACCTGTTATTGTCGTTGTGTTATTGTAGTACTGATATTACAGGGGCCAGGTATCGTGTTATTTAATTTGAAATACTATAGCAATTTTTCCTTCAGACCTTTATCTGAGTATAGTTTAATGAAAATGATAACTGATCATTATTTTGTTAATGAATTAATATTATCCGCGTAGCAAAAAAAAAATCAACTTTCCCCTGATGTGAGCCGTGTCCGCGCCGTTGTCTCATTACGAGCTACCCCGCTACTGATAAAGTAGCCGGCATGGCGCGCGGGTCGGTCTCTCGAAAGCAAGCATTGTGTATCGCTTCGCTTGAAATGAATTGCGTGCTTTGAAATTCAAAGACATTTTCATTTTTCAGACCGTGTTTTACGATCGATAGCTCTATAAATTCATTGTTATGAACTTGAAACATCATAGATTTATACTATTTGAGTCTTGAACATTAAAAACATCATATACATACCGAAATTTGTAAGAATCATACGCTTTAGAAACCATGTTTGTTTGTTCATTGTAAATGTAGCACTTTATACGAGTACGACTGTCGGCTTGAAGTAGTGTGAACTAAATTTAACCTTTCGTTATTTTGCGATCAAATCGACCGTTACGTATTCGTCGTTTGAGCGTCTCGACGCCGGTACCGATCAGAGATAGAAACAACAGACCGTTCACGGTCGACTTGACCAAACGTCTAGTTGAGTGATATTATTTGAAACCATTTTTCAGTCTATTTGTACAACTGTTGTACAAATAAGCCCAGAATTCGTACGAGTCACATAAATTAATGCTCTTGATATTTTTGTACAACAGTTGTACAAATAGACTGACATAGAGGTCGTAGCAAGCTATGCTGGTTCCATGTATCCATGACCCCCGGGCTATCTAATGAGTTGAGTGCATGGAGTAATTGATGCGGGGAACCAATTTAATATAAAATAAAAATACGAAGGTCAGTCATTGGGCGTATAACAATGTAAAGAGGAAAAGATGAATAATAGCGAGAGAGCCAGAATCCTCCATTGTCCGAAATCCTGATTTCACAGAAATATTAAAAGGTTACTATTTGGTACTCAACTAGCTGTTGAACAGTGTTATGCATGTTGGGGACTCCAAAAAAGTGAGTGGGACATAAAAACGGCGAATTTTTCTGGACTGAATTCTGAAATTGGTTCCTGTCTACTGTACAGCCTGTTGTGATACGCGTTTCTTCTCAATGATTTAAGCATTATCCTAACAGTTTATAGTGAATTGCCTCTAGTGACCCCACATGACAAGTCACTTTTAATTGCTGAAGACCCCATATGTGCAAGGAACCAAGGAATCTTTTGACCAAATCTGACAGTAATCAACGATTTCCTGATATAGCAGAAGCATTTTGAATGGAATAAGTGAAAATTGACATTTTGACCCCTAGTGACCCCAAATGATTTTTAATTTAAAAAACCGAACTATTATATATGCGTACGGTCATAAGGAATATGTGGACCAATTTTGATGATCCTAGGTCATTTCACTAAATTGGAAATGCGTTTTAAGTGAAAATCACCTTTTGACCCCTAGTGACCCCTGTGTGACCTTTGACCCCAAACCGTGAACACCCTATATGATGGTCTGGTGGGGGGTCCTACTGACCAAGTCTGGTGACTGTAGCATGTAAACTGTAGGAGAAGAAGCATTTTGTAGGTGGGTTTGCAAGAAAAAATGCTCGCGCCGGCAGGTTTTTGGTTGAGATACAAAAACCACTAGATCTTGCTCCGGTCTAAGACCAGGCTACCTTGATTTTTCTTTGAGAAAATGATCCCTAGTGACCCCTTCTTGACCTTTGACCTGATTAAAATGATTGACTTATTTTCTTGGCTCATCAATCCAAACAAGATGCAACAAATCCGGTCCAAATCGGATCATGTCTTAAATTTTACCCCTTTAAAGTTCAATGACCCCTTTTGACCCCTTCTTGACCTTTGACCTGGTCAATATAATTGAATTATTTTCTTGGCTCATCAAATCAAACAAGATGCAACAAACCCGGTCAAAATCGAACCATGTCTTTACTTTTACCCCTGTAAAGTTCAATGACCCTATTGACCCTTCGTGACCTTTGACCTGGTCAATATGATTTATTTATTTTCTTTGCTCATCAATCCAAACAAGATGCAACAAACCCCGTCCAAATCGGAGCATGTCTTAACTTTTACCTCTGTAATGTTCAATGACCCTAGTGACCCCTTCTTGGCCTTTGACCTGGTCAATATGATTGACTTATTGTCTTGGCTCATCAATCCAAACAAGATGCAACAAACCCGGTCCAAATCGGAGCATGTCTAAACTTTTACCCCTGTAAAGTTCAATGACCCCTAGTGACCCGGTATGACATGTCACTTTTAATCGCTGAACACCCTATATATGCATGGACCCAAGGAATCTTTTGACTAATTCTGATAATCATGGGTCATTTCCTCTTGAAAAAATAGCATTTTAAGTGACAGGAGTGAAAATTGACATTTTGACCCCTAGTGACCCCAAATGATTTTTAATTTAAAAAACCATTATTTTGTACATGCGTACGGTCAAAAGGAATATGTGGACCAATTTTGACGATCCTAGGTCATTTCACTAAATTGGAAATGCGTTTTAAGTGAAAATCACCTTTTGACCCCTAGTGACCCCTTCTTGACCTTTGACCTGGTCAATATGATTGACTTATTTTCTTGGCTCATCAAATTAAACAAGACGCAACAAACCCCGTCCAAATCGGAGCATGTCTTAACTTTTACCCCTGTAAAGTTCAATGACCCCTAGTGACCCCGTATGACATGTCACTTTTAATCGCTGAACACCCTATATGTGCATGGACCCAAGGAATCTTTTGACAAATTCTGATAATCATGGGCCATTTTCTCTTGAATAAATAGCATTTTAAGTGACTGGAGTGAAAATTGACATTTTGACCCCTAGTGACCCCAAATGATTTTTAATTTAAAAAACCGTTCTTTTGTACATGCGTACGGTCAATTTTGACGATCCTAGGTCATTTCACTAAATTGGAAATGCGTTTTAAGTGAATATCACCTTTTGACCCCTAGTGACCCCTGTGTGACCTTTGACCCCAAACTGTGAACACCCTATATGAAGGTTAGGTGGGGGGTTCTACTGACCAAGTTTGGTGATTGTAGCATGTAAACTGTAGAAAAAATAGCATTTTTAGATGGGTTTGAGGAAAGAAAGAAAAAGAAGAGGAGGAAGAAGAAGAGGAAGAGGAACTAGATCTTGCTCCGGTCTAAGACCAGGCTACCTTGATTTTTCTTTGAGAAAATGATCCCTAGTGACCCCTTCTTGACCTTTGACCTGGTCAATATAATTGAATTATTTTCTTGGCTCATCAAATCAAACAAGATGCAACAAACCCGGTCAAAATCGAACCATGTCTTTACTTTTACCCCTGTAAAGTTCAATGACCCCTATTGACCCTTCGTGACCTTTGACCTGGTCAATATGATTTATTTATTTTCTTTGCTCATCAATCCAAACAAGATGCAACAAACCCCGTCCAAATCGGAGCATGTCTAACTTTTACCTCTGTAATGTTCAATGACCCTTAGTGACCCCTTCTTGACCTTTGACCTGGTCAATATGATTGACTTATTTTCTTGGCTCATCAATCCAAACAAGATGCAACAAACCCGGTCCAAATCGGAGCATGTCTAAACTTTTACCCCTGTAAAGTTCAATGACCCCTAGTGACCCGGTATGACATGTCACTTTTAATCGCTGAACACCCTATATATGCATAGACCCAAGGAATCTTTTGACCAATTCTGATAATCATGGGTCATTTCCTCTTGAAAAATTAGCATTTTAAGTGACTGGAGTGAAAATTAACATTTTGACCCCTAGTGACCCTAAATGATATTTAATTTAAAAAACCGTTCTTTTGTATATGCGTACGGTCAAAAGGAATATGTGGACCAATTTTGACGATCCTAGGTCATTTCACTAAATTGGAAATGCGTTTTAAGTGAAAATCACCTTTTGACCCCTAGTGACCCCTTCTTGACCTTTGACCTGGTCAATATGATTGACTTATTTTCTTGGCTCATCAAATTAAACAAGATGCAACAAACCCCGTCCAAATCGGAGCATGTCTTAACTTTTACCCCTGTAAAGTTCAATGACCCCTAGTGACCCAGTATGACATGTCACTTTTAATCGCTGAACACCCTATATTTGCATGTACCCAAGGAATCTTTTGACCAATTCTGATAATCATGGGCCATTTCCTCTTGAAAAAATAGCATTTTAAGTGACTGGAGTGAAAATTGACATTTTGACCCCTAGTGACCCCAAATGATTTTTAATTTTAAAAACCGTTCTTTTGTAAATGCGTACGGTCAAAAGGAATATGTGGACCAATTTTGACGATCCTAGGTCATTTCACTAAATTGGAAATGCGTTTTAAGTGAAAATCACCTTTTGACCCCTAGTGACCCCTGTGTGACCTTTGACCCCAAACTGTGAACACCCTATATGAAGGTTAAGTGGGGGGTTCTACTGACCAAGTTTGGTGATTGTAGCATGTAAACTGTAGAAAAAATAGCATTTTTAGATGGGTTTGAGGAAAGAAAGAAGAAGAACTAGATCTTGCTCCGGTCAAAGACCAGGCTACCTTGATTTTTCTTTGAGAAAATGATCCCTAGTGACCCCTTCTTGACCTTTGACCTGATTAAAATGATTGACTTATTTTCTTGGCTCATCAATCCAAACAAGATGCAACAAATCCGGTCCCAATCGGATCATGTCTTAAATTTTACCCCTTTAAAGTTCAATGACCCCTTTTGACCCCTTCTTGACCTTTGACCTGGTCAATATAATTGAATTATTTTCTTAGCTCATCAAATCAAACAAGATGCAACAAACCCGGTCAAAATCGAACCATGTCTTTACTTTTACCCCTGTAAAGTTCAATGACCCCTATTGACCCTTCGTGACCTTTGACCTGGTCAATATGATTTATTTATTTTCTTTGCTCATCAATCCAAACAAGATGCAACAAACCCCGTCCAAATCAGAGCATGTCTTAACTTTTACCTCTGTAATGTTCAATGACCCCTAGTGACCCCTTCTTGACCTTTGACCTGGTCAATATGATTGACCTTTTTTCTTGGCTCATCAATCCAAACAAGATGCAACAAACCCGGTCCAAATCGGAGCATGTCTAAACTTTTACCTCTGTAAAGTTCAATGACCCCTAGTGACCCGGTATGACATGTCACTTTTAATCGCTGAACACCCTATATGCATGGACCCAAGGAATCTTTTGACCAATTCTGATAATCATGGGTCATTTCCTCTTGAAAAAAAAACATTTTAAGTGACTGGAGTGAAAATTGACATTTTGACCCCTAGTGACCCCAAATGATTTTTAATTTAAAAAACCGTTCTTTTGTACATGCGTACGGTCAAAAGGAATATGTGGACCAATTTTGACGATCCTAGGTCATTTCACTAAATTGGAAATGCGTTTTAAGTGAAAATCACCTTTTGACCCCTAGTGACCCCTTCGTGACCTTTGACCTGGTCAATATGATTGACTTATTTTCTTGGCTCATCAAATTAAACAAGATGCAACAAACCCCGTCCAAATCGGAGCATGTCTTAACTTTTACCCCTGTAAAGTTCAATGACCCCTAGTGACGCCGTATGACATGTCACTTTTAATCGCTGAACACCCTATATGTGCATGGACCCAAGGAATCTTTTTACCAATTCTGATAATCATGGGCCATTTTCTCTTGAATAAATAGCATTTTAAGTGACTGGAGTGAAAATTGACATTTTGACCCCTAGTGACCCTAAATGATTTTTAATTTAAAAAACCGTTCTTTTGTACATGCGTACGGTCAAAAGGAATATGTGGACCAATTTTGACGATCCTAGGTCATTTCACTAAATTGGAAATGCGTTTTAAGTGAAAATCACCTTTTGACCCCTAGTGACCCCTTCTTGACCTTTGACCTGGTCAATATGATTAACTTATTTTCATGGCTCATTAATCCAAACAAGATGCAACAAACCCGGTTGAAATCGGAGCATGTCTTAACTTTTACCCCTGTAAAGTTCAATGACCCCTAGTGACCCCGTATGACATGTCACTTTTAATCGCTGAACACCCTATATGTGCATGGACCCAAGGAATCTTTTGACCAATTCTGATAATCATGGACCATTTTCTCTTGAAAAAATAGCATTTTAAGTGACTGGAGTGAAAATTGACATTTTGACCCCTAGTGACCCCAAATGATTTTTATTTTTAAAAACCGTTCTTTTGTAAATACGTACGGTCAAAAGGAATATGTGGACCAATTTTGACGATCCTAGGTCATTTCACTAAATTGGAAATGCGTTTTAAGTGAAAATCACCTTTTGACCCCTAGTGACCCCTGTGTGACCTTTGACCCCAAACTGTGAACACCCTATATGAAGGTTAGGTGGGGGGTTCTACTGACCAAGTCTGGTGATTGTAGCATGTAAACTGTAGAAAAAATAGCATTTTTTAGATGGGTTTGAGGAAAGAAAGAAAGAACTAGATCTTGCTCCGGTCTAAGACCAGGCTACCTTGATTTTTCTTTGAGAAAATGATCCCTAGTGACCCCTTCTTGACCTTTGACCTGATTAAAATGATTGACTTATTTTCTTGGCTCATCAATCCAAACAAGATGCAACAAATCCGGTCCAAATCGGATCATGTCTTTACTTTTACCCCTGTAAAGTTCAATGACCCCTATTGACCCTTCGTGACCTTGACCGGGTCAATATGATTTATTTATTTTTTCTTTGCTCATCAATCCAAACAAGATGCAACAAACCCCGTCCAAATCGGAGCATGTCTTAACTTTTACCTCTGTAATGTTCAATGACCCCTAGTGACCCCTTCTTGACCTTTGACCTGGTCAATATGATTGACTTATTTTCTTGGCTTATCAATCCAAACAAGATGCAACAAACCCGGTCCAAATCGGAGCATGTCTAAACTTTTACCCCTGTAAAGTTCAATGACCCCTAGTGACCCGGTATGACATGTCACTTTTAATCGCTGAACACCCTATATATGCATGGACCCAAGGAATCTTTTGACCAATTCTGATAATCATGGGTCATTTCCTCTTGAAAAAATAGCATTTTAAGTGACTGGAGTGAAAATTGACATTTTGACCCCTAGTGACCCCAAATGATTGTTAATTTAAAAAACCGTTCTTTTGTACATGCGTACGGTCAAAAGGAATATGTGGACCAATTTTGACGATCCTAGGTCATTTCACTAAATTGGAAATGCGTTTTAAGTGAAAATCACCTTTTGACCCCTAGTGACCCCTTCTTGACCTTTGACCTGGTCAATATGATTGATTTATTTTCTTAGCTCATCAAATTAAACAAGATGCAACAAACCCCGTCCAAATCGGAGCATGTCTTAACTTTTACCTCTGTAAAGTTCAATGACCCCTAGTGACCCCGTATGACATGTCACTTTTAATCGCTGAACACCCTATATGTGCATGGACCCAAGGAATCTTTTGACCAATTCTGATAATCATGGGCCATTTTCTCTTGAATAAATAGCATTTTAAGTGACTGGAGTGAAAATTGACATTTTGACCCCTAGTGACCCCAAATGATTTTTAATTTTAAAAACCGTTCTTTTCTACATGCGTACAATCAAAAGGAATATGTGGACCAATTTTGACGATCCTAGGTCATTTCACTAAATTGGAAATGCGTTTTAAGTGAAAATCACCTTTTGACCCCTAGTGACCCCTGTGTGACCTTTGACCCCAAACTGTGAACACCCTATATGAAGGTTAGGTGGGGGGTTCTACTGACCAAGTCTGGTGATTGTAGCATGTAAACTGTAGAAAAAATAGCATTTTTTAGATGGGTTTGAGGAAAGAAGAAGAAGAAAGAAACGGCAGAGATACAGAACCTCGATTTTTGGAAAAAATCAAGGTAACTAGATCTTGCTCCGGTCTAAGACCAGGCTACCTTGATTTTTCTTTGAGAAAATGATCCCTAGTGACCCCTTCTTGACCTTTGACCTGATTAAAATGATTGACTTATTTTCTTGGCTCATCAATCCAAACAAGATGCAACAAATCCGGTCCAAATCGGATCATGTCTTAAATTTTACCCCTTTAAAGTTCAATGACCCCTTTTGACCCCTTCTTGACCTTTGACCTGGTCAATATAATTGAATTATTTTCTTGGCTCATCAAATCAAACAAGATGCAACAAACCCGGTCAAAATCGAACCATGTCTTTACTTTTACCCCTGTAAAGTTCAATGACCCCTATTGACCCTTCGTGTCCTTTGACCTGGTCAATATGATTTATTTATTTTCTTTGCTCATCAATCCAAACAAGATGCAACAAACCCCGTCCAAATCGGAGCATGTCTTAACTTTTACCTCTGTAATGTTCAATGACCCCTAGTGACCCCTTCTTGGCCTTTGACCTGGTCAATATAATTGACTTATTTTCTTGGCTCATCAATCCAAACAAGATGCAACAAACCCGGTCCAAATCGGAGCATGTCTAAACTTTTACCCCTGTAAAGTTCAATGACCCCTAGTGACCCGGTATGACATGTCACTTTTAATCGCTGAACACCCTATATATGCATGGACCCAAGGAATCTTTTGACCAATTCTGATAATCATGGGTCATTTCCTCTTGAAAAAATAGCATTTTAAGTGACTGGAGTGAAAATTGACATTTTGACCCCTAGTGACCCCAAATGATTTTTAATTTAAAAAACCGTTCTTTTGTACATGCGTACGGTCAAAAGGAATATGTGGACCAATTTTGACGATCCTAGGTCATTTCACTAAATTGGAAATGCGTTTTAAGTGAAAATCACCTTTTGACCCCTAGTGACCCCTGTGTGACCTTTGACCTGGTCAATATGATTGACTTATTTTCTTGGCTCATCAAATTAAACAAGATGCAACAAACCCCGTCCAAATCGGAGCATGTCTTAACTTTTACCCCTGTAAAGTTCAATGACCCCTAGTGACCCCGTATGACATATCACTTTTAATCGCTGAACACCCTATATGTGCATGGACCCAAGGAATCTGTTGACCAATTCTGATAATCATGGGCCATTTTCTCTTGAATAAATAGCATTTTAAGTGACTGGAGTGAAAATTGACATTTTGACCCCTAGTGACCCCAAATGATTTTTAATTTAAAAAACCTTTCTTTTGTACATGCGTACGGTCAAAAGGAATATGTGGACCAATTTTGACGATCCTAGGTCATTTCACTAAATTGGAAATGCGTTTTAAGTGAAAATCACCTTTTGACCCCTAGTGACCCCTTCTTGACCTTTGACCTGGTCAATATGATTTACTTATTTTCTTGGCTCATCAAATTAAACAAGATGCAACAAACCCCGTCCAAATCGGAGCATGTCTTAACTTTTACCACTGTAAAGTTCAATGACCCCTAGTGACCCCGTATGACATGTCACTTTTAATCGCTGAACACCCTATATGTGCATGGACCCAAGAAATCTTTTGACCAATTCTGATAATCATGGGCCATTTTCTCTTGAAAAAATAGCATTTTAAGTGACTGGAGTGAAAATTGACATTTTGACCCCTAGTGACCCCAAATGATTTTTATTTTTAAAAACCGTTCTTTTGGAAATGCGTACGGTCAAAAGGAATATGTGGACCAATTTTGACGATCCTAGGTCATTTCACTAAATTGGAAATGCGTTTTAAGTGAATATCACCTTTTGACCCCTAGTGACCCCTGTGTGACCTTTGACCCCAAACTGTGAACACCCTATATGAAGGTTAGGTGGGGGGTTCTACTGACCAAGTTTGGTGATTGTAGCATGTAAACTGTAGAAAAAATAGCATTTTTTAGATGGGTTTGAGGAAAGAAAGAAAAAAAAGAAAAAAAAGAAGAAACACGACAGATACAATACCTGGATTTTTGAAAAAATCCAGGTAAGAAGAGGAGGAGGAAGAAGAAGAAGAAAGAAACGGCAGAGATACAGAACCTCGATTTTTGGAAAAAATCAAGGTAAGAAGAAAGAAACGGCAGAGATACAGAACCTCGATTTTTTGAAAAAATCAAGGTAAGAAAGAAAGAAAATGAGGATAACAGTATATTGGTTTGCTGCGCAAAACCAATATAATGAACTAAGGTCATATTCCATGCCCTGCTGCAAAGAAAGATGAACAGATACGGCACTTGACCTAAAAGTCAAAAGGCGGTTTAAATTAACTTCACTTGGGTTACTTCGATTTGACAGTATCGAGAACTGCATTTCATGATACAAGGTGTTAAATTCATTACATTTAAAAATAATATATTGGTCAGGGACAGGAAATAAAACTTGGTGTAAACTGTGTCTATTTCTCTTTGTGATAGTCTACAAAATATACTATTCTGCTAAAAATATGACATACAGCAACATAATTATCTTAAAACAATGAATTAACACGTAATAATGCCCCTTTTTATTACAAATATCACGCTATAATTACATTCGTTTGTGGGCGTGGCTTATAATTGGTATACTACACGGCGTAGTGGGCGCTAATTCATTTCAAAGAGTGGATGTCGACTGCTCACCCATGTGCGGACTTGATATGAATGACGTTGTTTGGTTGGTTCGGTCCTGTCATCTGACAGCTCGTGACCTTACAGATACTACGCCACAAATAACGATTTTCAGCAAAGGAGTAACAATCACGGAGAGGGTGTCCAGTAATCAATTTTATTTGGTCAATCCACCGGGAACGAGGTCTGCCTCTCTTACGCTTCCCTTCAATCATGCCTTGCATGAATGAATGACGTTGTATATTCATCAATAATCATGCACATACAGGGTTTTATTAAAAAATTCAGATATAATTGAACCAATACTATTATAGGCATAGGCCTATTTGAATTCATGTCAATGAATTTGTCAAGGCGATTCCAAATATAGTAATGAAATTCAACAATCTTGACTTTGTTTAAACATTTTGGGAACTTTTGGAATTTCGTTGCAGACGCCTGCCGCGTGGAAAGGGCTAAATGTTAAAAGATGCATGGGGCATGATAAGAAACTGCTGAATTCAACTCTCTAGCATCGGTAAACCTGAAAGTATTGACAAACAAACTAAGTTTAATGAAATGACCTTGCACTAACTAAGCCCACACTCTGTGATAACAATGGTGCGCTCAGCTATCTACTGAAGATCAATGGTTTATGGCATGAGATCAAAATTCATTAGTTTTTAAGGACAGTATAATATAAAGAAACATCAATAAACAAATAGGTCGAGATATCATTATCCTAATATGACGCTTTTATAGTGGTTTCAAAAGCATGAACATGCAAAACGTGTCTTCAACCGGAAGCGAAATTTGTTATCCATGGTTCACAAGTTCAAATTGTATTATATTTTTAAACTGAAAACGTACTACGTTTGGTGACGCAATTTTGTATTTCTAATTAAATCATTCACAAATCAGATTGATTTTCAGCTTTTTCGAGCTCTGTTTGTTAGCAATTGACCCAAATAAATCACGCGAATGTGAAACAGGCCTTTACAGGTAAGTAGGTCTAATATGAACACAAACATGAAGATCCCATGCATATCGCATATAGCCTGTCAATCATCTTGCGTAATTAAAACACCCAAATATTTCCTAATTGATTGACTGACGTCTGGATATGCCAATGACCTCTAGTTATATTAAATGACCTGTCATTAAGACCCTATGTGCATGCTGCATATCTAAACCATGATACATTTTCAAGTCCAGACCGTACTAAAATTGTACATTAGGGTAAATTTATATAATTGAAGCAGCGCCCTCTATTTATAGCTATGACACATATTAGAGGGCACTTTTGATTTCAAAATGTTAACTTAGCAGGCGATAACGGATGCGATGGCCCTTCAAATGATTATAAAATATATTTTTGGTTCAAAACGTTGTTGACTCTCAAATATGTTAAGCAAAGGATGTATCCACCGAAAATAGTTAGGCGAGAATGAAATTCAGATATTTCTGTTAAATGCGGAACAGAATACATGTCTATCTATTGAAAACGAATTACGTCATATTAATGAAATGGTTTTTAGGAATGAATTCAGTGGCGTAACTAGACCTTTTTTTTTTTTGGGGGGGGGGGGGCAAGAAGGGCAGTGACTTGAAATGGGGGGCTCCATTCCACACCCACACCGATTGATTTCATTGGGGGGGGGGCAAGGGTTCCAAGTAGGGGTGGGGTGGGGGTGGGGGTTACGCCACTGAATGTATTTATATAGTGTTACTCTTCTAAATGTGATCTTTTTAGTGTATGGGCTGAATAATAATATTTTGACCTTATGAATAACTGAAATGAAGGATACTACATGTACAGACTTGAAGGGATTATTTCAAGTTCAAATGTGTTACTGTTACATCAATGCTTCACTGATTGACGGGGGAAAAGATATAGAGCACTTTTAATTTTCTTTAATTTTAAAAGATGGTGATGGACAACAAAATGTAACAGATTTTGTTAAAAGTAATACCTTAAAAGGCTCTCCATTAACAAATTGGTTGATAATGATATATCATAACATGACGCTTTCTGGTTTCATAGGGTGGTATGCAAAATGTAACGTGTCTTTAACCAAGAACTGTTGGCTAAATGTGTGATCCATGGTTGGCAAGTCCAAATTGTATTTTATTTTTATACTGAAAATGTATGTTTGGTTTTAGTGATACAATTTTATGAGGCTTTGTCAGGATTTTTGGTTTGGAATTGCCTTAAGAAATCACGCGTACCATTGAGCTTAAAAAAGTTACTTTTTAGAAATTTGAAACTTATACATATTTTTCGAATATAAAATCAATGGTGTTATTTATTTAATTAGCCTTCTCCAATTTAAGGAATTTGACCTGCAATTTGACTACTTATGAACAAATTGTGAAGACACATTAATTCAACATGTTTTAGGAATATATTTATATAGTTTATTCTTCTGAATATGTTCCTCTGAGCGTATGGGACGAGAAATGGTCAACGCCCCGCCCACTTTCTTAAACTGAGCATGCGCATTAGCCGCAAGGCAACAGAAGACTATTTAGGTATCGCCGCAAGCTAGTAAGCAAAAGAGAACAGATTTTTGAATTTAGTCCTACATAAACCCTCCGTTTTTATGCCTCACTCACGTTTTTTGGAGATCCAAAAGTGCACACAATGTTCAAGAACTAGTTTAGTATCAAATAGAAACCTTTAATGTGTCTGTGAAAAACAGAATTTGGTCAAATGGAGCGATTTCCGTTCTTTTGGCAACTTCCTCCTTAGACAGCAAGATACGTAATAACACTAAATCACATGCGATTTACTTACATGTTGCTAATACCACGGTTTGGACGCGATATTGGGCTACTTTTGACTTATTTACGGCTTTTCTCAAAAATATCCTGAACATTTTCAGAATATTAACTCTAGCTACCACATTTAACATGCCAGTTTTAAACGCTTTGAACCCTATATGGGCATGGATGTAAGGACACTTTTGACCAATTCTGACAGTAATCAATCATTTCCGGATATAGCAGAAGCATTTTGAATGAAAGCAGTGACAATTTACATTTTGACCCCTAGTGAACCCAAATATTTTTTGATTTTGAAAACCGAACTATTATATATGCGTCCAGTCATAAGGAATACGGTGACTGATTTTGACGATCCTAGGCCATTTCACTAAATTGAAAGGGCGTTTTAAGTGAAAATCACGTTTTGACCCCTAGTGACCCCCCTGTGACCTTTGACCCCAAACTGTGAACACCCTATATGAAAGTCTGGAAGAGGGTCCTACTGACCAAATCTGGTGACTGTAGCATCTAAACTGTGGGAGAAGAAGCATTTTGTAGATGGTTTTGCAAGAAAAAATGCTCGCGCCGGCAGGTTTTTGGTTAGAATACAAAAACCACTAGATCTTGCTCCGGTCTAAGACCAGGCTACCTTGATTTTTTATGAGAACATGATCCCTAGTGACCTCTTCTTGACCTTTGACCTGGTTATTATGATTGACTAATTTTCTTGGCTCATCAAACCAAACAAGATGCAACAAACCCGGTCCAAATCGGAGCATGTCTTAACCCCTGTAAATTTCAATGACCCCTAGTGACCTCGTATGACATGTCACTTTTAATCGCTGAACACCCTATATGTGCATGTACCCAAGGAATCTTTTGACAAATTATGAAGGTCATGAATCATTTCCTCTGAGACAAGATGCATTTTAAGTGATCGAATTGAAAATTTACATTTTGACCCCTAGTGACCCCTTCTTGACCTTTGACCTGGTCAAAATGATTGACTTATTTTCTTGGCTTATCAAACCAAACAAGATGCAAGAAACCCGGTCCAAATCGGAGCATGTCTTAACTTTTACCCCATGTAAAGTTCAATGACCCCTAGTGACCCCGTATGACATGTCACTTTTAATCGCTGAACACCCTATATGTGCATAGACCCAAGGACTCTTTTGACCAATTGTGAAGGTCATGAGTCATTTCCTCTGAGACAAGATGCATTTTAAGCGATCGAATTGAAAATTTACATTTTGACCCCTAGTGACCCCTTCTTGACCTTTGACCTGGTCAATATGATTGACTTATTTTCTTGGCTCATCAAACCAAACAAGATGCAACAAATCCGGTCCGAATCGGAGCATGTCTTAACTTTTACCTCTGTAAAGTTCAATGACCCCTAGTGACCCCGTATGACATGTCATTTTTAATCGCTGAAGACCCTATATGAGCATGGACCCACGGAATCTTTTGACCAATTATGAAGGTCATGAGTCATTTCCTCTGAGACAAGATGCATTTTAAGTGATCGAATTGAAAATTTACATTTTGACCCCTAGTGACCCCTTCTTGACCTTTGACCTGGTCAATATGATTGACTTATTTTCTTGGCTCATCAATCCAAACAAGATGCAACAAACCCGGTCCCAATCAGAGCATGTCTTACCTTTTCCCCCTGTAAAGTTCAATGACCCCTAGTGACCCCGTATGACATGTCACCTTTAATCGCTGAAGACGCTATATGAGCATGGACACAAGGAATCTTTTGACTAATTATGAAGGTCATGAGTCATTTCCTCTGAGACAAGATGCATTTTAAGTGATCGAATTGAAAATTTACATTTTGACCCCTAGTGACCCCAAACGATTTTTAATTTTAAAAACCGTTCTTTTGTAGTTGCGTACGGTCAAGAGGAATATGTGGACCAATTTTGACGATCCTAGGTCATTTCACTAAATTGGAAATGCGTTTTAAGTGAAAATCACCTTTTGACCCCTAGTGACCCCTGTGTGACCTTTGACCCCAAACTGTGAAGACCCTATATGAAGGTTAGGTGGGGGGTTCTACTGACCAAGTCTGGTGATTGTAGCATGTAAGATGTAGGAGGAGATGCATTTTGTAGGTGGGTTTGAGGAAAGAAAAAGAAGAAGAACTAGATCTAGTTCTGGTCTGAGACCAGGGCACCTTGATTTTTATGAGAAAATGATCCGTAGTGACCGCTTCTTGACCTTTGACCTGGTTATGATGCTTGACTTTTATTCTTGCCTGATCGAACCAAACAAGATAAAACAGGTCCGATCTAATTCGGAGCATGTCTTGAGTTTTACCCATGTAAAGTTCAATGACCCCTAGTGACCCCATACGACGGCGCCAATTTTAATCACTTTAATCACTGTATGAGCATGGACCCAAGGATTCTCTTGACTAATTCTGACATTGATCAGCCATTTCCTCTGAGACTAGAAGCATTTTAAGTGATATGGTTAGAAAATCAACATTTTGACCCCTAGTGACCCCAAATATTTGTTGATTTTAAAAACCTAACTATTATATATGCGTACGATCATAAGGAATATGTTGACTGATTTTGACGCTCCTAGGTCATTTCACTAAATTGCAATGGCGTTTTAAGTGAAAATTACGTTTTGACCCTAGTGACCCCCCGGTCCTACTGACCAAGTCTGGTGATTGTGGCATGTAAACTGTAGGAGAAGAAGCATTTTGTAGATGGGGTCTGCAAGAAAGTTCAATGACCATAACTGACCTGTTCCTGACCTTTGACCCCAAAATCACGGTTGACTTTTTTTCTTGTCTCATCAAATCAGAAAGGATGAAACAAACCCGGTCCCAATCGGAGCATATCTCACGTTTTACCACTGTATAGGTCAATGACCTCTATTGACCCCGCATGACACATCAATTTCAATCGCTGAGATCGCTGTATGTGCATGGACCCAAGGAATCTTTTGACTAATTCTGACATTCATCAGCCATTTCCCCTGAGACAAGAAGCATTTTAGGTGATAATGGTTAGAAAATCAACATTTTGACCCCTAGTGACCTTTTATTGACCTTTGACCCCAAACTTATGATTGACTTTTTTCTTGGCTTATCAATGCGCACAAGAAAAAGGTAGTCTGGTCAAAATCAAAGCATGTCTTCAGATTTACACCTGTTTAGTTCAATGACCTCTAATGACCCCGTGTGACATGTCACTTTTAGCGGAGGAGCACCCTATATGAACATTGATATGAGGAAGCTTTTGACCAATTCTGACAAACATCGAGTCATTTTCTCTTGCTGACCAGTAATGCACTGTGGCGCCTAGCCACGTTTGGGTTTTAATGTTTTGTGAATTGCATCAAAAAAAAATAATTCACAGGGAAATGATGTGGAAAAAGGTTAACACACACTAGTACGTGCAGAGCATGTATAAGCAATAATCAGTGAATATTTAGACCTAATATTTTAGTGCATGTAACATGTAAAACATGCATGTGTTTACATTATGTCTAGTAATGTGAGGCAAACAACTGGCAAATTACACAGTAATTTGGAAAATAAAAACTGATTTATTCAATTTGTGACACATAGAAATTGTCAGATTTCATGAAATAGTATGAATTTGTGGTATTACCTGACCCCCCCCCCCCCCCCTGAGTATTGTATGAAATGACTGCTATTCGCTGAAAACATGAATAGTAGCTTTCGCAGAAATTGATAGGGTAGCGGGACTTGGCATTTTTCTCATGGTCTTCCTCGAGTAGAGAATTACACACAAAAGAAAATTTGCAACGATCAGAAGCAGAATAAAATGCGAATAACAGTAATGGAGCGTTAATTATTTCTACCGGAGGGGGGGGGGGGGGGGGGGGGGGGGGGGGGGCAGGCTGTCAGCATGCCCAGGCTGACAGCATGCTCAGGCTGACAGCATGCTCAGACTGACAGCATGCCCAGGCTGACAGCATGCCCAGGCTGACAGGGTGTAACTGTATTCTACATTCCAGAGGGGAATGTCATAACTTTTAAGTACTTAGGGAAGGGGGGGTCATTTTTTGGGGTTGTTGCTTTCTTTCAGCTACCTCCCCTCCGGTAGAAATAATGAAAGGTCCCTAATTGTATTGCTTTTTATGAGAGAAAGAAATGTTGATCAAGTTTGGATGAACATGATGAAGGAATGATTCTAAAAAAAAAAATTACATTCTTAAATCTTCTACTGAAATATTAAATGACCGATCTAGGTATAATTCTTTTCATTTTTCATAATCAGGTGCACTGTGCAGAATCAGACAATACTATGAAATATGACTAATGTATGATCAAAAAATAAAATAGGAGGTACCTGTTACTGTCTTTGTGTTATTGTAGTACTGATATTACAGGGGCCAGGTATCGTGTCATTTTTATATACAAGTATACATTTTTGGAAATTAATGGATCAGAGAATACAAATTTGGTGTCAATGTTGATTTTTTGAAAAAATCACAAAATTTACTTTTTTGACCCAAATTTGTTTGAACAAAGCTAACAAAAACAATTGTGAGTACAAAATGCCCAAATCGCTTGATTATAATATAAAGACACTAACTTACGGACAAATTTCTTGTTTTAATTAACCTAATCGAATATATTTTGACCAAAAAGTGGAAAAAATGGAAACTTTTTTTCGGTACTTGTTAGTCAAAATTTCAAAAAATATCAAGATTACAAATTTTAAAAAATTGGGTGCAATAAATAAAAAGAAACTGGCCATTGAGCCTGCATGAAAAATTGGGCTATATCTTGTTACACACCCACAAGGAAAATAGGAGCGTTACTATGCATTTTAATTGTAATGAGTACTATGTGCACATAGTTACGGGAGACGGAACATCTGTAGCAAGACATTGCTAGATTGGGCTTTGGAATGAAAAAAATGGGAATAAATGGACACTTTTTGGGCACTTTTTTGTCAAAATGTCAAAAAATATTAGTCAAGTCAGGATTTAAAAAAATGGGTGCAATACATTTTTAAAAAACCTGGTCATTGAGCCTGAATGACAATTTTTGCTATATCTTGCTACACACCTGCACGGAATAAACCGTGCACTAGTACTATGCATTTTAATTGTAATGAGTATGTGCACATCAGTTACGGGAGAAGAAACGCGTAGCAAGACATTGCCAAATTGGGCTTTGGAATGAGTGAAAATTTCTGTGATGATTTTTGAATAATAAAATGGGATGCATGTTCATGGGGGGGGGGGGGGGCGGCTTTCTTAGAGAGCTAGCAGAACGTGTTAAAGCCAAGTTGGGCACACACACAAACACCTGATAATCATGCATAGGGTGTGCATAAATGGGAATGTTACATGGATATGGGTGTGCGCAAACATGCGTGATTTAAATACATATATGATACGTTTATGGGCATGCCTAGGAATAATCAATGTCGACACACAGTTCTCAAGACTGGGCACAGATGATCATGACGATAGACCCCTCCTCTCCTCTCGCTAACTCTAAAACTAAAAGACCTCTGAACTAAGACCCCAATATAAAACCCTAACCCTAGGCCTAACACATGTTCTGAATTACATGGATGCGCACATGGGGTAGCCTACCTGGATTTAAGGGCACATGAGGTTCCTGTATTATGGGGATTTGGAATATTAATGGCACCTGTGATAACTGAATTTTAAGAGTATACACATCCCATAAACCCCCAACCCGAGAACCGCCCAGCTTTGACTGAGTGCGTGCATGGAATGTTTTGCTTTATGAAACAATTAATTGTTGCCAAGCAAATTTGCTAAAAATAGCTCAAAGTGAAATATGTTGACCAATTGTAGCCCGACGTATACAGATACAGACTTACACTAAAGAAAAGCCATATCAATGTGAATATTGTCAAAAATGCTTTGCTTGGAAGGGTAGCCTGTCATTACACATGAGACGCACCCTAGAGAGAGGTCATATAAGTGTGAATATTGTAAGAAATGCTTTGCTCATTATAGGATAACCGCCTGGCATTGCACCTGAATACAGACTCATACTGAATACAAGCCATCAATGTGAATATTGTCAGTCAAATGCTTTGCTTGGAGGAGTAGGCCTAGGCTGACATTACAAATACAGACTCACACTGAAGAAAAGCCATATCAATGTGAATATTGCCAAAAAAATGCTTTGCTTGGAGGAGTAGGCCTAGGCTGACATTACAAATACAGACTCACACTGAAGAAAAGCCATATCAATGTGAATATTGCCAAAAAATGCTTTGCTTGGATCTTCTTTCGATTTTAATGCGAACAGCACATGTGTCAAATGTGTTGCAGATTGACCGGGTTTTTTCACCGACCTATATTACACTGGCGTAACAACAGGGGGGGATGGGGGGGGATATATCCCCCCCCCCCAGATTTTTACCTGGGGGGGATGCCTAATGTAATCATCCCCCCCAGATTTTTCATAACCAATAATTTTAAAAGTGACGTATTTAAACAAATAGGTGGGCGTAAAGATTCACACACTGCACCAGCGGGGGGGGGGGGGGGGGCAGGGGGGCGGGAGCCCCCCCCCCCCCCCCCCCACTTGGAACCCTTGCCCCCCCCCCCGCTTGCCCCCCCAAATGAAATCAAGTACGGCTGTAAATAAATTTACAAACAAAGTACACACCAAATCCCCCCAATAATGACATCGTGTCGGTTGAGATTGGCACTGTCGGTTCATTTGACGAAAGGAATCATGGAATTATGATGGTCAAAAGTACACATATGAAAAAATTTCGCGCGCTACGCGCGCATATGTCTTCCCAAAATGAAATATTCTTTGGTACAAGCTTGTTTAGAGCCAAAATGTAGCTCAATCGTCCAAAAAATAGCTGTAAAGTCGAAAATTTTCGCGCGCTGCGCGCGCATCTTGGACTCAACAATATTTATGAGCCCCCCATTTCAAGTCTCTGCCCCTTCTTGCCCCCCAAATGAAATCTGGTTGCAAGGGAAAAGAAAGTCACAATAGGCTAGTGTATATAAGAGAATACATAGTTGGTCCAAAGTCCTAAATCCGATGGCATAAAATGACAATTGACAAGTGCATTATTCCTGAATTTTTGGGCTACAAAATGAGCCCAATCTGTAAAAAGTGTATTATTTGGGTTACAATAGGCGGGCAATAGTTTTACGAGCGTAGCGAGTAAAAAAATATTTTGAGGTTAAAAAAGTCTCACTCTGAACATTACTCTTAACTTGACAGCCCTGCCGTATTTGAGTCTGATAATTTTCATCCCCCCCACTCAAAAAAAGTAGTTACGCCCCTGCTATATTATACTAGGGATGGGCAAATGACAAACAAAATTCAAAAACCAGTAAATTCTGTGGCCATTTTGGCTGCTGAAAATAAATCTGCTATGGTTTGCATGTAAAGTTCTGCTCAAATTATTTGGTCAAACTCTCGCATACAGATGCTTTTATATTGGCCATCAATTTTGGCAAAAGAATGATATTATAAAATTGTGCTGAATTGTGAAAAACAAAACTTTAAAAAACATTTTCTGAAATGTTTTCAGTGGGCGCAAAATAGTAGGCCTAAATGTAATTAGCCACTATGTTGAGTCAGCATAAATGAACAGAATTAACGAAGGACATTGTGTGTAACTCTATTCATAGGATGTTTTATGTTACTACGCTGCATGCTTTGGGTAAAGTCTTTTGAATTTTCCACCATTTATCCCAAACCAAATACTGCCCTCCTGTTGTGTCTGCTTTTTCTTCAAAAGGCTTATAACAGAGATGTTCACTGAAGCATACCCTTATAGTTGTGTCACATCTCTTTTTATAGGATGTAGGTATTCATATTAATACTCAAGTGGTTTTATTATGAACATCATATGAATTAAGAGATGAGCTCATGGTCTGCTCTCTCATCACCTTTTTTGAATAAAAAATAGTTCTAGTCCTAACATTTGATAAAAGGAGGATGAGGGCACTTTTTCTTTTTTATAGTTTATCTATCTATCTATCTATCTAGCTCCACTCCACTGCAGAAGAAAGGCCTCTTCATCAATTTTCCATTTCACTCTGTCCTGACAGGGAGGTGTCATTTGACACCTCCCTGGTCCTGAGCTGTCCTTTTCCAAGTAACGTTGCCATACTCAGCTTTCTTCTTCTTCATGAATACTTCGCAACATTCCTCGTGGAATAACACGCGAAGGGGGCTTGAACACACAGGACGTGTTAACTGTGCAACCCCTGCCCTGTGACCTAGGACTGATGTGTGTACAGCCACAGACCGGGATGATCCCCTACTCTTTACGAAAGAGTCTGTGACCTTTTAACGTGCTCGGATTTTTGCTCTTCCGATACACGAGACCACCATTTCTACGTGACTTCTGAACCACGAGACAATTGAGACTAAGTACTCTTTGATGTCGTCTGTCCAGCGTTTGTTTGGCCGGCCTGCCTCTTCCTCTGGTGCATGCTCTGGGGATCCAGTCTGTTAATTTTATTTCCAGTATTTTATAGTAAACAATGCAAAATGATTGATTGCATAACTTGAAACTTGAAGAGGACGTGGGCTTTGTAAAATCTTTTTATTTCATGGTTCTTAGGGGGGGGGGGGGGGGGGTAACACAAAACCTGCTTTAAAATGCTCATTGGACTATAGTAAATCTATTTACCAAGATGTCAGCTTTATAAATTCCTAACAAAAAAGTTAAAGTTAATAAAGACGCCTTCCACATCCAGTGCCGCTAAAATATCAGTTACCGGCTGCCGTCGGGGCTGCCGGCCCGTATCAAATGCCTCTCGGTCGGTACTAAGAAACAGTTGTGAGATTGCCTCAGTAACAGTGGCGTAGCCAAGGGGGGGCAAGGGGGGGCAGCTGCCCCCCCTGTGGGGTTCTCTGCCCCCCCTGTTGCCCCCCCTGTGGGAAATGTCAGTTGAAATAATTTGGGACTAACCTATTCACAACACAAGGAAATTCAATCCTCAATTTGGTTGTTGCCCCCCCACCAAAACTCCCGGCCCCCCCTTTGCCCCCCCACTGAGAAAAACCTGGCTACGCCACTGCTCAGTAATATCACAATATCTCAACTTTTACTTGTGATGATCATGGTATCAAATTCATAATAACGTCATGATTTTTCTGAATGTGTTCCTCTTACCGGTAACGGGCTGATTAATGGATAAAGCGTTGTTTTCCACGGAGGGAGTTGTGTCCCCGGGTATGTCACAGAATCACGGCATATATAGATCCAGATATGTACATGTATGTAACATGTAAACGCCTACTACTAGCGTAAGCGTTGTGCTCTCCCCGCCGGAGGTATGTCACGGAATAAACCGTATACTTCATATTCACGATTTATCATATGTATCACTCTGCCGGGTAGAAAATACCACCCACATAGCTACAGAGTTAGGCTGAGTCTATTTGTACAACAGTACTGTTGTTTACAAAGTTGTTATTCGTACAACTGTTGTTCCAATATTGGTACGACTGTCGTTACGAATTAGGCAGTCGTACGAATTACAGCATCTCATGTTATTTGTACAACAGTTGTGCAAATAGCTACGGCCTTTTCAGATAAAGGCGTGGATCCTTGGAATCTAAAAATTATGCTGGTTCCCTGTCACCGCTGTTCACCTGGATCCCCGGGACAAGTCATCTCATAGATAAGTGGTGTGGAGCCATTGATGCAGGGAATAAAATAGGATATACTGCTCATGGTACTTGGACAGCTGCTAATGTAAAGAGGAACCATGCCAGAAGAACAAAATCCCTCCATTGTCCAAATTCTGATTTCCCAGATAAATTAAAAGTTACTATTTGGTACTCAATTAGTTCTGGAACAGTGTTTGGGGGCATTTTGGGTCCCCAAAAAGGTGAGTAGGTCATAAAAACGGAGGATTTTTCAGGACTGAATTTTGACATTGCTTCCCGTTTGCTATCCAGCCCGACTAAATACGCTATTTTTGACGTGAGTTACTTAAGGCATAGATCTTTTTTCTCAAATATCTAGTCAAATCCCTTACATTTTAAGGGGAATGGCCCTAGTGACCCCATGTGACATGTCACTTTTAATCGCTGAAGACCCTATATGAGCATGGACCCAAGGAATCTTTTGACCAATTATGACGGTCATAAGTCATTTCCTCTAAGACAAGAAGCATTTTGAGTGAAAGGAGTGAAAATTGACATTTTGACCCCCAGTGACCCCAAATATGTTCCTATTTTTAAAAAACGGAGTATTATTTATGGGTACGCTCATAATGAATATGTTGATTGATTATGAAGGTTCTAAGTCATTTGACTAAGAAGCAAGGGCGTTTTAAGTGAAAATCACGTTTTAAACCCTAGTGACCCCCCTGTGACCTTTGATCCCAAACTGTGAGATCCCTGTATGAAGGTCTGGTAGGGGGTCCTACTGACCAAGTCTGGTGATTGTAGCATGTAATCTGTAGGAGAAGAAGCATTTTGTAGATGGGATTGCCAGAAAAAAAACGACAGTTACAGATACAGTACCTCGATTTTTGAAAAAATCAAGGTAAGAAGCAGAAAGAAACGGCAGAGATAGAGTACCTCGATTTTTTGAAAAAATCAAGGTAAGAAGAAGAAAGAAGAAGAAGAAAGAAACAGGACGAATACAGTATATTAGTCGTTTCTCGACTAATATAAGAAGAAGAAGAAGAAGAACTAGATCTAGTTCTGGTCTGAGACCAGGGCACCTTGATTTTTAATGAGAAAATGATCCCTAGTGACCTCTTCTTGACCTTTGACCTGGTTATGATGATTTACTTTTATTCTTGCATGATCGAACCAAACAAGATAAAACAGGTCCGATCTAATTCGGAGCATGTCTTGCAAATAACTTTTACCCCTGTATAGGTCAATGATCCCTAGTGACCCCATACGACATGTCAATTTTAATATTGACCAATTCTAATGCACATCAGTCATTTCCTCTGAGACGAGAAGCATTTTAGGTGAACGGATTTAAAATCGATGTTTTGAATCCTAGTGACCCTTTCTTGACCTTTGACCTGATTAAAATGATTGACTTTTATTTTCTTGGCTCATCAATCCAAACAAGATGCAACAAACCCGGTCCAAATCGGATCATGTCTTAACTTTTACCCCTGCAAAGTTCAATGACCCCTATTGACCCCTTCTTGACCTTTGACCTGGTCAATATGATAACTTATTTCTTGGCTCATCAATCTGAACAAGATGCAACAAACCCAATTCAAATCGGATCATGTCTTAACTTTTACCCCTGTAAAGTTTAATGACCCCTATTGACCCCTTCTTGACCTTTGACCTGGTCAATATGATTGACTTATTTTCTTGGCTCATCAAACCAAACAAGATGCAACAAACCCGGTCCAAATCGGAGCATGTCTTAACTTTCACCTCTGCAAAGTTCAATGACCCATATTGACCCCTTCTTGACCTTTGACCTGGTCAATATGATTGACTTATTTTCTTGGCTCATCAATCCAAACAAGATGCAACAAACCTGGTCCCAATCGGAGCATATCTCACGTTTTACCACTGTATAGGTCAATGACCTCTAGTGACCCCGCATGGCACGTCAATTGTAATCGCTGAGATCGCTGTATGTGCATGGACCCAAGGAATCTTTTGACCAATTCTGACATTCATGAGCCATTTCCTCTGAGACAAGAAGCATTTTAAGTGATATGGTTAGAAAATCAACATTTTGACCCCTAGTGACCCCAAATAATTTCTGATTTTAAAAACTGACCTATTGTATATATGCGTACGGTCATAAGAAATATGTTGACCAATTTTGCCGATCCTAGGTCATTTCACTAAATTGGAAATGCATTTTAAGTGAAAATCACGTTTTGGCCCCTAGTGACCCCTGACCCCAAACTGTGAGTCCTGTAATAAAGGTCTGGTAGGGGGTCCTACTGACCAAAAGAAGAAGCATTTTGTAGATATTGCCAGAAGATGAGGAAAGAAACGGCAGAGATTTTCCATTTTTGAAAAAAATCAAGGTAATAAAATGCGAATAACAGTAATGGACCGTTCATTATTTCTACCGGAGGGGGGGGGGGGGGGGGGGGGGGGCTCAAAACAGGGGTGGGTCATAACCTTTTTTAAGAAATCAAAGGATAAGTTGTTTTTAGGAAATTACAGGGGGTCAATATTTTTGGGTACTAATATTTCAAACCAAAATCATGCCCACGCTGACAGCATGCCCACGCTGACAGGGGTTATAACTTTATTCTACATTCCAGAGGGGAGTGTTATAACTTTTAAATACTTAGGGAAGGGGGGGGTCATTTTTTGGGGTTGCTGCTTTCTTTCAGCTACCCCCTCCCCTCCGGTAGAAATAATGAACGGTCCCTAATTGTATTGCTTTTTATGAGAGAAAGAAATGTTGATCAAGTTTGGAAGAAAATTATGAAGGAATGATTCTGAAAAAATGTTTAATTACATTTTTACATTCTTAAATCTTCTACTGAAATATTAAATGACCAATCTAGGTATTCTTTTCATGATCAGGTTATGTGTTTGGATTCACTGTGCAGAATCAGACAATACTACGAAATCTGACTAATGTATGATCAAAAAATAAAATAGGAGGTACCAAATCTGACTAATGTATGATCAAAAAATAAAATAGGAGGTACCTGTTCAGTTATTGTCTTTGTGTTATTGATATTACAGGGGCCAGGTATCGTGTTATTTTTATATACAAGTATACATTTTTGGAAAGGATTTGGGTCAGAGAATCCGTTTTTGGCATCAATTTTGACCAATTTTTTTCTCGAACAAGCTAAAAAAATAATTTTGAGTAAAAAATGCCCAAAATTGCTTGATTATAATGTTACATGGATGTAACTTATCTATGGTTTGAGCATTGCCGCAATATCAAGGATTTAGCTCTACGGAAATCAGTCAACTTATGAAATAATCGAAGTACACAATTAGAATCCTATAAAATAACAGTAGGCTATGATCATATTTCCACCGTAATGCTGAAACTGTTACAATTTGGCCAGCCATATAAGCCTGGGAGCAATTTAATTTTTTTGAATTTTGTGAGTGCTATAATTATTGAACTATTATATTAATCAAATGCATATAAAAAGTATCCATTTTTGGAAATTAATGGATCCGAGAATACACATTTGGTGTCAATGTTTATATTTTGAGAAAATCACAAAATTTACTTTGTTGACCCAAATTTGTTTGAACAAAGCTTACAAAAATAATTGTGAGTACAAAATGCCCAAATCGCTTGATTATGATATAAAGACACTAACTTACGGACACATTTCTTGTTTTAATTAACCTAATCTAATATATTTTGACAAAAAAGTGGAAAAAATGGAAACTTGTTTTCGGTACTTTTTAGTCAACATTTCAAAAAATATCAAGATTACAAATTTAAAAAAAATTGGGTACAATAAATAAAAAGAAACTGGCCATTGAGCCTGCATGAAAAATCTATGCATTTTAATTGTAACAGTGGCGTAGCCAGAAGGGGGGCGATCGCCCCCCCCCCCCCCTATATTGACGTCGTGTCGGTTGAGATTGGCACTGTCGGTTCATTTCCCGGGGGGGGTACTCGCCTAAGACGGTATACGGGGATGTGCCGCTCTAATGGGTAGCTTTTTGGGCACAAAATCCCTAAACATGGGGTATGATTTTGTGCTGGAAATCCCTAATAATGGGGTCACTTTTTACAAATGGGTCTATTTTCGCGAAATTTGTGTCTATTTTCGCGAAAATTTGCCAAAATTAGGTCTATTTTCGCGAAAAATTGGTCTAAAATGAAGCAAAACCCCTAAAAATGGGTACCGATTTTTCCAAAATCACCCCTAAAAATGGGTATGGGTTTTGAATCTCCAGCGGCACACCCCCGACCAAACCAAATGCGAGTACCCCCCCCCCCCCCCGGGGTTCATTTGACCAGAGGAATCATGGAATTATGATGGTCAAAAGTACACATATGAGTAGGCCTACACAGTAATGAGTATGTGCACATAGTTACGGGAGACGGAACATCTGTAGCAAGACATTGCTACATTGGGCTTTGGTATGAAAAAATGGGAATAAATGGACACCTTTTTGGCACTTTTTTTGTCAAAATGTCAAAAAATATTAGTCAAGTCAGGATTTAAAAAAAATGGGTGCAATAAATTTTAAAAAAACCTGGTCATTGAGCCTGCATGAAAAATGTTGCTATATCAGGGTAGGGTCAAAAAAAATTGCACTGTCAAAATTTTTCGCACGGTCACAGATTTTCGCACGGTAACAACATTTTGCACAGTCACAAATGTTCGCACGGTCACAAAATTTGAGTAACCGGCCCTGAGAGGCCCAAAACCAAGCGGCCCATGTGGCGATCGCCACAACGCCACAGTGGCCAGTCCGCCCCTGCACCTGATAATCATAGGGTGTGCTTATATACATTTTATAAAAAGGCCTGAGTGGCATTGTGGCATACCGTACATACATGAATACATGGGGCAATGTGGCGCACTAGTTAGGAGCACTCGTATACTACTGTGCAGGGTTGTCTCCACGCCGGTCGGGTGTAGCTGGCACTCACGCTGGCCGACCGGCACTAAAAAAAAACCGGCACTTTTTTTATTCTTTTTTTATTCTACATGGATAAAATCATTAAACTGCCTCATAAAATAAGAAATTATGTGGCAAATTATAGTTCAATGACCTCTACTGACCAGTGACCCATATGAAATGTCACTTTTTATTGCTGATGGTGTATTTATGAACATGGACCCAAGGAATCTTTTTACCAATTTGGATGGTCACCAGTCATTTCCTGAGTGAAAAGAAGCATTTTGCTCATTACACATGCAGACTCATACTGAAGACAAGCCATACCAATGTGAATGTTGTCAGAAATGCTTTGCTTGGAAGAATAGACTGACATTACAAATACAGACGCACCCTAAAAGAGAGGTCATAAGTGTGAATGTTGTAAGAAATGCTTTGCTCATTAGAGTAACGTCCTGACATTACACATGAATACAGACTCCTACTGAAGACAAGCCATACCAATGTGAATGTTGTCAGAAATGCTTTGCTTGGAAGAGAACCATGTTGTTACACATACAAACTCACATTAAAGAAAAGCCTTATCAATGTGAATATTGCCAAAAATGTGTTGCAGGTTGACCTGTTTATTACACCGACCTTACACATAGCTGAAAATTGGAAAATTCTGGGTATATTTGAGGCCATGTTTTGGCCATTATTTTCACCCTAATCAATGCATCGGGCTCGTCTATGGTAAATTTTTATGATCTTGCTCTGACTTTGTGGCATGATCCTTTTACAATAACAACATGCGCAGGTTTCATGAAATAGCATGAATTTGTAATATTACCTGATATTTCCCCCCAAATATTGTATATGAAATGACTGGTAATCATTGAAAAAATGAATAGTAGCTTTCGCAGAAATTGATGGTAGCGGAAATTGTCATTTTTCTCTTCGTCTTCCTCGAGTAGAAAATAACGCAGGAACGATCTGGAGCAGAATAAAATGTGAATAATAGTTATGGACCGTTCATTATTTCTACCGGAGGGGAGGGGGGGGGGGGGGGGGGGGGCACGAATCAGGGATGGGTCATAAGAATTAAAAGGGGTTATAATTTTTTTAGGAAATTAAAGGGGGGTCATAACTTTTTGGTACTAATATTTCATGCCTGACTGCTTGCCCATGCTGACAGCATGCCTGACAGCATGCATGACCACCTGACATGCCCATGCTGACAGGGGTCATAACTTTTTTTTCTACATTCCAGAGGGGGGGGGGGTCTTAATATTGTAAGTATTTAGGGAAGGGGGCGGGGGTCATTTTTTGTTTTGTTGTTGCTTTCTATCAGCTACGCCCCCACCCTGGCCTCCCCCCAAGAGAAATAAGGAACGGTCCCTAATTGCATTGCTTTTTTATGAGAAAAAGAAATGTTGATCAAGTTTCGATGAACATGATGAAGGAATGATTCTATTTAAGAAAATGTTTAATTGCATTTTTGCATTCTTATAATAAAATATTAAATAACCAATCTAGGTAATCTTTTAATAAGATTATGTGTTTCGATTTTGCAATGGTGTGTGCAGAATCATACAATACATCGAAATCTGACTATAGGCCTACATGATCAAAAAATAAAATAGGAGGTTGCGCCACAGGGGCCAGGTGTCGTGTTATTTAAAATACTACAGTAATCCTTCAAACCTTTATCTGATTCTAGTTTAATGAACGACAACTGATAATATTATTTTGTTTATAATGTTTATGAATTAATATTATCCGCGTAAGCAAAATATCAACTTTCCCGCGATGGTGAGCTGTGTCTGCCGAGCTACTGATGAAGTAACGGGTCTCCCGAAGCAAGCGGCCTACCGTTTCGCTTGCGGCGGCATACATTTGCGTGATGAAATCCAAAGACATTTTCTTTTTCAGGGCCGTCTTTCACGGACGATAGCTCTAAAAAAAAAATCATTTTTATGTACTTGAAACATCATAGATTTATATTATTTGTGTCTTGAACATTGAATCATTTTACATACCGAAATTTGAGGCTTATTACTAGCATCATTTCTCAGTTCATCGATCACTTTCATTTACATAGTTGTCGGCTTTAGAAGGTACATGTAGTGTCATATGAACTCTGATCTCACGTTGGTTTTGCTGTCAATCATGGAACGTTGTTATGGAGACGGCGGTGCAGTAGAGAAAAGTTTTTATTCTGCGCTTATAGGCAGGTCAAACATGGCCAAATAAGGGATTTAGAACAAATGGCACATGCGCAATTCTGGTATTGGAGCGACTATATAAAAAACATTTTTCAGTCTATTTGTACAACTGTTGTACAAATAAAACCTACATGTTACGAACCCAGAATTCGTACGAGTCACATAAATTAATGCTCATGATATTTGTACAACAGTTGTACAAATAGACTGACATAGAGGACGAAGCAAGCTATGCTGGTTCCATGCACCCCGGGCTATCTAATGAGTTGAGTGCATGGAGTAATTGATGCGGGGAACCAATTTAATCTAAAATAAAAATACGAAGGTCAGTCATTGGGCGTATAACAATATAAAGAGGAAAAGATGAATAATAGCGAGAGAGCCAGAATCCTCCATTGTCCGAAATCCTGATTTCACAGAAATATTAAAAGGTTACTATTTGGTACTCAACTAGCTGTTGAACAGTGTTATGAATGTTGGGGACTCCAAAAAAGTGAGTGGGACATAAAAACGGCGAATTTGTCTGGACTGAATTCTGAAATTGGTTCCTGTCTACTGTACAGCCTGTCGTGATACGCGTTTCTTCTCAATGATTTAAGCATTATCCTAACAGTTTATAGTGAATTGCCTCTAGTGACCCCGCATGACAAGTCACTTTTAATTGCTGAAGACCCCATATGTGCAAGGAACCAAGGAATCTTTTGACCAATTCTGAAAGTAATCAACGATTTCCTGATATAGCAGAAGCATTTTGAATGAAATAAGTGAAAATTGACATTTTGACCCCTAGTGACCCCAAATGATTTTTAATTTTAAAAACCGTTCTTTTGTATATGCGTACGGTCAAAAGGAACATGTGGACCAATTTTGACGATCCTAGGTCATTTCACTAAATTGGAAATGCGTTTTAAGTGAAAATCACGTTTTGACCCCTAGTGACCCCCCTGTGACCTTTGACCCCAAACTGTGAGGTCCTGCAATGAAGGTCTGGTAGAGGGTCCTACTGACCAAATATGGTGATTGTAGCATGTAAACTGTAGGAGAAGAAGCATTTTGTAGATATTGCCAGAAGCAGATGATGAGGAAAGAAACGGCAGAGATAGAGAACCTCGATTTTTGAAAAAAATCAAGGTAAGAAGAAAGAAACGGACCAGATACAGAACCTCGATTTTTTGAAAAAATCAAGGTAAAGAAAGACTAGACAGGACTTGTGCTTCGAGAAGCACGAATATTGGTTTTGTTAATTAATTACAATAGGTCAATGACCCTTAGTGACCCTAGAAGCATTTTTTAATTAAGAAATTGTTTTATTTTCAATTAAACTTGTTAATAACTTACATAAAATACAATGCGTGGCCAATCATAGAACATAACAAGACTTAGATTACAAACGTGTTATTGTATACAATTTTAAAATAAATCCAGTTGTTCCTGACTATTTATTTATTAACCTCTACACTGTAGATAGGTGTAATGAGTGTTTATTAGCCACGAGACTGTATACGGTAGTTGCAGTTGTTGTTCATAATCGTCAGACTGTCCGTGGATATAGTGATTGTTAGTTAGTCACCAGATGTACATTGAAAATCTGACAAGCGGTCATTGACCCCTTGTGACCCCATATGACATGTTAATTTTAATAGCTGTTTACGTGAAATAACTGAATATTCACATTTTGACCTCTAGTGACCCCTTGTTGACCTTTGACCTAATTGTACTGATGGACATATTTTCTTGGCTCATCAAACCAAACAAGATAAAACAAGTCCGGTCCAAATCGGAGCATGTCTTAACTTTTACCCCTGTAAAGTTCAATGACCCCTAGTGACCCCATATGACATGTGAATTTTAATCGCAGGAGACCCTATATGCACATGGTCATAAGGAATCATTTGACCAAGTATGGTGATTGTAACATGTAAACTGTAGGAGAAGTAGCGTTTTTAAGGATATTCACGTTTTGACCTCTAGTGACCCCTTGTTGACCTTTGACCTAATTCAAATGATTGACTTATTTTCTTGGCTCATCAAATCAAACAAGATGTCAAAGTTTGGTCCAAATCGGACAATGTCTTAACTTTTTTGCCTGTAAAGTTCAATGACCCCTAGTGACCCCATATGACATGTGAATTTTAATCGCAGGAGACCCTATATGCACATGGTCATAAGGAATCATTTGACCAAGTATGGTGATTGTAACATGTAAACTGTAGGAGAAGTAGCGTTTTTAAGGATATTCACGTTTTGACCTCTAGTGACCCCTTGTTGACCTTTGACCTAATTCAAATGATTGACTTATTTTCTTGGCTCATCAAATCAAACAAGATGTCAAAGTTTGGTCCAAATCGAACAATGTCTTAACTTTTATGCCTGTAAAGTTCAATGACCCCTAGTGACCCCATATGACATGTGAATTTTAATCGCAGGAGACCCTATATGCACATGGTCATAAGGAACCATTTGACCAATTGTGGCGATTGTGACATGTAAACTGTAGGAGAAGTAGCATGCGTTGGAAGAAAGAAGAAAGAAAGAAAGAACTAGACAGGACTTGTGCTTCGAGAAGCACGAATATTGGTTTTGTTAATTAATTACAATAGGTCAATGACCCTTAGTGACCCTAGAAGCATTTTTTAATTAAGAAATTGTTTTATTTTCAATTAAACTTGTTAATAACTTACATAAAATACAATGCGTGGCCAATCATAGAACATAAAAAGACTTAGATTACAAACGTGTTATTGTATACAATTTTAAAATAAATCCAGTTGTTCCTGACTATTTATTTATTAACCTCTACACTGTAGATAGGTGTAATGAGTGTTTATTAGCCACGAGACTGTATACGGTAGTTGCAGTTGTTGTTCATAATCGTCAGACTGTCCGTGGATATAGTGATTGTTAGTTAGTCACCAGATGTACATTGAAAATCTGACAAGCGGTCATTGACCCCTTGTGACCCCATATGACATGTTAATTTTAATAGCTGTTTACGTGAAATAACTGAATATTCACATTTTGACCTCTAGTGACCCCTTGTTGACCTTTGACCTAATTGTACTGATGGACATATTTTCTTGGCTCATCAAACCAAACAAGATAAAACAAGTCCGGTCCAAATCGGACAATGTCTTAACTTTTACGCCTGTAAAGTTCAATGACCCCTAGTGACCCCATATGACATGTGAATTTTAATAGCAGGAGACCCTATGTGCACATGGTCATAAGGAATCATTTGACTAATTGTGGCGATTGTAACATGTAAACTGTAGGAGGAGTAGCGTTTTTAAGGATATTCACATTTTGACCTCTAGTGCCCCTTGTTGACCTTTGAACTAATTCAAATGGTTGACTTATTTTCTTGGCTCATCAAACCAAACAAGATGTTAAAGTTCAGTCAAAATCGGACAATGTCTTAACTTTTATGCTTGTAAAGTTCAATGACCCCTAGTGACCCCATATGACATGTGAATTTTAATAGCAGGAGACCCTATATGCACATGGTCATAAGGAATCATTTGACTAATTGTGGCGATTGTAACATGTAAACTGTAGGAGGAGTAGCGTTTTTAAGGATATTCACATTTTGACCTCTAGTGACCCCTTGTTGACCTTTGACCTAATTCAAATGATTGACTTATTTTCTTGGCTCATCAAACCAAACAAGATGTCAAAGTTTGGTCCAAATCGGACAATGTCTTAACTTTTATGCCTGTAAAGTTCAATGACCCCTAGTGACCCCATATGACATGTGAATTTTAATAGCAGGAGACCCTATATGCACATGGTCATAAGGAATCATTTGACTAATTGTGGCGATTGTAACATGTAAACTGTAGGAGGAGTAGCGTTTTTAAGGATATTCACATTTTGACCTCTAGCGACCCCTTGTTGACCTTTGACCTAATTCAAATGATTGACTTATTTTCTTGGCTCATCAAATCAAACAAGATGTCAAAGTTTCGTCCAAATCGGACAATGTCTTAACTTTTATGCCTGTAAAGTTCAATGACCCCTAGTGACCCCATATGACATGTGAATTTTAATCGCAGGAGACCCTATATGCACATGGTCATAAGGAATCATTTGACCAAGTATGGTGATTGTAACATGTAAACTGTAGGAGAAGTAGCGTTTTTAAGGATATTCACGTTTTGACCTCTAGTGACCCCTTGTTGACCTTTGACCTAATTCAAATGATTGACTTATTTTCTTGGCTCATCAAATCAAACAAGATGTCAAAGTTTGGTCCAAATCGGACAATGTCTTAACTTTTATGCCTGTAAAGTTCAATGACCCCTAGTGACCCCATATGACATGTGAATTTTAATCGCAGGAGACCCTATATGCACATGGTCATAAGGAACCATTTGACCAATTGTGGCGATTGTGACATGTAAACTGTAGGAGAAGTAGCATGCGTTGGAAGAAGAAAGAAGAAAGAACTAGACAGGACTTGTGCTTCGAGAAGCACGAATATTGGTTTTGTTAATTAATTACAATAGGTCAATGACCCTTAGTGACCCTAGAAGCATTTTTTAATTAAGAAATTGTTTTATTTTCAATTAAACTTGTTAATAACTTACATAAAATACAATGCGTGACCAATCATAGAACATAAAAAGACTTAGATTACAAACGTGTTATTGTATACAATTTTAAAATAAATCCAGTTGTTCCTGACTATTTATTTATTAACCTCTACACTGTAGATAGGTGTAATGAGTGTTTATTAGCCACGAGACTGTATACGGTAGTTGCAGTTGTTGTTCATCATCGTCAGACTGTCCGTGGATATAGTGATTGTTAGTTAGTCACCAGATGTACATTGAAAATCTGACAAGCGGTCATTGACCCCTTGTGACCCCATATGACATGTTAATTTTAATAGCTGTTTACGTGAAATAACTGAATATTCACATTTTGACCTCTAGTGACCCCTTGTTGACCTTTGACCTAATTGTACTGATGGACATATTTTCTTGGCTCATCAAACCAAACAAGATAAAACAAGTCCGGTCCAAATCGGACAATGTCTTAACTTTTACGCCTGTAAAGTTCAATGACCCCTAGTGACCCCATATGACATGTGAATTTTAATAGCAGGAGACCCTATGTGCACATGGTCATAAGGAATCATTTGACTAATTGTGGCGATTGTAACATGTAAACTGTAGGAGGAGTAGCGTTTTTAAGGATATTCACATTTTGACCTCTAGTGACCCCTTGTTGACCTTTGAACTAATTCAAATGGTTGACTTATTTTCTTGGCTCATCAAACCAAACAAGATGTCAAAGTTCAGTCAAAATCGGACAATGTCTTAACTTTTATGCCTGTAAAGTTCAATGACCCCTAGTGACCCCATATGACATGTGAATTTTAATCGCAGGAGACCCTATATGCACATGGTCATAAGGAATCATTTGACCAAGTATGGTGATTGTAACATGTAAACTGTAGGAGAAGTAGCGTTTTTAAGGATATTCACGTTTTGACCTCTAGTGACCCCTTGTTGACCTTTGACCTAATTCAAATGATTGACTTATTTTCTTGGCTCATCAAATCAAACAAGATGTCAAAGTTTGGTCCAAATCGGACAATGTCTTAACTTTTATGCCTGTAAAGTTAAATGACCCCTAGTGACCCCATATGACATGTGAATTTTAATCGCAGGAGACCCTATATGCACATGGTCATAAGGAACCATTTGACCAATTGTGGCGATTGTGACATGTAAACTGTAGGAGAAGTAGCGTTTTTAAGGATATTCACGTTTTGACCTCTAGTGACCCCTTGTTGACCTTTGACCTAATTCAAATGATTGACTTATTTTCTTGGCTCATCAAATCAAACAAGATGTCAAAGTTTGGTCCAAATCGGACAATGTCTTAACTTTTATGCCTGTAAAGTTCAATGACCCCTGGTGACCCCATATGACATGTGCATTTTAATCGCAGGAGACCCTATATGCACATGGTCATAAGGAATCATTTGACCAAGTATGGTGATTGTAACATGTAAACTGTAGGAGAAGTAGCGTTTTTAAGGATATTCACGTTTTGACCTCTAGTGACCCCTTGTTGACCTTTGACCTAATTCAAATGATTGACTTATTTTCTTGGCTTATCAAATCAAACAAGATGTCAAAGTTTGGTCCAAATCGGACAATGTCTTAACTTTTATGCCTGTAAAGTTCAATGACCCCTAGTGACCCCATATGACATGTGAATTTTAATCGCAGGAGACCCTATATGCACATGATCATAAGGAACCATTTGACCAATTGTGGCGATTGTGACATGTAAACTGTAGGAGAAGTAGCGTTTTTAAGGATATTCACGTTTTGACCTCTAGTGACCCCTTGTTGACCTTTGACCTAATTCAAATGATTGACTTATTTTCTTGGCTCATCAAATCAAACAAGATGTCAAAGTTTGGTCCAAATCGGACAATGTCTTAACTTTTATGCCTGTAAAGTTCAATGACCCCTAGTGACCCCATATGACATGTGAATTTTAATCGCAGGAGACCCTATATGCACATGGTCATAAGGAACCATTTGACCAATTATGGCGATTGTGACATGTAAACTGTAGGAGAAGTAGCATGCGTTGGAAGAAAGAAGAAAGAAAGAAAGAAGAAAGAAAATGAGGATAACAGTATATTGGTTTGCTGCGCAAAACCAATATAAAGAAAGAAAGAAAGAAAATGAGGATAACAGTATATTGGTTTGCTGCGCAAAACCAATATAAAAATGAGGATAACAGTATATTGGTTTGCTGCGCAAAACCAATATAAGTAGCTACAGCTTCACTAATTCAAAACATATCACCAAAAGTCAAATAGTTTATTACTTGGGTGACCTGATTTGGGCCTCATTTTTTTCACATGATGTTTTCTATTCAACATAAATGTACACCATACATACAGTCATCCCAAAGTTAACATTCCACACGGCTATACGCTACTTGCACGCAATCGCTATTTTAGAATGAAAGCGAGGCTCTCCCCTCAGCGCATGCGCGCCCAGCCGCATCACATGATGCACAAACCTGCGTGAAACCATGACGCAGTGTGGCGTGATAATGCGTGATAGTGCGTGGTGGGGGTAGAGCTTCGCTTTCAATGGTTCCATCTGTACCGCGCAAGTAGCGTATTAGTTTTACCATACAAAACAGATTTTTCATAAACCTTTCCCAACTTTCAAAGTCTTATCTCATGAATTACTGAACCAAAACTAGGTATATTTGTACTTATTTTAATGCATTTCTCATGGGGATTCCAAATATAGTTATGAAATTCAATAATTTTGAAAATGTTGTGTAATATTTTGGAACTATCGTCTGCAAACGACTGCGGCGTGGAAAGTGTTAAGAGTTAAATTAATTGAGTGGTCCTAAAGATACAAGCAAAAATGCACATTAAATTTTCCCATTGAACAGTACACAAACATCAGGTGTGTGCATATTTCACTTGTAGGTCAATAAATGCGTATGTGTTGCTTCGAGAGAAATTAGACAAATCAATGCACACGCGCTGATGTTAATGTGTGAATAATGGCACAACCCCCGCAGGGGGAGTGCTATTGCGAACATATCAACATTTGCGAAGTGCATTGATTTGTCTAATTTTTTGAGAAACAAAACATACCCATGTATTGACCTAATTCATACACGACACTATACACATCAACATTCACAATTTGAGCATAAAAATGAATAAAAACATGTTAACAAGTTTGCTCTCACCCGCAGTGAAAATCGGTGAACCCGCAATAACGAATCAAAACAAAGGGCGTGGTGTGCGCATGGAACGGCGCACATGCGGAGTGCATTAGACACTTTCAATGCACTCTGCATATTTTAGTTTCTTGCTTTCTGATTGGTTCGACACTACTAAGAGTGTATGAATACTTATTCACTCATGAAACATCTCTCAAGCCTAACAGAGTATGAACAATATGGAGTTTCTTCTCACTTAAACAAAAATATCAATTTTGATGGGGACAAATAAATTGGATCCAGTCACACACCTTTAAGGTCTCAAAATCCATCTGATACACCTGATTAAGACATTGCCTAATTCAAATTAATAATTTAACCTAAGTCATCAAATACATCTTTATCAAGTACAATTCAGAATTCTTAAAGTGTTGAGTTGGAAATGCAACCATTCAGATCTATGTGACTGATTTCTTATCATGTCTCTATTATGTTGTTTCATCATTTTGTGTTTGTTTTAAAGAATTCCTTGCAATCCTATAAACACAGGTCAGTCAAAAAAACATATTATAAATATTCATGATTTGGCTTGCGCATTATATAGATAGCAATGCTGCTTTGTTTTGTCACTGTGTATAGATGGTGTGACCGGTGACGTAGTGCCCGGCGGTTTGTGTGCGCACCTACAGGGAATGTGCTTTAATTCACACTTGATTGATCATTACTTAATACCATGCTTACGGTGTAATAGTGCAGTAGTCATGGTCTGCATCCCTAAGCACAATGAGAGACCAGGTACTAAATCTGGTTGCCCGGCAGTATGCGTACGCACCATAAGGGCATGTGCTTTTAAAATTGGGGCTCAGTGATGTGTGTTTTGCTTTCGAATAGTATGTATGCAGTAGTCATGGACTAGTACCTCTAACATGTCTTAGACCAGGCGCTAATCAATTTGTAAACACTACTGATGTAAACAACGGTCACCTCATCTATACGTCAGTAGCTAGAACTTTGAAATTGGTGCCTATATTTGAGAAAAGTGTCATCTAATCCAACACTATGATATTTCAGCGTACACAGGGCCTATCAAAAGAATTGACTTGCATGTTGAAATAGGCACAAACTTGTAATTTCATGATCCCATCTAAATGCCCCCTCCACCGATTGCCATTCCTTCAGAGTGAATATGTAAATGAGGGGCTCATACAAAAAATACCCTAATTTCATATTATTGACACAGTGGAAAAATGTAAGGGACATAACTAGCCGCTACTAACTAATTTGCATGTGATTCTATTAGTGGCTAGTTAGCGGCTATAGCGGCTAGTTAGCGGCTAACCCTGCTCGATAACCATAGCAGCTAACTATCGGCTAGCATTAGCGGCTAGCTAGCTGCTAGTATCAAGTATTTTGCTATGGGCAGGCATATCATGTGGCATCAAGTCGGCAATGTAACAAACATAAACAAATGTTCATGGTATTAATTTTACCCAAGGCAAAATAAATAGCTCAAATCCTTCACCGCGTAAAAACAGCAAAATACAATGACTGTACCTCTTCATGCCTTTCAATTCCAAGGTCAAAGGTTCCCATCTTACGCTTCAAGTTACCCATCTATTTTCAGAATAACGACAGATACAACATGTGATGGATAGGCAGGCAGGCATCAGGATGCATGCAGGTGCAAGGTTCACATGTGATGAATGGAAGAAAACACACAGCAATCATGCAGACAGAATGGAAGAAAACATACAGTGCTTACAAAGTAACTTACCAGGTAATATAAGCTCATAGTTAAGCTGACACTATAATAGCGCTAAGTTAAAAATACCAAATTAATTATTTCTCCTCTTAAATTTGAGACATAGCATGCGAAGAATGGCTTACTATTATTAAGGACGTTTATCTTTCAAAGACCAAGACAAAGTGCATTGTTCATTTTTGTACTTGGTTTTTCATCGATGAAGTAATAGATGGATTATTGATTAACTGGTATAGTCTAAGGTCCGTATGCACAAAAGAGTTAGACCGGGTCTAAAGTTAGACCTGGTCTAAGTGGATTTTAGTTTTTGTGAAAGCACACCTTTAATTACATTTTCTTCTCAAATAAGCTAACAAATTATAAAGATTCGGATGCAAAGTTCAAAAATAGCACAAAATATCTCATGAAAATGCAGAGGAAAACAGATTTTGAGGCATGAATAAATTTCACTTAAACCAGGTCTAACTTTAGACCCGGTCTAACTCTTTTGTGCATACGGACCTAATAGTCTAATCAGTTCCAAAATTGGCCAGAAATATTCGGTTCTTATCTCTCCGCGCACAAAAGTAATCGGGGTGTGTGCGCGAGATTATGAACACACGCACACCGTTTTGGACGAACAAACGCGTCATGCATATGATTATGATATACAGTGCACTTGTTGCCTTCATGCACGCCTGCATCCTTCTGTATTCATTCGCTGCTGTAAGGAGGCTCCGCCAATTTGGAACTGATCAAACTATAGCATACAACTCTGCAGTCCATATGGGATGAGGACCAGGGATTTTTAATTGATCAAAGCTGCCCATACATACAGTCATCACAATAAGTAACTGACCAGGTAATAAATGTGCTGATAACTCTAAAAGTATAACTCCTACATAAACATATTAAATTATAAACATGTTGGGAAATTTCTCTTCTTGAATTTGAGATATTACACGCTAAGAATGGCTGATTATTAAGGAAGTTACAATCCCATATGTACTGTCAAGTCTGATTTTCATTTTCACATTTTCATTTTCAACACGGGGACTCAGACCGGCAAATTATTGATTACTGGTAGTGGTAGTGCCAATTCACCCGTCGATGGCCTGGTTGTTGGATAGTCGGCCGGTGGCATTGTTACGGTTGATCAATACGGCACACACGCTTTACCTGTCATACTCTCCCCGTGTTGAAAAGAAACTGTTAAATGAAAATCAGACTTGCCCTAACGTTTGGGATCGTAACTTCCTCATTAATCAACCATTCTTAGCGTGTAATATCTCAAATTCAAGAATAGAAATTTCTTAACAACTTTATAATTAAATATGTTTATGTAGGAGTTATACTTTTAGAGTTATCAGCATGTTTATTACCTGTAACCCGGGAGCACCGCAACACTTTTAAGTTTTCAAAACTGAATTTTTGCTATTTTAGGTTGCTAATGATTTTTGAAGACTTTATAGCCCCTAGTATCACCCCTCTGCTGGATACCTATCAAAATATTCACACAGCTCATTTTACAGGGGGGTCAAAGTTTGGTTTTGTACAGGAAAGTATAGGGAGAGCTGAACTTGTTTTAAACCTGGGGTGCATTTCTTTGTTGAAAGGTGTATCATGATACATTTGGTATTAAATGATAGCTGTATATCAGTATTATTTTTTCCCATGTTTAAACCAGCATTTTTTATAGCTTATATGATGTAATAAATCAATTTAAATACTTAATTATAGGGCGCCCTCACTTGACCTGTCACAAAAGATATTAAATGTATGGAATGCCATTAGTGTAGTAACTCAATTATCAGTGTTTATCATCTATAAACCACGTGTTCTCTTTGATAAATATGTATTATGATAAGTAAACATGGCTTATTGAGAAATAAAAAGTTGAATCAATGTTTTTTCGACCAATAGAGATGGTTTATCACATGTAAAAAATGTGCATTGACTAGATACATGAATGGCTTGCCATATTCAAGCATGTTGTATGTATAATAAATAGTCCATCTCAGATCAGAGTCCAAAAGTAAAATGCTGTTATAAATGGGCATTGCAAAAGTGATTTTGTATGCTTAATATTATTTTAAATACCAATAGTTTATAGAATATGCCAAATTTGCTCACCGGGGGTGCCACTCCTCATGACAAGGGGTCCCATTTAGTCATGGTTAATTAAGACTGTCCAATATCAATTTATTTTTTTTAATTGTGTTTTCATTACATGTTTTTACACATATTAAGAGTCATTTTCTCATTTAATAAAATTGAATGCCAATAGTTGATATGATCTGCCAAATGTACTTCCCCGGGGGTACCACTACAAAGCGGGGTCTATTCAATAATAGGTTAAATGATTGGTGTTTTCATACATTGGTGTTTTCATACATGATTTGTATTCACACATACTGTACATGTATGAGAGTCAGTATTTCCCACTGAATGCCATAAAAACATAACATGTGCCAAATATGATCCCTCAGGGGTGCCACTCCTCCTGAGAGGGGGGTTATATTTACTGGGTTTCAGTGCCCCCCTACCAAAAAGGTACATTTTAAAGTTTTAAATGTTTTCGTTACATGTGTTTACACACATCGAACGTTATTTCCGCGTTTAATACAACTTTGAAGGCTAATAGTATAAATATTATCTGCCAAATGTACTTCCCCGGGGGTACCACTTTCGAGCGGGGTCTATTCAATAACGTGTTTTCATTTTCATACATTGGTATTTTCATACATTATTTCAGACATATTATATTTACACATAAATGATAGTCATATGCTATTCTGAATGCCATAGAACATAAAATGTGCCAAATATGCTTCCTCAGGGGTGTCACTCCTTTTAGAGGGGTTATATTTACTAACTGTTAAGCTCAAGACAGTTCAATTTCAATTTATTTGTTTTTTATTTTTTATTTTAATTTTCCTTTTTTTCACAAAATATTAAGAATCATACAAATTTGAATGACAATAGTTGACATTAATCTGCCAATTGTCCAATTTCAATGATCTTGGTATATAATTATCCTGAATGCTATTGCCATTAGTACATAAAATCTTCCATTTTTCTCCTGGAGGGTACCACTCTCAAGAGCGGTCCTAAGGGACCGTTTATTATTTCGCCCGCCGGATTCGAACGATAAAAATCCAACAGCTTCCGAGGCTTCACCCCCTTGACCCCCACAAAAATGAAATTTATTTAATCATGAAAGTTTATTCAAATTATGCGATGTATTTAAACCTTCAAATATTCATTTAACATGAGGATTCATGGGATTATGACAGTCAAATTATAAAGATAAAAGCTGTTCGAGCCGGCTATGCGCGCATGTGCCTACAAAATTAAGTTTATTGTTTTTGAAACTCGTTTAGAGCAAAAATATATCTCAATCATGGCAAATTTAAGTGTAAACGTGCACTGTTATCATGTGAAAGATGATGATCCTTTACATAAGTGGATTTAGATATGTGCAAGCTTTTGATTCTGTGCTCCATGCTCTTTCCACTTAGTAAGATAATTTATACATGTAATATAGAAGATATTCTCAGACTTAAGGATTTGTAAATTCATTGTGTATGTGTATGTCATGCTATCTTCTTGTTATCATTAAAATATGAGAAAGAGTATGGTAAATCAGTGGGACACTGGGTAAATACAGGTAGTTCTAAAAAATATGGGATTTCACTTTGTCCTGCACTACATGTACATGGTGTGCAGATATAATAAACATCACAGAAAATAATGTGAGTTGTCGCAACGGTTATTATAAATATAATTTCACATGGCACAATATCTCTTATTTGTCAATGAAAAAGAATGGTTAAACAAAAATAAAATACCAACATTCTTATAACATTTATATGGATCAATCGATGTAAGGCAAAACATATCACAAAATATGGAAATATCATGAAATGAAACACATTTGATACAATTTTCTAAGCATATGAGGAGTAGAGACTCATGATATGAATATCTTAGGTTAATTATTTCTTTCATTCCATATAGACAGGTAAGAGGCAACATATGTTCATGGTTTTTGCAAGATTTAGATGCTTTTTAACAGTGTATAACGTCGTAGTATTCTTTTACGTCAAAATGTGTATGCGAATATGCAAAATACTGCATTTTAAGGACTGTTTTTAACGAATAAATTAAAAACAATTTATCTTACATGAAAAAAGTTGTTAGATATGAGTTCCTTGTCTGATTTCCTTTCATTTGAATCCCATATTTACATACTTTCGTCGAGGTTCCGATTTGACCCCCCCCCCCCCCCCCCCCCCCCCCCTGTAGGGGGGTCTGTGTGAAACTTTTGTGGGGGTTTCCCGGAAACTGGTAAAACTACTTATTATGGGCTACCAAGTTACATGGTGCAACTGAAAATAGCATGAAGTATAACAAAAAGGGTCTCGGTGCTCCCGGGTTAATGCTCCTGATATCAAGAGAGCGATTATTGGACAATTTTGGGGGGTATTTGAGGGGATAAGACTGAAGATAGGAAGATCTTAAGTGATTTTTTTCTGTCATTCCAAGATAGATATGTCATGGGCAACATATGTTCAAGAATTTTTGCAAGATTTAATGGCTTTGTAACATTGTAAAATGTGGTTGTCTTCTTTTAAGTCAAATTGTGTTGCCGAATATGCAAAATACTGCATTTTAAGTACTGTTTTTTGCAAATAAATAAAAAATGGTTGATCATACATAAATAAAGTGTCTAGATATGAATTCCTTGTTTGATTATCTTTCATTTGAACCCCATATTGACATACTTTCAACAAAGTAAAAGTTTGACCCCCCGGGAGGGGGGGTCTGTGTGAAACTTTTGGGGGGTATCCCCGAAATTGGTCAAACAACTTATTATGGGCTACCAAGTTACATGGTGCAACCAAAAATAGCATGAAGTATAACAAAAAGTGTTGCGGTGCTCCCGGGTTACTGGTCAGTTACTTATTGTGATGACTGTATACCTGTCACACTATCCTCCGTGTTAAAATCCAAGTGCAAAAATGAAAATGGTACTTTGCAGCGTTCTTTTAAGAACGACAATTAAAATTGTTAACCAATCTTTGCAAACAATATCTCAAATTGTAAGTATAAAAAGGAGAAATTATTCTGTAATTTATATTTTTAAGTTGGAGCTATAGTTATTACCTGGTAGGTTACATTTTGAGAACAGTACCACAAACATGTGGGCATAATGACACATGCAAATGTATTATACAATGTAATGCAACTAACAATAATGAATGAGGCAGTTTTACAAAAGTATGCAATATATGAGTTTATCACCATTAAGGTGCGTACATACTCCTGTCGTTGCGCATGGGCCAACGTCGACAGATATTGGTGCGCGAGTTGAAGCAATGTAAACTTTTATCCGTCAACATCGGACGATACGCAACGACTGGAGTATGAACGCGCCTTCAATGTTCAAAAGCTTCATCTAAAATATATATATCATGCTAAGCCACATCTTAAACTTATAGGAGAGAAAGATGTCAAACTACAGGTAGGCCTACGTCTGATCAGACCTGGAAATAGCACCCGCCAACCTGCCCATAGCGGGTAACTTTTGCATCGGGCGGGTGAAGATGCAAAAGTACCCAACCGACTGGTGGGTAAAAATGTTCAAACTCACAGTGTAGATGAGTTACAGGGGCTGGTGGAATATCTATCAGGCAGGTATTTTTGTGAGTTACCTGCCCGACTGGCTGGTTGAAAAGAATTGGAAGTTCCAACCCTGCATCTGATTTGATCTTTGAAGGCATTCAATCATTAACTGCACTGCACCATTATTAAGTGGTTTTCAATACACTATCTGGATTGATCATGGCAACTTTTTATACATCTGGTTTGTGGTGGATGGATGAGACAAATATGTGTACAGGGTGTCCAAGAATGGGTTGTATGAATGAACAAATATATAAAGAAATATAAAATCAATGGAATCCGTAGGAATTGAACCCATCTTTAGGTATAGAATGTAATATTTGTGTAGTTTTGGCAAGCCAATTATTTTAGACCCATCAGTCACCTGGTATATTTCCAAGTGCTACCCATTTACAAATTACAAACAAAATCATCAACAGCAATGATATTCATAAGCAAATCATCTTTCCTGGTAGTGGTATAGATTACTCTAGGACACCCTGTATATCAATGACCGAATGATTGAAGTGCAAAAATGTCATGCAATCAAGGAAAATGAGTCCGAAGTCGAAATATCACATTTGTCGTTTTCTACTTGATTGTATTGGCCATTTGCAATGCAACATTTTACAGAAACCGCATCAAGAATGGACAATTATTTCCAAAGATATGAGCAAATGAAGGGTTTTCAAAACAGCAGCAAACAAAAGAAAGTTTTTCCTTGTTTGGTTATATCTCAAAATCAATATTTGCGATTTCCAACTCAATTTGCTTGATCTCATCACAAATGTTGAGTTGATAAAGACTATCAGGTGTGGATCTAGCCAAGTTTAGGGGGGCCCAAAAAACCACCGCTTAGATGGTACCAGCTCAATTATTAGAGCGATGCCGATGGCGATGCTTCCCCCCTTTTTTTTCCCCTTTTTTTTTGGTGGAGGAGGGTGGGCAGGCCCGTCAGGCCACCTATATCCGCGCCTGAAGACTATATACAACTCAGAGTGACAACTATCAGTAACAATGGCCTGGATAGGCCTAATAAAATGTTTGACACAAAAATTACATCAAAATCACATAATATTGCATACTATTATGATAGAAGAGGAGTGGGGCTATCGCCGGCAAATGGTCAACAAATGAATGCACTAACTTATTAAGTTTTTTATTATTAAACAAAGTCCATACATTTCAAACTTAAGTATTCATAACATCAAACAGCAATTTCAAATGTATGTTTGACATTAACGCTACATACAAAAACAAGATTTACCACAAGGTATGGTATAATGTAGAGCTTACCTTAGTACCAGGAGATATTGAGAAGGCACGACGGTTAAACAGACGAGAGTCTTGATCTGGCAAAGGTAAAGAAAAAAAGTTTCACTTTGATTTATAACTATATAGATAATCAAACTAAGGTTATTGCGTGTATGTCTGAATATTTATTTACGGCAAGCCCTGAATTTGTGCTTACATATTGAACCTTTTTTGTATGGTAAATTGCATGCTCTTTGAGTGCCCTCTGTGGTCTAGTGGGTAATGTTTTGCCACGATAGTGAAGAGGGACCGGGGTTCGAGACTTTGTAAATTCGAGACTTTGTAAAGTCTTTGTTAATTTAATTCGCGTCAGTTTGTCAGAGTCTATATATTATTTTTAAAATATTTATCATGAAATGAACTGATGATGAATTAGAGGTAAAAGATGTAGTATTAATTAATCAACATGCTTTAATAATTGATATGTAAAACATATTGCAGGCAGTTTGCCAGCTTGTAGCACCTCATGCTCAAAGGATAGACACATTTTAAACAATGGCGGTTGTCCCACATTTTCTTGAAATGGTACAGTGAAATGAATGTGCTCTAAACACTAACATGCAATTTATCATGTTGCGAACCCTAACCCCTAAGTCTTACAATTTTATCAGTGCATGGTAATATACCATTTTTCCAACATGTACTATAATCAAAACAAATAATTGTCGATCATAACGTCACGATTCTATCAGGGTCCCATGCGCCTGGTGCTTATCGCGACGGTTGGCGCGCCTGTTGTTTTGGAATGCAGTGCATCGTAAGACCGCTTCACTTTTTAAAATTAATGTGAGAGCTCAGATCATGACGCTATGATAGACAATTGTTTTGATTATACTGAAACATAACTCCTTAAGTATGTTGAACAACCTTAACTCCATATCAAATAATATTTGAGTTTAATTGTAGTTTAATTGTTTAACTCCAAATCAAATAATATTTATCTAAATCCTGTATAAAACACAATCAGTTTCATGCAAAAAGAATTATAGATAGATGATGATGACCCTAAATATAGCCCATTATAAAGGTAATCCCTTTTAGGTGATATTCATTGCTCTTGAACCATCCAATCAGGCATGTAGTACATACTTTTATGGAGATGGGGGCCTTTATAGTCTAGAACATATGATAATGAACTAGTAGATAAGAATGAGAATGAGAATGAACCAGCAGGACTTTCTGTACCAAATTGTGGACCGTTTTGCCGCCCCTCCATCCACTAGCAACAGGCCTGCATCCAATTTAAAACCAGGCTTTATATGGATATTTAGCACACAATAAATATGCCCAATCGAATAGTAGTGAATGTTCCCTAGGATGGGTATGTAACTTGTATGTATTAATATAACTCACCAAGAAGATAAAACCAACCAAAGAAGGGATCAGGAAAATGATCGCAGCATCAAAAAGGAAAACAAGCGATATTATTTTAAGTGTAGGATATGTCAAGGTGATTTCAGTGCATTTCTAGTCATAGATGTGGCATTTGCTAACAACGCTGACATTCTCTTTGATCACAAGGTTGTAACCATCATCACATTTGAGTTATACACACAACATCATGATGCTATAAGTTGGATATATTTTTTCTTTTTCTTTTTTTTCTCCTATTTCCACTGCTTGTTTTTTGTTTGTATTTATGTTAGCAAAACAAATACTCTTCTTAGGGCCCAAATATTAAAAAAAAATAGAATACTTGCTGACATCACACACTACACCACGTATAAATTGATTTTCAGAGTAAGTTATGTCACCTTACAGATGCAGCATGAACAAACGTGTTCTTCAAACACATTTGTGTTTACATGTTTGAAATTTGCCACAACTTTGAGGAGGCACACAATACTAAGTGATATGATCCTCTTAATTATGAATTTATGAAAAGTGCTTGCCCCATTTTGTCAAAATTTCACAGTTGGCAGGTTGTGCAAATGGTCACAATACATGCCACATTAAACAGCAATTTGGATATGCTATGAAGTATGTTACCTTTTGTCATAGTATTGATATATAGTATGATGGGATATCTTGTGTTAAGATGTAAAGAGGATGATCCCCTTTCAGCAAGTAATATTCATTTTTCCACACGCACGCTATTTAATAGATGGGACTTATATAGTCTATGGGTTGGTTTTTTTTGTTGAATACAAAGGAGTGAGTTTGAGAAGTGGACATTTGTAATTTTGAAGGTTATAGAAGAAAAGGCACACACAAAACAGACCAAATTAATTCTAATCACTCACCATCTAATGAAAAGGAACCTGGGCTAATATTTCCTCGTAGGAATGCTCTGTTTTCTTGTAGCAATTTCCTGTAAGAAAACAATTAATATGCATTTGTGAAGGATATGATCAAAATCTAACAGAAAATCAATACTTTTTCATGTGGTTGTTTGTAAAAATCCATCATTATCGATCAAATAAAATACCGGTATTTTATTTAATCATCCAATCAACACAAAAATACTGATAAACAATACAATATAGGTGTAAACATTACACAAGGTGAATTTTCCCAGGATTTTCAATCCCAAGTTCTGGCCGCTCTCCGGGTATAAGCTCACCCCATTTTTTAGTGAAATTTACCATTCAGGCAGGGCATATACAAGCGTTAGTATAATGATAGATGTAAACACAAATATTTCTCATGGAACAAAAAGCTGCATTTGTGTATGCTTTCATAGAGCATCCATCAGATTAAAAATAAACATCAGCACTACAATCCTGGAAAAAAGTCTTGGAACGCTTTTCTGTGATATAACGGTAAATGGTCACCCTCACTACCCCGTGCAATGTTGAGGGATGCCAATGGCTTCAGCAGCTTGCTAGAATGTCCCAACATTGATTGATGGGTGGGGGGGGGGGGGGGGGGGGGGGGCTGGGGAAGGGAAAATCTCATTTGAAGGTGTTCAGATAAGCACAAAAGACAATACACATTAATCAATAGCTTGGATATATATATATACATGCATTAAAAAAACATGCATTATTCGAGAAGTGCGCTCAGCGTTCCAAGGACTTATTTCCAAGATTGTAGGTGGTATTACCTGTTATTACTGTAAAAATAAATTAAAAATTTAACACATTCATGATAAACAGACAACTTCACTATCCATATAAATTTGGTCAAAATTTGATTCAAAATATTCTTATTTTTGCTCCATGCAAAACTCAATATATCACCATTCAGATTTGATTCATGGTTAGGCCAAACAAAAAAATAGGTTTGTCTCAAAGCTTGCGCGCGCATTGGTTTTGAAATGCCAAAATACCGCGTCTGAAATGCAGGAAATTGTAAAATCTATTTTTATTTTCCCTACAAATTTTTATTTCAAGTTTTATCAAAAATATCGGCAGATTTTCCTTTTCTCAAACTTTTACATGACTCAGTTCTTCAAAAAACACTGCAAATTTGTTTTTTACACAACTACATCACAATATTCATTTCAAATAGAAAAAAACAATATCAGAAAGTGTCAACGGTTGCAAATAGTAAGAGTACACAAATAAAAAAATTGTAAAAAAACAAACAAAAGGAAGACAAAAAAACCGCACACGTCGCCCGATTTTTAAGCCTTCGCAAGCTTTGAGACAAACTTTTTTTTTTTTTGCCTTATGGGAAGTATAGTTTTGTTTGCTACTTTCTATACTCTATCAAAGCTATAATGCACTAACCTTGCTTCTTCAAGTTCAGCATGTTCCGTTTCAAACATCCTTCTAAGGTTCTCTACATGAAGCACCATTATTTCCGCAGCATTGCTCAGACGACCCTCCTGTTTTTAGAACAAAGAATTGATTTATTTTAGTTGAAATTATGAGGATGATTGCATTTTAGCAGATTGTGACCATGAGCAGATAGCACATCAGTATGAGTCAGTCACAAAGGACTTTTGCTGGAATTTGTTGATGTAGTACTTCGTATAACCATCAACAGTTTACAGGAATCAACTTTTATTCATGCACATCTTGGGAGAATCCTTCTAAGGATAACATATGCAGATTCTTGGAAAATGCTACTTCTGAATGAGTTCAATTTCCATTGGAATGATTTTCATAGGGTTGCACATAATGATTTAATATTAGGTAGGTTTTTTCCTGATGGATCAAATTTAGCAAATCGCATAAGTACGTGTATGTTTTGAACTTGTGTACATTGACTTAGCGCTATTGTCTACACTGCGGTGATAATCTTATTACAACGGACCTTAATTTTGCAGCGACATCAGCATGATATTTGCTCCATAAAATATCGACCTCATATCAATATTGAGATTGTAAAATAGCAACATGTCGACATGAAGAAATAAAACTTGACGACAGTCCTAGGTTTAATGATTTTAATTTAGAATGGGTCAATCGGGTGGTTTTATGGTATTCTTGGGCCCAAATGTGCATATGCAGTTGTCATGGAATTCTACTTCTACAACAAACAGCACACTTTTGAACATGTTCCTCTTCAAGTCCCTGATTTGGTCTACCATTTAAAAAAATAGCAGCCATATAGAGGGACTGTGGCACCCAGTCCAATGGCATAGCTAGATTTTTCATATTGGGTGAGGGGGGCAAGTAATAAAAGTACACCGACAAGACATTACCAACTAAAATATTTGGGGGGAGGGGGATTACCCCCTGGCAATGCCACTGACCCAGTCTTACTAGGAACTAACCTCTTTCACTGCTCCTAGTCTTTCAGCTCTACCAGCGAGCCATATAGACATATTTTGCAAGTCATCAGCCTGTTTCTGTAATGTAGCTATGAACTCATTTGAGGTGGAATCATCTGTACATTGTGATCTTAGGGTCTGTTGAAAAAAATAAGAAAAAAATTAATGCTAATATTAACATTATCGAAAAACCTTTTTAATTCAACACCACAATTCAATTCAATTCAATTCAATCTAACTCTAATACAAGCTCAAAAGAAACCCTGACATATGAATTATAAAATAACTACACTTTTCCACAAAGTAATTTTGAGGCTGTTGAAGAAAAGAACATAGTAATATTATGAGAAATTGGCGAGAAATATTTAGTTTTTTATCTCTCTGCACGCAAACGTTATCCAACTCTGTGCACAAGAAATGTTGGCATTTGCTTGCGTCACGCACATGCGCGCAAATTACGCATGGTGCGCCAATAATTACGTTCATGTATGCCACACTTTTCTGTATTTATTATTTTGCTGTAAGGTGGCTCTCCAATTTAGAGCTGATTGAAGTATAGTATGGAAGAAAATAACAAAATGCATGCCCTATATAGTTTAGTCAGTTCCCAATTGGCGAACCTGCTTGCAGCAGCAAGTGAACTCAGAAGAGCATGGGTGCTCAAAACGCTCGCATGGTGTACCATGGCGCATTGTAAGTCGTATGCGTTACGCATTTATATGCCGCAATAGCGAGTACGCTTGGATTACTTACACACGCGGAGAGACAATAGACGCAAATTTCTCGCAAATTTGGAACTGATTAAACTATAGTATTTTTCTCCCAATCAATTCTGTGTGATTTTGTAAGAATACATCACACAGACTTCATGAAATGAAAATCAGTACATTTCTTACCACTAAACATTGTTGTATTGCAGCTAGTTCTCTTTCTATACTGCTCTCAGACTGATCCCTCTGATGTTGCAGTAACTCCATCCGTTTATCCAAGGTATGCTGGTCTAATTTCAATGCTGATGCCAATGCATTGTACTTATCCTCTATTTCCTGCGCATTCATACTGCGAACACTAAAACAGAAAATAATGTCAGAAATGAGAGATTGATGGTTATCTCGATACACTTAGAGAGGGTTGGGGTGGGTACTCTATTTGAATATATTTTCTATATTCAAATCAAATGCACCCTAGAATTTATCAGATTTGAATAAAAATTGACCAATAAGCAGATAATTCTCCCAGATCGACAGATTTTGCCACAAATTTGAGAAAATATAGTACAATTTAGACCTAGGCCTACTGTTTTTTGGTGTGACCAACTAGTCTCATTAGGAATCTTTTAGACATAGTTTGACAGATGAGTAATGCCAAACACATACTGCCTGTTATGTGATTCGGTTGCATACTATTTTGGAGTGCATGCATGTGTATATTGGGTTTTTCCAGAAACAAATTTGCCCTGTGCCCCATTGAGGATTTTGGAATTCCAGCATTTAATTTCAGCTGTTTATTTGTCTCAAATTCTAGATTTTTGGCCATAAACTCCAACAAATATAATAAAACAATGTTACAGAGAATGATGGAATTTTCGAAAATGTCTTGTATTGCCAGATTTATCCTCTTTAGGGATGAGCACAAATGTTCTGGCATAGCCCCATTCTACAATGTTCAAAGCATTGTGATTTGAAGTTTAAAAGGATTGGACCAAAAACAGATAGGCAAGATGAAATTGCTGTTGCCTGGTTCTATTCTCATCTAATTAAAGTTACATACATTATCTGTTCTGCATCATTAGGAAAAATCACAACTGGATGAGATGAATTACATCTGCTTATGCACTTATCATTTGCATCCCCGTCTCCGGGGGACCCGGGGATAGCGGGGATTAGGGCCGGGATGTACAAATTGCCCATGTGATGTCCCGGGTACAATCGTGTACGGTCCCCGCAGGGCCGGGCACCATTTTTTGTACATCCCCGCTACAGTCTAGGCCCCCTTGGCCGGGACAAAGTGTTCAGTCCCTGCCACCCATTTCCCAGGACAAAGTATTCACCCGGCTACAGTCCCAAGGTCGTTTATTTCTTTCTGCAACCATATCGGAATACATTTCTATGTGTTCCATGTGTTATTAGGCTTATTTCGTCAAGCGCATCTCATCTCTAGCTTAATTATAGCAAGCGCCTGGGGTGTACATTTGTGTACATCCCCGCTACATGCCCCGGCTAGCGCGTGGGCACAGTTTGTACGTCCGCGTACACTCCTTCGCATAGCCGGGCATCATTTTTTGTAGTCATTGTTATCCAACTTACCAAATGCTTTGTCAGTGTCTAAGAAGTACAATTCTTTAGTAAATAATCCTTTGTAACACTTAGTTCCTGCATATCCATTTTGCTCTCACAAATACGTAACATCCAATTAACCAATGACTGCTTGATTTGTTCATTTACCGCATATATGTAACCTAACATGATCAACCTTATTTGCTATGCCTACTAAAATATGTTCGATATCATTTTATATTATTATTGAAAGTGATCTATTGTTAATTTCATTGTCATACAATGAAAGTATTTTTGACATTTACCTCCCAGGTACTTGTTTGAAGGCCACCTGTTATTTTCCCATAGTCTAGTTGTTCTATTAAGATACGATATATACATGGGCGTCATATCCAATATTAAGTAGGTCAACAAGGGTTTGTTATTAAGTGTTTAATCAGTGAATGATATGAAAGTTTAGCCTATAATTAGACATGACTGGTTTATGAAAATTAGTTAAGAAACTAATAATAATAAAGGGTTACATCAGAGATACTATTAATTTGGGGAGAGGAAACTCCTATACTGTGCATACGTATATGACAGGTCACATTTTCTTGGCTATTTTATAAGCTCATGCAGGAACATTAACTTTTGCGTGATCATATATTGATGGCGCTGTAGCGTTTTTTGTCGTCTGCTTAGATATAGACTTAATTGAAGTTTACACAGAATTGTTGGGAAAAATCTTGAAATATTGTGCAGTTTCAAAAACTATCATAAAACCTTACGTGCTGCATGGTTTTAATCTAGAAACAAGTGGCTGATTAGCTACCACAATATTGAATAACAATTTGGAGATGGCCACATTTATTTCAGTTTGTTAAACTTAAACTCCTTAAGGCTGGTGTCAACCCTGTTTGGCGCCAAATTATCAAACACTGTAACTTTTAAATTATAAATGTGATGTACATAAATGTATACATTTTTTGTAATGAAATGAGTCAGAGAATCCATTTTTGGTATCAAATTTTACTAAAATGAGTGATTTTAACATTTTTTGCCCAAAAATCACCCTTTTGGCGTCAAAATTTTTCAGACAACCTAACAATATCAGTTTTTGATTAAAATTCCAAAATGTCACCAAAATCATCTGAAGTCAATTATCTAGGAGCGAATTCATTTTTTTGGCTTAAAATTTGTTTGTTTTGAAAATATTGACCAAAATGGGCCAAAAATGAGATTTTTGAGATAAAAAACATTTGTTGGCACTTTTTTGCCACTTTTTAACCAAAGTTGTCAAAATCTCCTTACAAAACATGTTGTTAATACTTACTAATATTGTTAACCCCCAAAGCAAAACAAAACAGAGGAAACAAAGAAACAAACAACCAACCAAACAAATTAACAACCAACCAAACAAACAAAAACACACACAAACAAACAAACAATCAAACAATCAAACACAAATTTTAAATTTAAAAAGCCCCATACCACCATACTTACTCTTTTGTTTCTTTCGGTGCTAAGCCAAGTGCCTTGAGAACTGAGTTGGGTAATAATTTAGGTGGCGCATCAACCTCTGCCTCATCTTGCTGTCTAAACGCAGGACTAGGTGTCTCCATATATTCATCTCTTTGTTGTGCGGAGATGATTGTCGAGTCTTGTGTTACAGAGTGCATTGCTATATCAGTAGTGTCAGTTTCCTTGGCACCATTCACCTCTTGGGCCTCGGAGAGTTGAGGCATCTTAAAACTCACATTGCGCTTTAATTTCTGCTCCTGCAGGTTGCAAAATACAGAAGATTTAAGGCCAAGAAGAAAAAAAGATCTGTCTTACATACCCTGCGCGCATAAGTATGTGGAGTCACTTTTGCCGCATAACCCTAAGCGATGAGCCCGATTTTGGGCTTTTTTCCCCTTCTTAGTTGTCTGAAAAAAATTGGGGAAACACAAATTGGTTCAGAAGGGGGGAGGGCGGAGGAGAGAGCGGGCCAAAAACACAATGAAAAAAGACTATTGTGTCATCTAGCTCATTATTACATGAATTTATGGCTCATCCTCCCTGGCTGATATTTCCAGCAGAGTTTGCGCGGTTATGTCTTTAAGTAAAAAACAGTTTTTATACTTTGAAACAATGAATTAAAGTCATATGACTATATGTACACGGATCCAATACGGTTTTGAAGTGTGAGCTAGAAATTGCAGTAGAAAATAAAATGTTATAATAAACAAACCCTACATGTACAAGATTGCACTGAATTTGAATAAGTCAAGTTTAGTATTTCAAAATACTACTCTAAATAATAAGCATGTCAATTGAATTCTCAGGTGAATACTGTATGTGTGAGTGTATTTGGAAGGGTTTCACACATTTTGAATGGATATTTTTCATACAATTTAAAAACTTATAATTGAAAGAACATATAATTGACTGAAATGGAATAAGACCTGCGCTCTACCAAAAATTGATAGATGGACTAACAGGAGAGTACTATAAAAAGACAGACCCTGTCAACAAGACATAAATCTCATCTATTGATTTGTATCTATATAATCGCAGACTCTTGTTAGGTTAAACTTGGCTTAGAGGCGCATAGTAAAGCACAAGGCAACATGTGCATGCAGCTTGCATTTAACGGCATACCGCCGCGCAGTGGTGAAATACAGCATCATTTAGTTATGGACGGAAGGAGACAAACAAAAATATTAATGGGGGATCAGAACTGGAGAAGACATTGGAAAGGGAAGAAGGCACTCATACACATGTAGGGGTGTATTTATTAGTGTTTAATTTCAACAGTTTTGCAAATAGGTATTTTATGTACAATTTAATTACACAAGTTAGGAATAAACATTCGGTTGAAACGGAACAAGAATCGGCGAATTCATCTAGGAATAATGATTCAGGTGCTCTGCCATTTAGGGCTATCCATAGCCCTATGATCAGCGATCCCAATGCTTTGTGGACAATAGCCTTGATTCAAGGCGCAATTGCTGGATATCACTTTATATATAGCCTATACAAATAATACTAGTACCAGAAAAGACCCACCACACATAACTCTCTGTCAGCCCCAGATCCACCTGTTAAACTTGTCGATGCTTTTAATTTTCCAGAGTTGCAATAGCGCCTTGACTAGTCGCTAATTAGTTGCCGCCGATTCCGCGGCCAGCCAATCACAGCAAAGTAGGACGAAAACTACAGCTTGTAACAGTACCAACATTCAAGGACGATTTGATTCATATATAGGGGTGTAGTGGTTTCATCGTGGTATAAAGAATATAAATTCAATTCTCAATGAAATTAAATATATAGCTTTGATATATTCTGCTATTTATCGAATACTTCTACTTCATAATACGATGTTTTTATTACAAAACCGGACTAAAAAGGGTTATTAAATCATCACAACTGGTACTTCCCCACTACTGTATAATGTATCATTCATTTGGAGGTCGACACACTTTAGTCATGCTTTAACGATGGAAATGCGCATGAGCAAAAGATGACGTAATTCATCGGGAGTGGCCTAATTCATTAGCGTCCTAGCAAGTCCTTCGGGCCGGTCGGTTCTCGGGCCGAGTTCGGTTTTTCGGATGTGGCAATTTCATAATATGACAGCCCATATGTGCGAGTTCAGTTTAATACGCAGTGATTGTAGTGTCAATGGTGTGTTGTGTAGCATGCACACGACAAGTGGACATGTATTGGTGGGATCTGTGAGTGGTGGTGGTATGGACCATGGTAGGGATAATAAAGCAATCTAAAAATCAGTCTTTTTCTTAGGGAGAGTAGAGGTCTAATATTGGGAGATTATCTGTATGTAAAGAGTATCTTTGCTGCCCAAGGACTTGCAGCAAGTCTATGTGGACAATGATATATATTGTGTTAATTCATTCACTCCTAGTAGTTACGGACCAATCAGAGAGCGGGAAACTGAAATGCACTCTTTGTTTTGATTAAGTGTTTATAAAGTGTTTGCCAGTTTTTTTCTTGTTAACATATATTTATTCGTCATTTAAAGAGATTAAAAGGAAAATTGTAAATTTTGAATTGTATTGTCGTGTACGAATTAGATCAATACATGCATATGTTTTGTTTTTCGAACAATTAGATTTTAAACGATGCATTTGCACAAATGTTAATATGCTCACAATAGAACCCCCCCCCCCCCCCCCCCCTACAGGGTTGTGCCATTATTCACACATAAGCCATAGAAGGTAAAAATCAACCGTCTATGCAGCATATATTGACCTATAAATATACAAAATATACAGGTCTATGGAAATTAAGAATCTAGGCAAGCATAAAAAGGTAGCAATTTATGTACTGGGTGTTGTTCATATATTATTGCATTCTTAGCTGGTATGGTACAATTTTGACAATTCATTTAAATATATTCAGATTGGAAAAGCAAACATAATATTTGACATTAACAGTCATTCTGCTTACCTGCCATGCTTACTAAATGCTGGTCTACTACACCATCTTACAATATTCTGATAATTACATACGATATATACCAATTACATCTTCTTACAAACACCTCAGAAACCGTCTCCTAACACATGTATTTATAAACATAATCTAATAGCGAGTGCAAAAGTTAATGATCAAGCCCTTGTCTGCACTATCATACTACATATTGTTGGCACTCTATCTATTAGCTCAGCTGAGATAGTGACAAGTTATTTAGATACGACATTACACTAACACTAGGCAAACCCCGACTGTGTGATAGATCTCTAGAGAGTAGAGAGGGAGAGAGAGGGGGAGGGAGATATTAAGGGGGAGAGCTATGCATTACCAGGCATTTGATAAAGAATCTTCCTAAAAATGTTTGACCTAAAAATAACTCTTGAGAGTGGGAAACTTTGAAGAAATTCTTTTGTATGCCCTATAATGACAAGCACAGAGAGTAAGAGGGTGGTTCGCACATAAATTGGCATTGTTCGGTGCAACACCTTTTTCACAGTTCCCTGAAAAAAATCTTTAATTCCACACATTCCCTCAAATTTACTTAAAAATTCACATCCAAAGCCAATTTTTTTTATTGAAAATCAGTTCTCACAAGACCCTCAATGCAGCATTTTGTCAGTTCCCCAAGCCCCAAGTTGTTTGGCACTTCCATATCACACACCTATACGAAAATACCCCCCCCCCCCCCCCCCCACCCCATACACACAGATGACAAGTTGCAAAGTGGCGATGCATGTGTGTGCCATTGCAGATACTAAAGTAATGAGCACCAAAACAGATCCGTCAGGGTACATAAAAAAGGTAAATATTTTGACTCACCCTAAAGTGGCCTTGTGTTGGCCATATTTGTAAATTAAGCTAAAGGATCTTTAAGCCAACAGTTGCAAACTTCTTGCAACCATACTTATCAAAAGAAATGCTGAAACACAGCTTCCAAATGGCAGTCTGGTCACTAAAGCACTTTGAACTACACATTCTGATTACCAAATTTTGAATTTAAAAAAAAATGAATCCAATAAATGGACTTATTACTACAAATGAGACTGACCTCTCTCCTTTTGGCCATTGGCTCCTTTGATTTATTCTGTTCTGCCTGAAGTGGTGCAATGTTTTTGAGTATATCAGCTTTTATGTCAATATCATCGAGATCAGAGTCACTTCTTGGTCTACATCTTGGACTTTTGTTATCCTCCGTATCTGATTCTCCCTGTGATAAATGTAACAATAATAGAGTGAATTCCATAAACCAAATGCATTGCAATCATATTTACGGGTATTTCTAATCTGGTTGCTGTCTTTAATATTAAATGAAATCTCTAAGATTCATAAAACACATTTATTCTATAGCTATTAAGTGATAGAGAGATGCTCTATTGAATTTTGAGGATACCAAATACCCGGTGTTCTCTCTTCGTATTCAGAGGGGTAACACATGATCGTTCCAAGATCTTGAAATACCCCTATTTGACAGCGTTTCGTGGACAATTTTGCTAATTTGACCCCCTTTTTCGCACAAAACCGCAGACATATTGTCTGTTAATAACCCCCTTTTTCACCATTTCAAGGACACTTTCTAAATGGTTCCCCTTTTTGGGCATCTGGTTCAAAATACCCCCTTTTTCCTATTCCCAGGACAGTTTGATATGATGCAATACTCGCAATTTTTCTTCTTCGCCCCTACATTTTTGAAATCGCAGACATTACAAAATGACCCCTATTTTTGAAATCGCAGACATAGCTTCAAAAAACACCCCTTATTTTGGGATATCGAAGGGACAAAGTACGGATCCCCCCCTTTTTTCCGCAATTTTTTGAACAATCATGCATACCCAAAGTCACTATTGAGTGAAACCACTGAGAAAAAATAGTGGTGATTTTGGCACATTCAGATTGAGACATCCCCATAGTCTAAAGCAAATGGCTGAGCACTGAAACAAGTAATTGCTACACATTTAATATCACTGGAAAGATGAACACATCAGCTTTCCATTAATATTAAACGAACGATGAACATATCGCAAACTACAAAATATATGTGATTGAAACTGAACAAAATGTGTGCTATTGAAAATATTTCCCAGCTTCTTTTTGAAGGCTTTAAAACCGGTAATGATTTTCTACGAGTATAACCTTTCTTCTCACTCATCTGGAAATATCAACTATTTTCCTACCTCAGCACCTGTGCGTTCTTCCACATGTTCCATCCTCTCTGATATACTTTCTCTTTCTAGGGTATCCAAGTTTTCTGGACTTGATTGATGATGAAGCTCTAGTGGGGAAGTCTTCACATCTCCAATTGCCTCATCAGATCCATTAGTTTGAGAGATAGAGGAGGTGCCTGTAAAAAGGATGGAGATATTGTGGTTGTAAGCATTGGCAAAAACTTCTGGACAAATTGGGGATTGGGATGAAAGACATAAGGTGCAAAAAAGTGGCAGACAAGAACAAAAAAGAGCTGTATTAGTGCAAATAGTAAATACAGTGAAGGAATCAGATACATATAACAACAAAAAATCAAATTAATAAAAAGAATACTCAGCGGTTGCATACACAATCCAGACATAAAGATATGCTGTTATTGACATTTATTGCTGCATCACACACCACCTGTAATCTGAACATCAACGAAACCCTCGGCTGCCAACCTTTCATCAATTGAATCTTCCCCTCCAATGTCAATGCAATCAGGCAATACAACACGGCTCAGGTTAGCAATTCCCATTATATAGGCAGATGCAGCACACACAATAAACCACACACAACCGATGCACTGACTTTCTGGACAGGTATGTCGCAAGTTGTTGCTAAAACACACTTGGTGTGTAGTTGAGATGTGATTTGCAAATGCCAGTGATATACTATTCCAAAATTGCGACAAAAGGGAGCAGCAGATATGTTACACACATTATGTAGATAGTTACAGGCCATAATAGTATGACATGTTTATGGTGACAGTAGTAGAACATGATTTTATGTTCCAAATTATTCATTAGCACTATTATTTTAGAGAAGCAAATAATTTAAACAGATCTTCAACACTAACATTTTGACCGTAATTTTCAGACTAACCATAGTCCGTCTTCAGCGGGTGGAAGCTGGTTTGCGAAGACCCCTTTCTTCTTGCTGTGATGTTTTTTTTGAAGAGGGCGCTGTTCAGCAAGGGGTCATAAATCTTCAAAAAACATCCCAGCAAGAGGAAAGGGGTCTTCCAGTCGCAAACCAGCTTCCAACCGCTGAAGATGGACTATGGTTAGTCTGAAAATTATGGTTAAAAACATGAGTGTTGAAGATCTGTTTTAAATTATTATTTTTAGTTTTGAGTATATTTATTTAAATATTTCCAACTGGAGAAAAATTGATAAAAGCATTTTGCAATGATATTCTACTTACTCGTATCAGATGAAGACCTTCTCCTGTCAGTTGCTGGTGATCTATCCCTGGGTGAACTGCCGCCAGAATGTCCTGGTGATCTATCACCTGTGGATTTTTTAAAAATACATGAGAAAGTATCTTACGAATAATTCAAAAGTACAGGAGAACCTTGATAACACAAACTCAGTTAATATCAAATTCCAGAAAACGCAAAGTCCCCGGGGAATGCATGAATGTTGTCATGTTGGTCATTTTGCAGGAGAAGCATTTTTGTGTTCAATTTTGTTAACTAAATCATTGTTATTTTCTTGTTTATATTATTGTTTTAACAAGCTTAATTATTTAAATAAAAATTTATTAATTCCAATTTAAATACTGGCAAGATGGTTTAAAATGTGTGGATTTGTCTATTTCATAAATATCTCATAGCTAATTTTGAGTAAAAAAATCCCAAATTGCTAGATTATGATGTAAAGACACTAATTTAGGAATGTTTTTTTTTTAAAACCTAATATAATATTTTTTGAAATTTTGACCAAAAAGCGTCATTTTCTAGCAATTTGGCAATTTTTTACTCAAAATTATTTTTGTTAGCTTTGATGAACTTTTTGGGGTCAAAAAAGTGATTTTGTGTGATTTTCTCAACAAAATCAACATTTTTGGTGAAAATTGACGCAAAATTTGGATTCTCTGATCCATTTCCTTTCCAAAAATTTATACTTTTATATGCATTTGATTAGTTCAATAATTACAGCACTCACAAAATTCATAAAAATAAGTCAAAAACTTCCTTGAGTCAATTTCATTTTAACACAAAAAAACACCCAAAAAAACACAACAAGATTCCACTAAGGCAGTCGGTGCCGGTCGGGTGAAGCCAGCATTCACGTTTGCTGACCGGCACTCTTTAAAAAAAGGGTAAAATACCTGGCACTCTAATTTTTTTTTTTTTTTTACAATTTGTGGATAAAATCATTAAACTGCCACATAAAACAAGAAATTATGTGGCAGGAACCCTCAAAGTGCATTAAAAAACCCTAAAAAAACATTAAGAAGGTCTCTAGACCCCATGCCATGATCTACTGCACTTCGTTCGCAACACTGACCGTGTTGAGTACAAGAATACGGCCCACAATGTATGAAATCTATAACAACCCATATAATGTTATCAGTACCATATCACAAGTTCCATTTTCCATATATTTGATGTTAGTACAAACTGGCTGTGTATGTGCTACTAATACACATATAGTACCAGCTACCTAAAAATAACTACATTTATCATAAACGTTTTAATTTTGATGGAAGTAATGTTCACATACCATTTGAAGACAATGATGAATCAATAGACCACTGCCTCCCTCGTCTGTTTCTGAATCTATCCGATGCATGCCTGGCATCGCTTAATAGCTGAGTGTTGTAACGAACGTCTTCTGGACTCATCGCTACTTCTTCCAATTTGTCATTCACTAGGTCTATTAACTGGCCACTGCTTCCTGTATGGTACATGGGACAATTGTTCAGGAATTACAAGGAAATTACTTATGCAGTTGTAAATGCGTACGAATTACTTCACGCACCATTAGTACAACAGACTAAGTCACAGACAAAAAATGTATATTTAAAATTGTAACGCATCAAAGTACACCTTGTCTACTTATGATTCTTTTTTAATTTGGACAATATCTGACAAAATATTTAACAAACTATGTGATGGTATGTATAAAGGTTTTGAAAATTCGTGTTATGTTTTTGAAAATAAGAGGAAAAGGGTATGTTATTCTTCTTATTTTATTAATATTAACCATTTCCTTTGTATCTAACAATGAGCCTTGAGGACAAGACCATGTTCACTAAAATTATGTTGGAATGAAATCTAAAATAAAACATAGAAGAGAAAATCAGATTTAGACTATGTTAAAGCAAGTTATTTTAAAACAAAAATATATTAACCCTAACCTTCTCATATCATCACTACAATGCACTACACTACTATAGTCTATTTGGCCATCACGAGACAGTGACGTAACTGCATATTCTACTAATTGCAGCACATAACGCGCGCGCCTACTCGTGGCGCTGGCGTTTACACACGAGCATTGAAAGAGGGAAGATACATTATATGCGTGCGTAAAAGCTGCGCCTGGTAAGTTACGTCACTGTCCAGAGGAAGCCAAATAGAGTATAGGTGTTGGTAGTGTGCCCATCCCAAGTCTCTCTCATTGCGCAATCAGATGGGCTATCATATGCTGAGGAAAATCTTTCAATTTTCAAAGCTGACTCTGTGACGCAATCAGGTAGGGATAGGACTCCAACGTGGGCAACTGCGGTCACATCCCTTAGAGAGGAATTATTTTCAGGACACCCCTGTTTGACCTGTTTTGGTTAGCTCATTTAAATGCTGAAAATTCAATTTTTTTCAAAACCCATGTGATGCTGACCAGATTCGAACCTGCAATCGTTGCATTCATCCATAATGCGCTTACCAATTGAGCTAAAGAGGCAACTGCCAGAGGAGCGCAATATTATAATCTATAAGTATTAAGTTCTCCGAAAATTTATTAAATGCTCTTACATTATTAGACGTTTTAGTGAACCAAGTTTAACTAATCTAGTATCTATACACCAAATTGTATAGAAATAAACACTTCAAAAGAAGTAAGTTCCCCTTTAGGGGTTCCCTTATATTTCCAAAACAATACATTGGAATGAAATGGGGTTTCAGTCAAATGATTATGGGCTTCATACCAATACTTGACCAACATTTCAAATCAACAGGTTCTGTCATGCTCGAGTGAGCACGTATTGAATGACGGAATGTACCATTTCAAAAGTTGCTAAAATAACGTTTAATTTCAAAAGTTGCTCAAATAAATTATTTGTATGTTTAGTAGCGGGTGTATCCGCCGCGTTGTTGTATGACTTGCCGACATCGACGTCTCATAGTGTGGATGAGGCGCGCCACTCGATGCTGTGGGATCTCATCCCTCTCTTGTTGTACCAGAAGAACTAAGTTAGCAAGATTAGTGTGATCATCCACTCTACGATCCACGGCCCGCTTTAACTGATCCCACAGATGCTCGATTGGGTTGAGATCTGGGGAGTTCGCGGGCCAAACCAAACGCTCTATACCTTCATCTTCCAAGAACTGATTAGCAACTCTTCCCCTGGGCGCGCATTTTGATCCATCAAGACAAATCCATTTCCTATAGCTCCAGCGTAGGGAAGCTAAAAACGCAGTTTCCTGATTGCGTTTGGGGAGGTGTTCATCCTAAGGGCAACTTGTTTTACTGGAGTATAGCCTGCAAGAGACCAATCGCAATCGCCCTTTCCTGGCTGAATAAATGGGGCAAGGTTACATACACAATATGGGGAACACCAATCATAAACACATTAGCATCAGGCAGTGAAAGCCACACTGGCTGATCATCCTTCATCACAAGCTATTGCTCATTTTCAAAAGAAACATTCCCTCTTTCAATGCATGCTAATTTGAGCATGGAAGCACCTGTGGGGTTAAAATTCTGGTACAACAAGAGTTGGACTTCCATATCGAGTAGCGCGCTTCATCAACACTATGAGAAATCGATGTCATCAATTGATACACCAACGTGGTGGATACGCACACTACTAAACATTATTTTAACAACTTTTGAAATGGGACATTCTGTCATTCAATACAAGCTCACTCAAGTATGACAGAACATGTTGATTTGAAATTTTGGTCAAGTATTGGTATGAACCACATAACAATTTGACATAAAACCCATTTCGACCCAATGTATATTTTTGAAAATATAAGGGAAACCCTTAAGGGGAACTTACTTCTTTTGAAGTGTTTAGATGAAATTCAATGCCTGATATAACATATAAACAACAAATTTGATGGTGATAAAATGTTGTTTTTAAGTTTTAAATTTTTGATGTAGTGTTTTTGTTTGTTTTTTATGGAAATAAATTTGATTAAATACAAAAAAAAGAGTAAACAAATCACCAAAACAAAATTGAAACGGCTCCAGTTTTGGTCTCAAAATATTCAGAGCGATTAAATTATTTCATTTTATTTACCTTGTGAGGTTAGGTATGGTCTGTCTTGGTCACTGTGCCTTCTTTCAAAATTATAGGTTGGTTTCCGAGCTGTTAAACTTGCTGATCTTTGGCGCAGAAAGCTGAAAGGCAACAAATTATATTATATAACACCTGTCATTTGATTGGTGGATACGACATCATGTGACATAAAATATTCAGACTCGTTTCCCAATATTTCACAGGAGTGCAAAAAGTTCCCATAAAAAGTACTATTGCCCTGTGATGAGGAGCTACAGGGCAAGTCAGAAAGAATGGGCACTTTTTTCACAAAAGCGTTACAAAAGATGTAGGCATGCATATTCCAAATCAATGGTAGCGCTACAATTTGGCTTTCATTCAAATGAAGAATTATAAAAATTGACCATTTCATTATCATGTTACACTAATTTGAGTAAAGCCCCAAAATCTGAAGCAAATCCACGGAATGGTCGAATTATCAAGCCATTCCTAAAAGTTGTCTAATGGGATTTACCTCCTGAAACAGTAGATATGCCTCCTTTTACTTTTATTTTTTGATTTCAAGTTTTTTTATTACTCATAATTACACAGATCTATTTATTTCCAGTCATATTTTAAGATATTGTGTCCAACATTCATGTGCCTTTTCAGTTTTTTCACTAGTTTCATTGATCAGCATCTCTGAATCAGGCAATCAACAATAATATGGGTTATTGCCATTCCATGGAGTTGGCTTTAAAATACCGGGTTCAACTCAAATGGTTGCAACTTTATGACGCAATGTTCGAATTCAAAAATTCATTTTTTGAATGAAAGCCAAAGATGTGTACTTTTTATGAGATGACTACAGTCTCGAATACTGTGTTCGGTAGCATGAATCTGAACATGGCCATTTGTAGCCATTTTTAGGGGGTTTTGTCCGTATGTGTTGTGTTATCCCAGACCAGTTACTGCCTTTTATCGTGGGTTTTTATCGTACTTTTTGTGGTACAAGAATCTTGAAAAGTAAGGACGTTGGTTGAAGGAAATTTTGATAAGTTGTGTATTATATTGATACCTACTGCATGAGCATATTTTTGTGGTCCAATGTATTTTAAAATTAGGCGTTACTAAGGTGTTTTTGGGCCCGTATCGAAGGCACGTCTCTGTTTCACATTTTAGTCTCACGCTAGGCCATTAACAGCAGCCTTAACAGCAGCCTTGTGCTCTTGATTTTATCAGCTGGTTCCAGTTTTTACTATGATTTTTAACCATTAAAATAAACTACCGGGTTCCAAATTGTCGTTTTCGAACTGCCGTTAACACTTATCGATTTCCGTCTCTGTTTCACATTTTAGTCTCACGCTAAGCCATTAACAGCAGCCTTGTGCTCTTGATTTTATCAGCTGGTTCCAGTTTTCACTATGATTTTTAACCAATAAAATAAACTACCGGGTTCCAAATTGTCGTTTTTGGACTGCCGTTAACACTTATCGATTTGTGATTTTTGCAATTGTGTGGATGTGCTAGGGTGTGGGTGTATCGTGCGCACGAAGAAGTAGACCCGAAGTACATGGAATAAATATCGGGCTTATCGTTGATTTGTCTCGGAGATATTGTCTTTTTTTTAAATAATTTACCTATTTTTGTTGTTACCTCTACACTATTTTGATACTATAAAGTTATTACTTTCATTGTGATGGAAAAATGTTGCGGATGTATATGTAATCCAAGGGAAGCGGCTCGATGTTTATATCGATTGGTGTTTTTCGAGAATCGAAATTTGTTTAGCTGACTTGAATGAACATTTGACTGAGAGGAAACTGGCTGCATTTTACCTACATTTTACTGTTTTACGCGAATGAAAGAATCGTGGTCGTCAATTTTTGTGTGGCATTGTAACCGACCATCTGGAGATTTAGCTGTCTGTTGGGTGAGCACGAAGGTAAAATTAATTTAAGAACTTATTCTGTTTTGAAATTAGTCTGTAGATGTATTCAAGAATGCGTGTCGATATTTTGCCACATTTAGTTTTACATTTCGAGGCCTCATCTCGATGTTTTCAAAATGTTGATTTTCTGAAAGAAATTCGATTTCTTTCAGTAACACACACACACAGCCTTATCTCCATAACACAACCCCTTTCAAAGTTATAGACAGTATCACAAGGCTTCATCTCCATCTCCCCAAGGCAATGTGTTTACAAATCTTCAATAAATCTCAAAATGGAGATCAGATAGGCTTTTTGTCATTGTTGGATGTTGTCGCGTCGCGTGCTGTACATGTATTCAGATTAGACCCAATGGTGGCTATACTATTACTATCGGTCATGCTTCACTATACTCTTTAGCCACAACACCCTCTATAGACACACGACGTCGCGAAAATCACATTTTTAATTCAAGATTTTCACATCAAATATAATTTAAATCAATCAAAATGCGCTCACATGTTGTTCCTATCCTAGAACTCTACATTTGAGTGAATTAATTTGATCAAGCATCCTCATTTTGGGGAAAATATTGAGGTGAAAAATCGGCAGTGCTGACACTCAATGTGAATTTCGCGACGTGAACAGTCAATAGGGAGTTTTGTGACCCTAGGTAGCCAGCTACCTAGGACAGGTCACTATTGGGACTATATTCAGATTGGCTATGGTATGACGCTATGTAGCCTAATTACCGTATAGGTTGGGGCGGACCTACGTCATGCCGGTGAAAACAATCCGATGCCGGTGAAAACAAAAACAAAAACAACTTGCGCAGATCAATCAATTAAGGCATTCGCACATTGCGCCTACTGCGATTCAAGTGCGTAACGCTCAGGGTTGAGTACGTGCATGGAATGTTTTGCTTTTGAATCACTGGTTGCCAAGCAAATTTGCTATCGTAAAAATAACTCAAAGTTCCCGTATGTCCGCGCCTTCGTATGTATAAATTAAGTTTAGTTTAACGATGATTCCTACCTTTGTAGATGTGATCGGGTCATCTACCTTTAAATATAGGCCTAGGTGAAATCAATCATGCACTCACATGTTGACTAGATAGATGTCTTACTCTTAGTAAATCATTTGAGTTCATTAATTTCCTATTAGGAACGGTTGGTGAAGTACAGTTTATCTGCGCATACCGACTTAATCGAAACAGAAACAGAAATGTGGCTTTACTAGGGATGTTCATATCATTGACTATAGAGGGCGACATTTAAAAAAAAAAGTTGACCAAAATATGTAGAAAACTCCATGTTCTCTTTTAAATCCAGCGGAAAAGTATGAAACAAGCTGGGTGTATTCACTGATGTCTAAATAACACCACACAAGCAACTAGACATCATGAAAGTAAACCCTTTTTTACCTAAAATGATTTAAAATGTGCATGACTTGCCCAGTTTTCAGCAATATGAGGCAAACTACTTTTGGTTATAATTTTTTTATTATTCAGCCTGCAGACAAGGTTGAACCATCATTTTTTATTGTAATTTTTTGTTGGCCTTGTATAGTGAAGCATGAACGATAGTAAAGCCACCATTGGGGCTAGGATAAGGCTATATTTAAAAAATCTTTGGTCTCAAAAGCTTCCGCGCATGATGGAATGATGTTACCTTTATGTTACCTTTTTTTAAATTCATTTATCGTGGAGCATGTTCAAAACCACTCGCTCTACAGGCAGTGGTATCAGCACTACTGTACGCGTGGCAGTTAAGTGCCTAGTGGGATTGGGGAGAGCATTATTGCTTTACTGAAGGACGCTGTGGCGATAAATGTTGTTGTACAGTGCTACGGTAATTGAAAAGGTGGGCGCTTATAAGGGATTGTTTGTTGGTAATCATTGAGAAAAACTGGGGTGGGTGCTTATAATATATTAGGGCATGGGCGCTTAATAGGGATAATACGGTAACAGTAAATTGGCAACATGGACTGTGTACAAAGACCAAGTTTAAGATCTGAAAATACATGTTGTATGTTACTTGTGTCCTTGATGATCTATCACCCACCCGGTCAGATTTTTCAATTTTTTTCCCTCTTCATTTTTTTGTTTGTTTTTATGTCTTTTATATTTTGAACAGTTTATTTAGCTTGTGAGACAGGCTTTTACGAAGGGTATTTATAATATAAGTTAAAAGTTTAACGGGTTCGCCGTTGGACGAGTTTTAATCTGTCAAGCTTTCGTCAGGATTAGGATTAGCTCTGACTTCTTCAGGACCAAATTATGTTTATTTAGCATTGACTATTAAACTAAGTGTTTATAACTTATATGTGTGACTCTTTGTGTGATTTTATCTCCATGTTGGTCAACCTTTGAGCTTATAATGCTGGTATAAGAAAATAAAAATAATAAAAAAACTGCACACTTTCAACAGGGAACTTTTAACTTATTATATTAATTCTTCAACATTCAACATACGGCCGGTTGATAGGTAACAGTAAGATTGACAAATGCAAGTTGAAAATTATCACTTTACATTTTTGTTTTTATAAAGCGCCTTGTGGTTGTTGTTGGCAACATACGGTGCTCGATACATACATTTTTTATTATTATTATTGTTGGCAGCGTTTCATTATATTCTTCTTTTTTGTATAGTCACCATGAACTGTTTGCGCCAACAAGACCAACCTCTAGAGCTTCGTGTGTGTCCTTTGCACTCATGCGTGTGAAATTAATGTGTACAGTTTGCGCCAACAAGACCATCCTCTATTTTGTGTGTGATTCCTCATACCCTTGCTTGTGAACTTGTAGTGTGCATTTTGCGCCAAACAAGACCATAAGAATGTTATAGGTTATACTTCTACAAATGTATGGCAAAGTTGGTTAAGTCCCATTTAAAAGAAAAACTTTTTGGTTTGAGCCAGTGTTACATTGTTTTCACTGTTCCATAAATATTCCTCTTTTTTTTCTCTTGCCAGTGAACTTGTACTGTAGTGTACAGTAAACAGTTGGTGCCAACAAGACAATTAGGTGTTTAATACTCCTAAAAGCTAAAACAGTTCCATTCAGTAAGCCTCGGAGTAAAATGTGATTGTGTTTTTCATGGCGTGATTCTAGCTTTTGATTACATTTCTCGGTATTTTAAAAGTCACCCATGTTTTCTCGGTATCGCGGGTTTATCAATGAAAAATCCTTGAAGCGCCTGTGATCTTCGGGTTTTTGAAAAAAAAATGTCAATCTTTTTTTTCATCAACTAAAACATTAGTAGAGATCAACAATTTTAACAATCCAGGAATGAGATTAATTTAAATGTCAAGTTAGCATACATGTACATGTAGATCATACTTAGCATACACTGATTGACTACATGTAAATGAAAATGAACTGTGCATCCTCGATTATCCGCAATCGATCACGGCAGAATACAATTACATAGCATGATGAGCACAGGGCCTCGCCTAAACGATAAAGCGTATTGAATCACATGGACATTTATGATTATGAAATGGCACCATTAACTTCCTAATAGTAATCGACGATATCACACGCACAGAGCTCAAAGTCCAAATCTGAACCATAAATTGCCAAAGTTGGTTAAATAATTTTAAAAAATGTATTAAAACTAGAAAGATTGCTTTGAGCTCCTGTTACCCTCAACCTTTTGTTATGATCGCGAGCTTCAGATGAAGCTGTGATCAACAAATTTTTGTTTTAAGTTGAAAATCTGGTCAGCAATCAGAACATCTACATGTACCTTTAATATTATTGTTTATGAATGTATGTGACCACATGGAAAATATCACCATGCATGGTTTTCTGTCTTGTTTTAGATTTAAGACAGGAATCTTTGCATTAATTTACTTTTTTATTCTTTTTATTTCCACAGAAAATCAAAGCTCCATGATCGTCCTGATTTCCAGAAAGACCTTGGCTACCACACAAATTTCAACACCTTTTTTTAAACTCCGTAGTCCGTGTTAGCAGATGCAGTTCCAGCAATACACTTGATTGTTGAGGTAGGAATTAAATTAAATGTAAAATGATTGAATTCTATACCATTTGAAAGCCCTCTCTGATTCAGAACTTCAGAAGAGCAAGAAGGTATAGTAGTGAAAAAAAAATAGAATGGAAGTTTAATAAGAATATGTGTGCAGTACATGCAGAGAATTGATATAAATCGAGCATCAGTTCTCGGCGATCGCAGAGCTTTGAATTTGTTCAAAAATTTGATTTACTTAAAATTAGAAAAAAATAAACAACTTTAGCATAAAAGGCAATTTTTTCCGCGCTCCGCTCACAATTTCTTCCAAAATTAGTTTAAATTAGACAAAATTTTGACAATCTTAGCATAAAAGAGCTACATTTGGTGTGCAAATGCACATTTTCATACCATATTAGTTACTAGTTAGTATTAGACCAAATTTGTCAATTTTAGCGTAAAATGGCCCCCAAAAATTATGAGGCTGGTGCTGCCACTGACCATGTCAGGTTGTTTAAGACTCGAAGTCACAAAAGGCTCAATTAAGTCGAGGGGTCAAATTAATACGTCAAATCTGGTTGAAATTGGACCTTGGCTTATGGGTCCATCGGCCATCTGAAAAGTTGCATTCATTTGGATGCCACATGCATTATATGACCCCATGCATTTGAATAGGAGCAGTGCAAAGAACATTCAAATGAGTGCTTCGGACAAACTAATTGTGAAAGAACGCCCAGATTTCTTGAGTAGGCCAAACTTGTGATCATCTTCGTAGCTGTAAACTTTAAAATAGCGAATGGCAGAAAACTTGCACACAATCTTGAAAAGCACCCTCATGGTCAATTTTGACCCAAAATGTCAATTTTTAAGAAAACACAATGTCTCTATTTGGCTTCCTCTGGACTGTGATATAATCAGATAACTTAACAATTGGCAGCTTTTACGCACGCGTATGTATCCTTCGTCTTTCAACGCTCGTGTATATACGCCAGTGCCTCAAGTAGGCGCGTGCGTTATATGCTTTAATTAGTACAATACGCAGTTGCGTAACTGTCTCGTGATGGCCAAATAGACTATAAAGCAACCACTCAAAATCCATCCAAATTAGCAATGCATAATAATGTGTGGCATTAACCCAAGCTTCTAATGTTTCTGTTTCCCTATGCAGGTTCATCTATTTTGGGTAGTCTGTAATTCTGGATTATTCAACCCATCTGTGCCAGCCTACAATGTATACCTACCAGTTTAAGCCTGTTGTGCATCAAACTTAAAAACTCAAGTGCCACTAAAATGCTGTTTCTATGGATGACTCATCTTTCACGCTATGCTGACCTAATGTTCATTTTAAGGACCCATGGATAATTTTCAATGGTCATCTTTCCTGTCCACTGACAAAAATGTGGATCATTATTGTGTTTCAGAGAAACAGTGCGACCCTCATAGAGACTTATAGAGAGGTGTTTGTATCACACTCTTGACTCAATTGTGGAGCTCATCATTTTGTGAATTTGTGAGTGCTGTAATTATTGAACTATGACTCAAATGTATATAAAAGTGTACATTTTTGTAAAGGAAATGGATCAGAGAATCCAAATTTGGCATCAATTTTGACCAAAATGTTGATTTTTTGAGGAAATCACAAAATTCACTTTTTTGACCCAAACGTTATTTTACACAGCTAACAAAAAATAATTTTGAGTAAAAATTGCCCAAATCGCTTGATTATGATGTAAAGACACTAACTTTGGTACGAATTTCTCATTTTTTAACTTATCTAATATATTTTAAAATTTTGACCAAAAAGTATACCAAAAATATGAAAACAGTTTTCGCCAAGTTAACCTGGGGTCATTATTTCATCGAAAAACTGCCAAACCGGGTGACACAAGCACACCGCATCGTAGTAACTGGTAGTACCGGTTTGGCAGTTTTGCAATGAAATAGTCCAGGGTTAGTATATACTTGGTGAAGTATACTAAGGAGTTATCATAGTTAAGTCCGGGGGGGGGGGGGGGGGGGGGGGGCAGTCAAACATAATGGTGTACACATGCGTGACCAAATTTTTTCCAGACACCCCCTAAACAAGTCTTACCCTGCAAGCAAAATTACCCCCTAAACAAGTTTTTAGCGCGCTTTCCTTGCAAATGTTGACCCCTAAACAAGTTCTTGCCAGAACATGACCCCTAAACAGAATTCCCGGGTCAGAATTCTACCGCTGTCAAAATGATCAGCTGAAATGTCAGCCCGTTGCAGTTCGTCGGGATTTTCCAGTCTCTAGCGCATATTGTGAACGCTACAAAACGACGGTCTTTGCTATCTCGGTTTGCTATGGCGATTATGACGCTAGAAACAAGTTACCCTAAACACGTTCGACCGGTATTTTAAGCCACCCTTTTTCTTGAAAATCAGCGTTTTTGATACCCCTTAACGCGCAGCAATTTCACTGGGTTTATTTCTCGAGAGTGAAAAATCAAAATGATGGCCAAAACGTGTGTTCGCGCAGTGTTTTGGGCAGTAAAACAATGAAATTTGCAACATTTTTCACTCTTGAGAAAAATTTTGAAGAGTGAAAATCAAAAGTGAAGGGTATTTGACCCTCTGTATAGGGTGAGTGAAAACACTGACGCGTGACGCGTCCAACACTGAAAAAACACCCCTTTTTACGCGTTTTTTTGGTCACGCTATTATGCTTGACTGGCCTTAAGTATGATAACTCCTTGAGTATACTGAACCAAGTATGGTTGACCCCCGTGGCCTAGCGGGAAGTTGTTTGCCTCTGAACCCAGAGGTCCGGGGTTCAAGCCTCAGGGATATGCACAAAAGAGTTAGACCGGGTCTAAAGATAGACCTTGTCTAAGTGATTTTTGGTTTTTGTGAAATGCACACTTTCATTACATTCCTTTCTCAAATTTGCTAACAAATTGAAAAGATTTGGATGCAAAGTTCAACAATAGCACAAAATATCTAATGAAAATGCAGAAGAAAACAGCTTTTGACGCATGAATCCATTTCATTTAGACCAGGTTTAACTTTGTTTACAGACATATCTTGCACTGCTGACAGTGGTGTATATGGCAAGCTTAATGTATAGAAATTGGATAAACACGGTTTATCGAAAAACAGTGTTTATCAATAAACTTGTCAATGAACACTGTTTTTCGCTTGAAAACAGGGTGTGTTTTTTCAATTTGATAAACTGAGTTTATCGATAACTATAAACTAAGGTCCGTATGCACAAAAGAGTTAGACCGGGTCTAAAGATAGACCTTGTCTAAGTGATTTTTGGTTTTCGTGAAATGCACACTTTCATTACATTCCTTTCTCAAATTTGCTAACAAATTGAAAAGATTTGGATGCAAAGTTCAACAATAGCACAAAATATCTAATGAAAATGCAGAAGAAAACAGCTTTTGACGCATGAATCCATTTCATTTAGACCAGGTTTAACTTTAGACCCACCTTTTGCGCATACGGACCATATGTGTGTTTATCGACCGATAAACTGAGTTTATCAATAAACACTGTTTTTCGCTTGAAAACAGTTTGTTTCAATTTGATAAACTGAGTTTATCGATAAACTATAAACTATGTGTTTATAGACCGATAAATTGAGTTTATCAATAAACAGTGTTTTTCAATTTGCTAAACTGAGTTTTTTGAGCGTAAAACACTGTTTTTCAATTGAAAAACAGAGTTTATCGATAAACAAGATTTTTTGAACGAAAAAACAGTGTTTTTCAAGCGAAAAAAACTGTTTTTCAATTTGATAAAGTATGTTTTTCGCTCGAAAAAAAACCAGTTTATTTATTGGTTGAAAATCATTGTTCGACTGATTGACAGTGTTTATCAGCGATAAACCGTGTTTATCAAATTATTATACATTAAGCGTGCCAATGGCAATTTTAATGTATAATAATTCGATAAAAATGGTTTATCACCAAATAACTTTGTTTATCACCGATAAACACTGTCTATCGACCGATAAACTGAGTTTCGAGATAAACTATGTTTTTCAAGCGAAAAACAGTGTTTATTTATAAACACTGTTTTTCGCTCAAAAACATAGTTTTTCAATTTGATAAACCATGTTTTTCGAGCGAATAACAGTGTTTATGGATCAACTTTGTTTTTCAATCGAAAAATAGTGTTTTTCAGTTTAATAAACTGAGTTTATCGAGCGAAAAACACTGTATCTATAAATTCTGTTAATCGATAAACTCTGTTTTTCGAGCAAAAAACAGTGTTTTTCAATTTAATAAAGTGTTTATCGATGAAGTATGTTTTTCGCTTGAAAAACATATTTTATCTCGATCAACTCAGTTTATCGGTAAAAAAACATTATTTTCTGACCGATAAACAGCTTGCCATATATAACTATAGGGTCTTTTTGTTTTGTTTTGGGGGGAGGGGGTTCTGGTGGTTTTTTTAAACATTTCATAGGGGGGGCCAAGCCATCTTTTGCGCATACGGACCATATGTGTGTTTATCGACCGATAAACTGAGTTTATCAATAAACACTGTTTTTCGTTTGAAAACAGTTTTTTTTCAATTTGATAAACTGAGTTTATCGATAAACTATAAACTATGTGTTTATAGACCGAAAAATTGAGTTCAATAAACAGTGTTTTTCAATTTGCTAAACTGAGTTTTTTGAGCGTAAAACACTGTTTTTCGATTGAAAAAAGAGTTTATCAATAAACAAGATTTTTTGAACGAAAAAACAGTGTTTTTCAAGCGAAAAAAACTGTTTTTCAATTTGATAAACTATGTTTTTCGCTCAAAAAAACATAGTTTATTTATTGGTTGAAAATCATTGTTCGACTGATTGACAGTGTTTATCAGCGATAAACCGTGTTTATCAAATTATTATACATTAAGCGTGCCAATGGCAATTTTAATGTATAATAATTCGATAAAAATGGTTTCACCAAATAATTTTGTTTATCACCGATAAACACTGTCTATCGACAGATAAACTGAGTTTATCGAGATAAACTATGTTTTTCAAGCGAAAAACAGTGTTTATTTATAAACATTGTTTTTCGCTCAAAAAAATAGTTTTTCAATTTGATAAACCATGTTTTTCGCGCGAACAACAGTGTTTATGGATCAACTTTGTTTTTCAATCGAAAAATAGTGTTTTTCAGTTTAATAAACTGAGTTTATCCAGCGAAAAACACTGTATCTATAAATTCTGTTAATCGATAAACTCTGTTTTTCGAGCAAAAAACAGTGTTTTTCAATTTAATAAACAGTGTTTATCGATGAAGTATGTTTTTCGCTTGAAAAACATATTTTATCTCGATCAACTCAGTTTATCGGTAAAAAACATTGTTTTCTGACCGATGAACAGCTTGCCATATATAACTATAGGGTCTATTTTTTTTAAATTATTATTATTATTATTATTATTTTTTTTTTGGGGGGGGGGGGGGTTCTGGTGGTTTTTTTAAAAACATTTCATAGGGGGGCCAAGCCATCTGGCAGGGGGTGGGGGAAAATCCCCTCTATAAGTTTCCCTTCTGGCTGCGCCGGTCAAATTTCCTATAGGGACCGCTCGTGGTTTTTTTAACATTTCATAGGGGGGCCAAGCCATCTGGCAGGGGGTGGGGGAAAATCCCCTCTATATGTTTCGCTTCTGGCTGCGCCGGTCAAATTTCCTATAGGGACCGCTCGTGTTTTTTTTAACATTTCATAGGGGGGGCCAAGCCATCTGGCAGGGGGCGGGGGAAAATCCACTCTATGAGTTTACGCCTCTGGCTGCGTGGGTCAAATTTCCTATAGGGACCGCACATATATTCATGATAATGCAACCCATCACATCAAAACATTTACAGCTTGATTTGAGCATGTTTTGATGTTAAAATCAGACATTGCATAAAAGACCCCAAGAGGTATGTTTGGATGTGATGGGTCACATAATTATACTTATTTGGGGTGGGGTGTTTTCATTATCAGTTTCGTAATTTTATTTCAAAAAGCTTGAAGCTTGAATTAACCAGTCTGACACCTCCCTGAATTAATAAATAACACAAATGAGCCTTACATTTTCACAAAATTATTAACTCACAAGACCTTGGTATGTACGTATGTGCATGTCTGAAACAACTATGTGATATGATTACCATGACAGTCATGACCAATGAAATCCATAACAGGTAATTTTCCACAAACTTCTTCTCTATTTGACTTCAGTGGCGTGCGCAGGATATTGTGAGTTGGGGGCCACCTGGCCTTAAATAAAATTCCCCCGACTATTACACCTTTTTTTGCACGATTGAGCTACATTTTGGCTTTAAATAAGCTTGTACCAAAGAATATTGCATTTTGGGAAGACATATGCACGCGTAGCGCGCGAAAATTTTCCATCTGTGTTTTTGACTATCATAATTCCATGATGCCACTGACCAAGCCTCCTTCTCAATTGTCCCGACTGACTCAATAGTGGGGGGGGGGGGCGGCCCCCCCCTTTGCGCACGCCACTGTTTGACTTCCTCGCGCGTGTACTGCAATTAGTTAGGACAATACGCAGTTCAACAATGTCTCGTGATGGCCAAATAAGACTATAGCTTAACCGTAATCCATTCAAATACAATGCAAGTCAACAAACACAAACTGGTTGCCTCTACAATATGCCATTGGTCTTTGCCAATGATCACATTTGTTGTTTTCAATGCAAACACATGACGCAAAATGTTGCTGAACTCGTCCGTAATTTTCGCCATTTTCACATACAAACATAAAACCGAGACATTTCCTCCATTTATTATCCATGCTTACATTTATAACTTAAAAAACTCCATTCATTACGTAACTCAAGGAAGGAGAGGTACCAAGTTTTTGACAACCCTAACTGATACCATTTCTGTACACCAGTTAAATAAGCGAGAACAATACTACGAGTCAATACAACAATTACTCCACTAAACTATACATTCGTATTCAACAGCCACAAGATTATCCCACATTTGTCCTGTTTATGCACGTGCAACCTCCCATTACTGCCCTCCTTTCACCAATGACCCCCTCTCGATAATATCCAACTAAAACAATAAGTTAGCTGCCTGCTAATTCAATTTGTCACCACATCAATACATTCTACAACACATTGCTAACATAGTGACAGTCATCGAATCTGGTTCCCCTGGGATCCCAAAGTACCAACCAAAACCATGCAACCCGATAACCGCAAAACCCGCAAACCGCAAAACCCACAAACCGCGAAACCCGCAAACCGCGAAACCCCGAGAACCGCTCTAGTGTAACACTATATTTGGTTTTGCATATGCAGGCCTAATATTTCTGTGGTGCTTTCGCCAAAAAAGTGCCCATTCTTTCTGACTCACCCTGTATGGGGGCAATAGTAGCTTTTCATGGGAATTTTTGTTCCTGCTCACGGTAATTGATTTGAGGATTTATGCGAGTATTATCTTTTGCTTATCAAAGAATGTTCAAATGACAGGAATATTTTAATAAAATAAAACATATGTTTACTGCTCTATATTCAGGAAATAGTGCAAAATAACTCCCCTCAGTGACTGGAGACCGTGGGCCTACTATTTTAGTAGGCACGGCATCCATGAGCAGTAAATATTTGTATACTGTGAACTATAAAAATATGTGAATGCTATTCCTCTTTTGCCCCGTACCTATACCCTGTTTCATTTGAATGTACCAATTTGGGAACACTTATAGACCCTTTTTTGGGAAGGGGTGGGAGAGGTTAGGGAGAGGTGAGAGGGTCAGGAGTGTGAAATGGTGGGGAGGAGTGGGGAAAGGACTTTCTGTTGAAAAGCAACTTCCAATTGAAAAGATTGACCTTTTCACCATGCATTGAAGGTTTTAGGTATATCTTACAAAACAATAGTTGCAAGGATTTGGCACTTGGACAAATCGGGCATTTGTTGACTTTTAACTATTATAGCTTTTGTTGGGTTCAAGGTTTTGTATTTGTCTCTTTGGTTGCCTTATTTAGTGCAGGAAGTGTTTGACATGGCTTACAAACTGCATAAAATGTGTGTGTGGGTGAATAAGGGGTGGGGAACAGGTCTAATTTTATATAAATCTTACTCATTTCCATTGTTGTTTTCTTCTTCCTTGGACACCCTGATATGTTGCATTAGCATGTTAGGTCTAGCATAACTCTGTGCCATGGCATTGGCAGCCGCTTGGGCAGCTGCTAGACCAGTTCCCTCAGCATTATAACCTTTCTGAAAAAGAAAAAGAAAACAACAATCATTTTTTTTAAAGTATCCAAGTTTCTCCCCTCAGTATTTAATAAACTGTACAATATCCTCATAATTGTTGATGTTAGCCTTTTGACACTAACTTGAGAATACATCTTCTAATGATAGATTGTTCATAACAGTCGCAAATCAATCATCAAAAAGGGACACACATCTGTGTGAATACAATAACCAATGATTGATTGATATGGCTGAATTTGATTCAACTTAGTGAAGATTAATGTTCCAAAGATTAATTGTTGGTTTGGTGTAAAAAGGCTTTTTTTTTTTACTCATAATAATTGCAATTTTATTGGGGTTCTTTCAACATTGATTGCTGGGGTTGGGGGAAAGTTATTAGATGGTAGATGTTCACTGCATTGTTTATAAAAAGAGCCTTTGCCCTTTGGAAATTACTCACATATTGTCATAAATTATAGGAGGGAGGAGCTCTAGCTGTGTTCAATACCTTTTTTATTATTTTATGTTTTCTTTATTTTAATCTTATGTATTTCTATTTAAAAAAAAGGTTTTATTTATTTAATTTGCACTGTATTGACTTGTATTGACCATATTTGTAAGCAGGGCTGGAACTTCAGATTTTATTCACCCAGCCAGTTGGGCAGTTGAGCTGTCTCAAAAATACCTTCCCGATGGAAATTCCACCAACCATTGTAACTCACTTACACTGTGAGTTTGAATTTTTTTTACTCGCCAGTCGGTCAGGTACTTTTGAATCTTGACCAGCCCGACGCAAAACTTACCCGCTATGGGCAGGCGGGCCGGTGCAATTTCCAGGCCTGTTTGTAAATAAGCAATCTCTTAAATTTTATGTGCATGTAAATAAAAAGTTAAAGTTTGTATCCGGGTATACTACGCTATACAGATTTATGTATTACACAGGTCATTGATCATGAAGATAACATGCACGACAGGTATGCATAAAAACTGAAAAGGGACTTTCCGTCTTAATAATAAAGCACCATTTAAAAGCGCCTAATCAAAAATGGTCAAAGAGCTATACAAAATAATGGCTTTACGGTACAACTTATGACTGACTACAACAATACAATAAATAACAATTAATGGGAGTCATTACTGAATTGGGAGTCAAACAATACAAATAACTGTAGATATAGTTTGTTTGTTTGTTTGTTTGTTTACACGGTCGGTCCGTACGGACACACGCTGGGGTCCTGTAGGGACCAGACTCAAGCAAAATGCTCGGGCCAGGCTTAAAAAGCCTATATAAGCATGATGGCTGAATGAAATGATAGCAAGAAAAGATGAAAGAAAAGAATAAAGTTAAAAAAGCCACTCCCAACAAATAAAGTTAACAATTTTGCTGTCACCCTTCGGACATGAGAAAATAATAGTCTTGATCCAATCTCATTTGCCACTTGCTAGTGTATTTCACTTGCATGAAACAGTGATGTCACTGCGTCATTAAACGTGCGCGCCATCCTGAGGTGCTAGCATATACATGAACGCACAACTCATTTTAGGCATAAAGAAAAAGAAAACAACACAACAACAACAACAACAACAACAACAACAAACAAACAAACAAAAACAAAACATCAAACAAACAAAAACAAACATCAACAATTGCAAATGGATAGTTTTTTATAATTAAAAATAAGTTGCCATTTTAAAAACAAAGTGTAAATCACACGTGTATTTTGGTTGGTATGTCTGAAATAGTTTGAAATAGTTTGTGAAAAAATCGAGAGTTTACCATTTTTAAGAAATGCACTTGCAAAAAATACACTGACCACAGTGTTATGCATGGTTTAACAAATATATTGACATCATGTATAGATGTGTGACTGCATCAACATTTTCAATTCTTGTAAAATTTAGCTTAACTCATTCATACCTCATGGAAAAGCAGATATCACTGTTATCTGACACTCATAATGGATTATGGAGTATGTTACATTCAAAAATAGTTTTGCTGGTTGATTGGTTTAGTTTGCATATGGATTTTAGATTTGTAATATCAAGTAAACTTTGTGGCCAAATGAGATATTTTAATGTAAAACCAGACGGGAAGGTTTCAATAATTCATGGAATCCTAAAGAGTTTTCCCATGTACTTTAATTGCATGAACAAATTGATGAAATGGGGTACAAATCATTCGGATTCACCCTTAAGTGTAATAATAATATATTAACTTACGACAGAGTAGAGGCTTATACCCTACCACCACATTTTCAACAAGGAATTTAATTGTCCCCACATTCTCAGCTCATCATTTTCCGTGTAATTTTTTTTAAAGAACATAAACAAATTAAGTGGGACACAATAAAAATTGCCAAGCAGTAACACTATTTTTCATTGAAAACACCAACGTGCAATTAATTCCCCCCCCCCCCCCCCCCCCAAAAAAAAGAAATCATGCATAACCACATACTAGTGGCTGGAAATCTAAAATTGGCGAAGGCAAGAAAAGATCATTTATAATTTCTAAAGAGGCATAAGCAGTCATTCTGTGTTAGATTCCATTAACAATAAATAAATTCTCTGTAGAAACAACATTTTAAGTGTTTCAAATAACAAGGGCCCTCGGTCACTCAGCCCTTAAAAAGCTAATGTGGGGCCCAGTTGACCCTTGAAAATGCAGGTTACGCATTGATGTAAAATGCTCATCAAGCACCGCTCTCATACGGTATAAACTGGCATTGTTGCTAATAAACTGCTCGATGTATCTAAGAAAATAAAGCTTGAATGTTTTCACACCTTTTGATGAACTACAAAATTAAGGTTAAATTTCTTTGGGTTGTCAAACATTTGTAAAGGCCCCTAAAGATTTAAGAATTGTTTGCTTATTTGAGATACTGACAATCTTTGAATACTTTGTCTTTAAACAAAATCAAATCAGTATTAAATTTAAAGTTAGTATTTCCTTAATTAAAGAAAATAATGTGCAACTAAGCAAACAGTTTTGTTTGGATAGGGTAAATGAGCCAATCCCAATTAGGATAGCTTGATATCGATAACCAAAGATAAGGTTCACTGATGTGAAAGAGGAACTGATGAAGGTTTGTGTGTTCCCTATAATACCGCAAATTTGGTAATTTTTGCGCAACATTTATGTTCATATTTTTCACTTTAAGCAGCTCCAGGGGTGCTCAGTAGTCATTACAAGCATAAGTTGCATCCAAGGACTTTCAAAAATCACCCTAAATAGGTAATTGCATTAATGTGAAAAAGCATCCCTTAACTCGTATGGACAGTATTCTATGATACCCTAAGCAAGTAATATCAGTATTTCCATACCCTAAACAAGAAGTTTGAAATAGTTTTATACCCTAAGCAAGTGCATAATTTGTATAGTTAAAACCTGTACCAAGTATGATACATTTTTTCAAATACTTTTTCCCCTTCCATCTAATTATTATGAAACAAATGCTGATCTGAATGGGAACAGGGCCGATGCCGTTACAGATTTGTGACAGATAGAAATTGGAATATATCGTGGCTATTTATAATCCTCACATATCAAATAAGAACCCTAAATAAATTGTATGAAATGTATACCCTTTTTCTTAATTTTGCATGTTTTGATACCTTATGTTACGTACGTAATGTGCCCGGCTTGGAAAAACTACCCTAATTGCTTAATTTTTGGACACGCCTGATACCCCCTTGTAATAACCACTAAGCACCCTGGGAAGCAGCTGCTTCAAAAATAAAATGTGGGGATACATTTATATAAATCTATGATCTAAATTTTCAAATTGTGAATTAATAAATATGGTTTATATCTGGCAAAGGGTGAAATATTAAAATAAGCAAAAAACAGGGCTACTGAGGATGCACACACTGATATTGTGTCAACCTAAGTTAATATGCTTAACCCTAACTCTACCCCTACTTTTTCACACTGCACCAAAAATATAGGCAGGGTAAATGATTTGGTCGAAAAGCTGGGTCATCATAGTATTTTGTAGTAGGGTTAGGGTTAAGGCAAAAAAAATAAAAATGTTTGGTTGCCCTCGAGAGAGAAAAAAATTGTGGGTCGGTCAGTCGATAGGTTTGGTTTTTTTTAGGTTTTTTTCACCCAATTTGACATTCTGCCACGGCCCATTTGGGCGAGCGTGACACATGTGCAGACAATCTGTCGTTGCTGTTTTGCTTGTCGAAAAGGGCTAGAAACGTGCCAGCAGTGTCTATGGACGAAACGACGCTCCAAACTATCGTATTGTCCAGCTAACAAACGATTGAAACTGCCTAGATATCTATAATAATTACGAAGCACACATGATGTAGGTTGTGTATAACAAGCCACGTTTATTACTTCTTTGTATACACTTGAGGTAGTGTATCTTACATCTCCCTTTCTTTATGGAAAGATGTGAACTGGATATTAAATTCCATATGAGAGATTAATAGTGAACAGCTTGCATTTGTATTGTCCATAGCAAAGCTTAAGGTTCACAAGATGATATTAGAGTCTATGAAATTCTCTCATTTCAATTAGATGCAATTGAATAAATTATTCAGAATCAGAACAGATCTGAAATATCAAAATCAGTTGGGTATAAGAGTTCTGCATTGACTTTGACTGATTATCATCAACATGATGAATGATCACATTAATTTTGATCTGAGACTTGCAATGTGTATTATGCCTTTTCACAACAAAATTTTAGGTTGCTAAATATAACTAAAGTAAACAAATAAAGTTTCCAAAAGAAATGCTCAGATTTGAGTATCCAAACTAACAAAGGGGTTTTAGATATCCAAGCGCTGTGGTGGTTTACTGCATCTTCCGCTTCTGGTAGTGTACACAGGCGGTGGTGTCTCCTTGCGGCTGGATGTTGGTCTGGGTCTTGGTGACTCTGGTGGTCTATTTCTGGACTCGGCTTGTCTATTTCTGGACTCGGCTTGTCTAGTTCTGGACTCGGCTTGTCTGGTTCTGGACTCTGGTTGTGGTTTCTCAGGTCTGGGTATCTCAGCGGCTGGTGTGGGTATTGGCTTGTGTGGGTGGTCTTTAGGTGTTGTAGACCGTGGGGGGTCAGAGGACTTGGCAGGTCTCTCAGCTGTAGCTGTATATTGGTTTCTGGGATTGGGGACAGCCACATAGTCTTGATTTGCTTTAAAGGTTGAGAGTCTCAAGTCTTTTCTGTTTCTGCGGTATTTTCTGCCGTTGTATTCAACTACATACGACCGTGGACTGTGAAGTTGAATAACTTTGGCAGGAAGCCATTTATTGGTACCGGGAAGAGGGGTCATTCTTACAGGATCTCCGGGTCGAAGTGGTGGAAGATCTTGATCACCTACTTTATTGTTGTAATAACGCTCTTGGGTTGATTTGTCCTTAGAGAGACGTCTCTTGACTTCTTCTGGGTTGATTGGTTTTGGTATGAGAAGATGTCTTGCTGCAGGGAGTTTATTTCTTGGTCTGCGTCCCATTAGGAGTTGTGCGGGTGAGAGATCACAACTAGTCAGTGGTGTGGTGCGATAATCTAACAACGCTAAGTACTTGTCATTGCACTTTTTCCACATATTTTTGACTGTTTGTACTGCTCTCTCTGCTTCACCGTTGGATTGTGGGTAATGGGGTGATGATGTTTTGTGTTGTATTTGGTATTCCTTACAGAAGTTTTGAAATTCGCTCGATGAGAATTGAGGACCATTGTCTGTCCTCAGAATCTCCGGGATTCCATGGCGACTAATTTGTGATTTAAGAACTTCTATGGTTGATGCACTTGACTGATCGACGAGTTTATCTACTTCGATAAACTTGGAATAATAATCAACTGTCAGTAGATAGGTATCTCCTTTCCAAGCAAACAGATCAGATGCTATCTCAGACCATGGTAAGTCTGGGATCTTGCTTGGTGTCATGGTTTCCTTCCTCTGCTTGTTTTGGTATGTGTTGCAGATGGAACAATCTTCAACCATGTTCTGAACTTGTTGACTCATTCCTGGCCAGAAGAGTGTTTCGCGTGCGCGCTGCTTACATTTATTGATACCTAGATGTGATTCGTGTATCTGTTTCAGCATATCGGATCTGATACTTGGTGGTACGACAATTCGCATTCCTTTGTACACAATCCCATCCGACACCGCGAGTTCATCTCTGTATGGCCAATATTCTCTTACTGAGTGTGGAGTGTCATTTCTTGTGTCCGGCCAGCCTTTGATGATCATTGAGTGTAATTCATTTAGCTCATTTGCTGTACGCGTTTGAAAGTCTTGATATCTACTCGGAGTTACTGCGACAAACTCAGCCATGTTTACCATGATTGGTTCTTCATCGGGCTCCGTTTCTGGTAGATTTGCTCTGCTCAATGCGTCTCCTATGGGAATATCAGTACCCGGTTTGTACTTGACATCCAGATCATAGGGCTGTAGCCGTAGTAGCATTGTTTGTAGTCTCATGGGAGCAGCTAGTAATGGCTTGGCGAAAATTGACTGTAATGGCTTGTGGTCAGATTCTACCTTTACTGCTTTACCAAAAATGTATTGGTGGAATTTCTTGCATGAGTGTACAATTGCTAGCATTTCTTTCTCTATTTGTGCATAATTTTTTTCTGTGTGTGTCATTGCGCGCGAAGTGTATGCGACTGGACGACCTTCTTGTAGAAGTACGCCTCCTACAGCATAGCTACTTGCGTCACATTGGATAGTTACTTCCTTCTTCACGTCATAGTAGGCTAATACTGGCGACTTTGTGCAGAGATTCTTTAGCTTTGTAAAACTTTTCTCTTGCGGTTTGTCCCAGTGAAATTGGCAATCTTTCTTTATGACGTCGCGTAGTGGACCATCTATCTCACTTAAATTTGGGATAAATTTCGCGAGGTACGTAATGATTCCGAGAAATCTTCTTACTTCTTCCTTGGACTCTGGCTTTGGTAGCTCTCTGATCGCTCTTACTTTGTCAGGATCAGGTTTCAGTCCTTCAGCAGTAAGAATATGTCCTACGTACTTCACCGACTTCTGCTTTATATGACATTTGTCAAAGTTAAGTCTGAGGTTCCACTCTGTCGCGCGATTAACGACTTGACGCATGATCTTATCGTGCTCTTCTGCACCCCTACCGGTGATAATTATATCATCCATAATAGCTCGCGCTCCTTCAATATCATGAAGCATTTCATCCATAACACGTTGGAATAACTCTGGCGCGCTCTTTATACCGAATGGCAATCTAAGCCATCTGAAGCGACCGATACATGTGTTGAAGGTAGTGAGAAGACTTGATTCATAATCAAGTTTAAGTTGCAGGAAACCAGATTTTGCATCTATGACTGAAAATGTGTTCCCTGACAGAAATTTGTATGTCAAATCTATGTCAAAAGTGTGTCAAATCTATGTCAAACGGCAGTTTGACATAGATTTGACATGTCAAAACTATGTCAAATGGTAATTTGACATACATTTGATTGTGTCAAATTTGTGTCAAATTCAACTCTAATTTGATAGACTATGTCAAATCTATGTCAAATATACAAAGTAAAAGAAAAGTGTCAAAATTGTGTCAAATTTGTGTCAAATTTGTGTTAAATTGAACTTATAAACTGTTAACATGCATTATCCATGTCAAATGTGTATCAAATCTGACTTGTATTTTTTTCAGGATGTTTTCATGAAATGCATGTATGTCAAATGTGTATCAAATCTGACTTGTATTTTTGTTCATGATTATTTACATGAACATGTATGTCAAATGTGTGTCAAATCTGACTTGTATTTTTGTTCATGATTATTTACATGAACATGTATGTCAAATGTGTATCAAATCTGACTTGTCTATTTTTCATGATTGTTTTCATGAACATGTATGTCAAATGTGTATCAAATCTGACTTTTATTTCTTTTCAGAATTGTTTTAATGAAAATATATGTCAAATGTGTATTACATCTGACTTCTACGCTAAACCAGATATATCACATTCATATATTTAGGGATATTTAGGGATTAAATCATTGTTTAAATATTAATTTGATCAATCAATCTATGTATCAATCTATCAATGTATATATCAATCTATCTAATATATTAATCAATCTATGGATCAATCTATCAACCAATCTCTATCATATCAATCTATCAATTACATCTATCAATCAATCTATTGATCAATCAACCAATTCTATCATATTCTATCTATCTATCAATAATAATAATAATGGTATTTATAATGCGCCGTCAATCTAGGTAAAACTATTCCGAGGCGCAACATATTTATAAAACAAAAATACAAATTACATGAAAAATACATAAACAAGGATGATTTGCATATACATGTACATGTATTTTATATACAAAGAAATCAATTATAAACTGAGTCAAATAATCTTGTTTTTAACAAGTTCTTAAAAGAGTCAAGTGAATCACAGCATCTTAAATTATAAGGTAGTGAGTTCCAGAAATTATCTATCAATCTATCTATCAATCTACCAATGTATCTATTCATCAATCTATCAATAACTGTTGGAATATATTAGATTAATTTAATTAATTAAAGGTATATCATGTGATCTTTTCCATGGGACGCCCTCAACCCCCGAAATAAAATTGGAAGCAAATTTTCTTGCAGATTCACATTTCTAAATTTTAAATATATTTCAAGTTACAGAGCGATACAATTCCTAATTACCTCAAAATCATGGTTTTTGTGTGAATATAGAGTATGAAAATAAACTGTCCGTTAACCTGATAGTTTATTTTCACTCCAAAACCATGATTTTGAAATATTTAAGAATAATATCACTCTGTAACTTGGAATGTGTGTACAATTTATGATCAGAAGTGTAAATCTGCAAGAAATGTGCTTCCAATTTTTTTTTTGAGGATTGAGGGCATCCCCTGAAAAAGATCACATAATATACCTCATCACAAAATTATAGGTTGTTGTTTACCTGTCCAAAATATGTGCTTGACCCTATCTAAACAATAGATTGTTAGAAATATATGGTTATACATACTTAAGATGAACTATTTGTGATGATACAATTGAAAAATGTTCCTAAACAGGTGATTTTCACCAAATTGATAGATAACGCGGTAGCAATATATAGGCCACATTTTTAACAAATGTGACCATAAACTACACAATATTTACATAATAATATGCTGACATGTATAACTTATGTATCACTAACAATTTTAGGCACTAAAATAACCACTTCGTCAGTGATAAATTTGATTTTGACAACGTTAGCCTAAAGGTCATAAATTTCCTATGCTTTTATACAGTGCAAGTCTTCCGAATTTGGCAACCTTAATTTCAAATCTTCAGAAGGTATGTACAGGGGGTTAGACATTTTTTTTCATTTTTTTCTTCATATTAAGGGACCGTTCATTATTTAGGGTGGAGGGGGGGGGGGGGGGGGGGGTTGGGACAAATTCGAGAATCGTAAGTTAAAATTACCTACAGCTGAAACTGAAAATTACAGGACCCCCTGCTAATCAGTAGCTTTTTACACCCCCCCCCCCCCCCCCCCACCCCTCCCCGAAAAAAATCAACTTGTCACATACTTAAGGGGCTGTCACTCTTTACCTTTGGAATTTTGTTCATGGATACGTTGGCAAATTTTGTTTGTGACACCCTATCTGAAAGGCCAATCATTTTATGATGCCCCTTCATTTTATTGTGTGAAATTAGTAATGGCGAGCGTAGCGAGTTGGAATTTGTTTCTTCATATTTATACATTTTGGGTGGTTTTGTGAGTCTTTATAACCCGAACAAGTTAGAACATTCTGAGCAGAAACGTATAATCCAGTGAAACCTTCTACTTCTGTGAGCATTGGTACAAAGCAGAGATGAGGTGAAAAGCATGCAATAAATCACATTTTTAAATCATGAAATTGGATTTTGTAACATTATACACCCTGTGGCTCTAATGTCTCGACCGTTGATGATTATATAGATGTTTTTCCACCATTTCGTCGATTTGCTGTCCAGAAGTCGTCTCATAGTAAAAGTTTTTGAAGGCGATAGGTTTTAAGAAAATATGCGCGAAGCGCAGAAAAAAATGGCATTTACACTCCAAAATAGCCTCTAAAATCACTCCAATCTTTATAGTTTAAACAAATTTACACAACCCCCCCTGTTCAAGAATAAAAAGTTACATAACCCCCCCTATTTCAACATATGAAAGTTACATGACCCCCCCCCCTATAGTTTACTCACCCCCCCCCCCTCCACCATAAATAATGATAGGTCAACCACATATTTTAAAATGGGTAATAAAAAAAGTTGGTTCCCCCCCCCCCCTACTTTAATAGGCAACATCAATCGTCTTAAGTGGTAATTAATTAGTTAATTGGTTAATTAATGCATTAGTTAATAAATGAATTAAGTATTGATTGATGTAGCACTTGATTAAATTTAATAATTAAGTTGGTTTTATTGTATGTATAGATTCAATTTACTGGATTTTCAAATTATTTTAATAAATGGAACTATTTTGAATTACAAATGAAGTTATTGACTTATATAGATTAATCATTATATTTATAAATGAATAGATAAACACATTAATACAAATAAAAAATGTAAAAAGATGAATCCAACGGAACCAGGAACAAAACACACCAAGGATCAGAAATCTGATACAAGAGGATATCTCGAAAATATAAAAATGCTAAGAGTAAAAGCAAGATATACCAACAGGGTGTGGGGAAACAGGTAATAACAAGGGAGAATAACGCGATAAAATAGATAAATAACAAAAAAACAAAAACAAACGGAAATGCACTGGGACAAGCAATGAAAATTGCTGTGCAATAAAACAACAAAGATATATCTGAGACTACTCAGGATATATATGGTAACAATAAAGACCGACGTTTCAAGTGGATATACCACCCTTCATCAGGGACAAAATATAAAAAACAAAAGTGTTAAGAACTATAAATAAGATAATGAACTAGACAAGTCCACCACTGTAATTATAGCACAATGCCAGTAATAGATGTTACCTACTAAGCATCCAAGTTAACACTGAAACAAACTAGCAAGTTCACTATAGAATATAGATCCAAGTTGCTAGGCGAACTAACAAAACATGTACAATAAATCAATAGACAACACATCATGCATATGCATGAGTGATGTTAAGTTAAGAAGACAAAAGACAGGAAGTACTGCTGGACAATGGATGGCGACAGAAATAGTAAATTAACTAGGCCTATGGATGAACTGAGTGGGGGCATAAAAAATATAAATTAATAATAAATAAATAGAAGAAGAAAAAAACCCAAATTAATCAAAAAATTACACAAATAAATGAGGAAATAAATAAATCATATAGCCAAATGAAGAGAAAAATAATGAAAAAAATAAATAAATAAATAAATAAATAAATAAATTAAAATAAATAAATAAATAAATGGTAAAATAATAATAAAATTAAAATAAATCATGAGGAAGAATTGCTGCAAAGAGAGCAGACTTACAAGAATAAAAAGAGTGGGGGTGGGGGGGGGGGGGGGGGGGATCAAGAAACTTGAGCCCCAGACAGGGCACTCAAGTTGTGGGAAACTTAAGCCCCAGACAGGGCACTCAAGTTAAAGGAGACAAATAGGCCTGTGGGAATATGGACTGTAAAAAGACAAGCTGGAATATAGGCCTTTTATTAATGCTTTTACATTAATACAAATTAAATGAAGTTTATTCAATGAAGGCCATATATAAATTGAAATAAATTGAATAGTGATCAGCTTTATCCCATCTGAGCGATGATTGTATTTTTAAAGACTCTTCTTGTTGTTTACAAAAGCATACCAGTGTATGCTGGTTCTCTGTATCAATGGGCTCCACACAACTTCTCCATGCTGGAGATCCAGATGCAGGGAACCAGCATGACCAGTGCATTACAAGATGGTGGATTATTTGAATAAATTTGTTACAGTTGGCGAACAAGATGCTTAAAAAACACTTGAAATATCAAGAATTTGGCAATTATCAGTTTATAGGAAGAGAACCATGTTGTTAATAAATCACTGCATTCATTCTAGAGCAGATTTATAGCTGTATAAAAATGATACCGATGTCATCTAATAGGCAATGCTTGGACCTTGGACTTGCATGATTGATTGATATGAAAATGGCACGGCCGGCCGGCGAGTGCTGGCATGGATGGATCCGATCATATGATGGACCAGCTGATTTGCTGAGAACTGATGAAGTCCTAAAGATTAATGGTAAGGAAATGTTTGATTTGTTTTACAAGCATTCTTAATTTCTGTGTAATTAATTGCAATTATTTACGGCCGTCATTATTAAATTGTGAAAATAAGCTTACCCATTGATTTCAACAAGGAAATTTCATGAAAATTTGAACATGCTCGGAATATGTTGATTCATATCACATTTTAAAGAGCTTGAAAAACTCTTTAAAATGATAGGTCTCCCATAGTCAGGGGATTCTTGGAACCAAAGTTATCGTAAATTTTCTTTCGCAGATCAGATCTGACCCAATTTTGATGCAATTTCGAGCCAGTAATTGTGACCATTACATGTAGTGATGTACAGTATTATTAAACTAACAGTATGTACAATGAATGACATGTACCGAAATGCTGAAACCTTACCAATGTTCATACTGTGACAAGGCCTACTCTGGGTCGGGTAATAAGACCAAACATGAAAGAATTCATACCGGAGAGAAACCTTACCACTGTTCATACTGTGACAAGACCTTCTCTTGGTCGGGAAATAAGACCAAACATGAAAGAATTCATACCAAAGAGAAACCTTAAAAAATGTTCATACTGTGACAAGACCTTCTCTGGGTCGGGTAATAAGATTAAGACCATTTAAAGGTAGATGACCCGATCACATTCCGATTTTCAACTTGAAGTTTTCTATTCTACATGAAAGGTCGTCCTTAAAAAAGTTGTGTTCCAAAGTTTGAGTTGCATAGCTCTAATGGTTCTTATTTTACATGCACAAGATGCTGTGAACTGTACCCATTGAGTAGTACACAAACTATATCGGTGGTATACCACCATTTGCGGTAATTCGACGTTATTTCATCGATTTCTCCGTAATTATACCGATTTAGGCCGTCAAATTTCAGTATGATGATGAGAAAAATACGAGCTTTCATATGATATGAAAATCTCCGTATGTTTGAAATAATTCTGTGTTACGAAAATGTGATCGGGTCATCTACCTTTAACTTGAAAGAATTCATACCGGAGAGAAACCTTACCAATGTTCATACTGTGATGACAAGACCTTCTCTGGGTCGGGTTATAAGACCAAACATGAAAGAATTCATACTGGAGAGAAACCTTGTTCATGTGACAACCAATGTTCATGTGACAAGATCTTCTCTGGGTTGACCAATCGCGGCCCTAATCAACAAGACCCCACGCCGCGTTGCTGCTGTTTTGGAATGCAATGCATGCAAGGACACGCTCAACCTTTGTAATGATCAAGCGCTTGGATCATGACGCTGTGATAGACACATTTTTGTTTTGATATACCACGGGATGGCTTATGATTAATGAGACCTGAATCATAATGAAAAAAACTCCATGCCAATGGGTTGCGGACGGTGCCGAGTGACTATTAATAATACAATTTTCAATGCACTAAATTATATGTACATGTATGGACAAAATACAGAAAAAGAAAAAAATATAGAATTCCTGGAAATTGATGCGTGTGGAGACGAGAAACTGGGTTTTTTTTTTACTTGGCCTTATAATTTCATTTTTAAATACAGTAGCTCTATTTCGTCACTGTAACACCAACATTCACATTGCCGTATCACGGCACACACACTGTAATGCACATACACTGTTGTACATGAAAATTGACCTAGGTTGATCGATCGGTAATTGGAAAATTGGGCCTTTACTTTTTTCTTTAAAAATTACCGCATTAAATAATAAAGATCTGTATTTATTTTCGCCAATTTATACAACAGGTCGGTTGGGTCAGTACAACTGGGTTTTTGTTTTTTGTGGGTTGGGGGTTATTAAGTTCATATTCAAATTTTTGTATTTAATATATAATGTGTATCATCTTTTCAGCAGGATGCCACTGACTGGGGAGATGGAGCATCTGATAAGGCCAAAGGAAACATGCAGAATTACAAGAATTAAGACACCAAAAACATACAACTGCAGACTGAAATGGATGACTTTTAAGCATACATTAAAAAGGTACATACAAAATAAATTGTCCTAGTTGAGACATTTGCGATATTCTCAGACAAGATCTTGTTGTACTTTTTACCGAAACACCAATTTCCATTAACCCCCCCCACTCTCCCTTGCCGGGCTTTTGCCAATTAAACCATGATTAAACTTACTATCAGGGGACAAAACATGAAGAAAGATGTTTGTTAACCCTAAAACTCCCTAGTTTGGTTTTTCACAATTAAACTATCAGAGAAGAAAAATGGGCCAAATTTTCTCTCCCTCGGTTAAATTCTCTCCCTCGGTTAAATTTCATTAGTCTGCATTTGAAGTAATTGATGAATATCTATGCTCTGCTGTTTTGTTTATGTTTAAATGGCGGATGTAAGATGTGCGAAGTTCAGGGGTAGGGTAAAGTCACCAGTTTTCGGTCAGCGCCTTTTTTCGGTCACTTTCGCCCAAATCGTGTAATGAAAATTACCTCGTTGTTATAATCTGACGGCTAAAAAACTGCCGCATAGTTGATGCATCCCAGTATTGCTTTAAAATGGCGACAACCGATGCAGTTATAAATACGATTTGGGCGAAAGTGACCGAAAATAGGTGTTGACCGAAAACTGGCGACTTTACCAGGGCTATGTATCATTAACAGACAGAAGTTGTTTATCCCCCCCCCCCCCCCCCCCCGACAACAGGCCTGTGCCCTCTCATCCATCATTCAAAGTTACGCTACTGGTGCAGTCTCATTTTAGTTGTCTTAAAGGTAGATGTTCCGATTTTCAACTTGAAGTTTTCTATTTTACATGAAAGGTCATCCTTAACAAAATTGTGTTCCAAAGTTTGAGTTGCATAGCTCTATGGTTCTTATTTTAGACGCACAAGATGCTGTGAACTGTACCCATTGAGTAGTACACAAACTATATCGGTGGTTACCACCATTCGCGGTAATTCAACGTTATTTCATCGATTTCTCCGTAATTATACTGATTTAGGCCGTCAAATTTCAGTATGATGATGAGAAAAATACGAGCTTTCATATGATATGAAAATTTCCGTATGTTTGAAATAATTCTGTGTTACGAAAATGTGATCGGGTCATCTACCTTTAAATATCATTAGTAAAACATATGACCAATATACGAGGGGGTATCAAAAAGTTTTAGAAAACACCCAGAAGTGAACTGAAGGAGCCAGAAACTTTATTTTGATATGTGATCCTTCAGACATCTTTACTAAAGTCCCTGTGCAAAGTTACACATTTTTCCTACTATTTATTACCTGTCCACAGACCGCCATTGTAGAGATCCTCAGATTGACCACCATTGATAGATTCTCAGATTGCCTCAGATTGTGTTATTCCCAAAACAGCAATAAATAGTTTAAAGTTTTGACAGAAAGGGGTCAAAGGTCATTACAAACAAGCTTGGTGACAATAAACTTATGGGTAATATGGGGTGTACACAGAATGACAGATTGACCTCTAATGACCCATACATGACCTTTGACCCTTTCTATCAACACTTTAAACTATTTATTGCTGTTTTGGGAATAACACAATCTGAGGCAATCTGAGAATCTATCAATGGCGGTCAATCAGAGGATCTCTACAATGGCGGTCTGTGAACAGGTAATAAATAGTAGGAAAAATGTGTAACTTTGCACAGGGACTTAGTAAAGATGTCTGAAGGATCACGTAACAAAATGAAGTTTCTGGCTCCTTCACTTCTGGGTGTTTTCTAAAACTTTTTGATACCCCCTCGTACATGTACATGTATATACTGAGAACAACTTTCATTCATGAAATGTTCCTAGCATGGACTTTAATTATATATTATACTCAATTTTGACACACAAGTAAATATATAGTTTTTTTATAGCAAGTAAATGACATCTTGCTCTAAAATCTTTGCACATGATGATGACTTGTTTTTCAAACATGAAACATTTTGTAGTTTTCACAATTTTCCTAACCCTTTGTACGGTTTTCTTTTCTCGCAGTATGTGCTGTCAGTGTCAACCAACTCAAGATCAAGCCTCCAGATGTAAGCAGATACATTTATGAAAAGTGCTAACTCCACCATGGCAGGCAGCAGAATCATTGAACGTTTTGAAGATGTGATCTAACAATATTATTCTACAGTTCTATTAGCTCCTGTAAAGCAACACTTTTTTGGTTTTGAACAAGAGGAGAATAGGACTGACTCTTTGTGTAACATTAAAGCAGAGCATGTTTTTCAAAAGTTGTTTGTCCAAATGCACAAAATGGATCAAGTGCTAAGACCTACTTCATTCAGAATTGTTTTAATAAATGAGATTGAACCAGTGAAAATCAACTGTATAGCTATTACTGTTTATTTGTGATGAGCAAAATAGTATAATTTGCCATACATGTATGTGTTCTACAACTATTGCACTCTGCCATGTTCAAATGTATATCAAGTTTTCGTTTACATGTAGGATTTGATACTGATAGCAAGGATGCCTAACTTGCACGATTCAAACAGCTAAAACAATACTATAGTTCAGTCAGTTCCAAATTGGCGAAACCTGTTTACAACAGCGCATGAAATCATAAGAGTGTTGCGCGCAAAACGCTCGCATGGCGCGCAGTGTCATTGTACACTTGGATTACTTTTGTATGCGAGATAGATAAAAACCAAATATTTCTCGCCAATTTAGAACTGATCAAACTACAGCATTTTTAAGATGCCTACTGATCCCACTTGCTGAAAGATTTGATAATTTTGTCCAGTGTTTGAAATGAAATTGTCACTAATGTGTTGTTGAAATGAATGACAATATCATGCAGGCAATATTATCTATAGGAGAGAAATTCCTGCTGTATTTGACATCAATTTGATACAATGGATTTGACACACATTTGACATAGTGGAAGAGCGTGTTCTTGCAGAATTTGACATAAATTTGACACAATCGATTTGACACACATTTGACATAGTGGAAGAGCGTGTATTCTTGCAGAATTTGACATAAATTTGACACAATAGATTTGACACACATTTGACATAGTGGAAGAGCGTATATTCTTGCAGAATTTGACATAAATTTGACACAATCGATTTGACACATATTTGACATAGTGGACGAGCGGTATTCTTGCAGAATTTGACATAAATTTGACACAATCGATTTGACACAGTGGAAGAGCGTATATTCTTGCAGAATTTGACATAAATTTGACACAATCGATTTGACACATATTTGACATAGTGGAGGAGCGTATTCTTGAAGAATTTGACATAAATTTGACACAATCGATTTGACACATATTTGACATAGTGGAGGAGCGTATTCTTGAAGAATTTGACATAAATTTGACATATGTCAAAATCATGTCAAATGAAAAGTAGTGAATTGGGACATTCATTTGACATAGTTTTGACACAGTTTTGACATAGTTAGAGATTTGATACAATTTTGACATGATTTTGACATAAATTTGACATATGTCAAAATCATGTCAAACGAAAAGTAGTGAATTGGGACATTCATTTGACACAGTTTTGACACAGATTTGACATAGTGGAATTTGACACAATTTTGACATAAACTAAACATTTGACACAGTTTTGACATATGTCAAATTCATGTCAAAACTATGTCAAATGAATGTCCCAATTCACTACTTTCCATTTGACATGATTTTGACATATGTCAAATGTGTGTCAAATTGTGGCAAGGGTTTGCTCCGGGCATACTTGCGACAATTTCTTCTACCGTTGGAATTGGGTAGTGCTCACGACGTATCGCTCGATTTAAGTCTTTAGGATCCAGACAGATTCTTATTTTGTCACCTTTCACTACCGTGCACATCGAACTAACCCAATCTGTAGGTTCAGTCACCTTTTTGATGTGACCGTCAGCTTCCATTTCTTTAAGCTTATCAATGACTCTTTGTGCAAGCGCTTGTGGAAGTTTTCTAGGACCGTGGACGACTGGTGTCACTGTTGGATCAATTTTGAGTGAGAACGTTCCTGGTAGTGTGCCTGTGAGATTTTTCAATTCAGGATACTGGTCAATGTTGTTGACTCTGGCAATTAAGCTTAGTGCTTTACTGGCTCTTCCTGACAAAAGAACCGGTTTCTTTTCAGCTTTTACTACATAGAAGTCTATGTCTATGTGTTGATCTTTGTATTTTGTTGTCAATTTTACTGTTCCTACTAGTTGTAAGGCATGGTTTGAATAACTTTCAAACTGATGTTGTGTTTTTCTAAGTTTCTTTTTGCATTTTAGGGACTCATAGACGTTCAACGGCATTATTGATTCTTTTGTTCCTGTGTCTATTTGAACTGTGACGGGTTGGTTTTCTATCTCAATTTGTTCATACCATTCATCTTCAGAGTTGCCCATAGCATTTATCAAATCATTTTGATGGACTGAGTGTGCATATTCATCATCATCAGTTTCAGGTTGACTATCATAATCTGAATTGTTGTAGTCGCTTTCATTATCATCGACGTAATTAGACTGCGATTGAGATGATTTTTGTCTCTTTCTACAAACTGAGGCAAAGTGATTTGGTTTGTGACAATAGCCACATTCTTCACCTATGGCTGGGCATTTTTCATGCGTTTTGTGTTCATTGTATCCGCATTTGTAACATTTTGCACCATTGTTACGCTCAGTACGCTGCGAGTTTTGTCTATAGTTTCTGTTATAGCCAGCTCTATTTTGTTTAGGATTTGTTTTGTTTTGATATTTCCTTCCTTTTGAGGATTTGGATAGAGCATGTATTTTAGCATCTTCGCCTTTTATAGCCTTCATGCTTTCTTGTGCAGTTTCATGATTTTGCCCTATTTCTACCGCCATGTCTAATGTTAATGTGTCGCCTTTGTCTAGACATTTTTCGCGTACGGCCTCATGAAACGATCGCAATACAATTGAGTCGCGTAACATTCTGTCGCTATCAGCGTAGCCACAATCTTTGACTAGTATCTTTAGATCTACAACGAAATTATCAAACTTTTCGTTTTCAGCCTGCTTACGGTTATTGAAATTTACCGTTGCTCTGATTTCGTTCTTCTTTGGTGCTACGTAATTTGTAAACTTTGCGTATACTCCCGCGAGTGTGTCTTTTTCGGCTGCTTGATCTTCTACGGCTGGGGCCCAAGTGAAAGTTTCATAGATTTCTCTACCCTTGTCACCGATGTATGTCATGAGGTAGTTAACCTTTGCTTTTTCATTTTTTTCTGACAATGGGCCGTCGAAAGTAAATTGGCTATGCTGTTTAAAGCGCTTCCATTCTTTCGGCAAATCACCGGCATTCCAGTTCATAGTGGGCTTATTTGACGATGCCATGTTGAACTGTGCTGGTAAAACTAATATTATTCTAGAGTCTGCGTAACCGAGACAGCTATTTGTAGAGTATGGCTCTTGCTTTGTGTACGTATGTAATGGAGGCGTGGGTTCGTATCCCACATCTGACACCATATAATAATTACGAAGCACACATGATGTAGGTTGTGTATAACAAGCCACGTTTATTACTTCTTTGTATACACTTGAGGTAGTGTATCTTACAATATCCATGTTGTTGGAAAGGCGCCACGAAAAACAGATGCGGCGAATACTTCAGAGACAGCGCGTCACCCAATGTTGCTAGATTTAATTTAGATTGCGTGAACCGTTTTAGGACATACTTTGAAAGATTGATACATATTTGTTCTTCATTCTTTCGGTTTTGTTTATTGTTTATACACGTTGCAAAAATAAACATTGTTTCACTGTTCTATCTTTAAAATTTATTTTTCAAAGAAACCTTTCTAGAAACTCACATGGCCGACTAGAAACAGCGCGTATGAAATGAATGGGGCAAAGGTCATGCTTAGTTTTTTGCCGGAAGCAGTGTGTATAAAATGAAGTAGGCGTACAGCCCGGTGATGTGCATATTTTGATGAGTTTTGTGCACAATATTTTTGACTTACATTTGTAAAATTGGACTTTAAAACATTTCATAGAATTTATTTCTACATCTTTGGGACAAAATATGTCCAAGATTATGATATTTTCAGATTTAAAAATTATTTTCAACAAAAAAAAACGAAAACGCGACCCATTTTTTTCATGTTTTTTCGGTCGGTCGCGGAGGGCAACCAAACTTTTTTTGTTTTGGCCTAAGCTTATATTTATAGTTTATACCAATAGTGTAATACAACAACTAAAATATGTGATTTCAAAATTATAAGGCTAGATCACAGAAACTTGAAAAAGAAAATGTTTAATTATATTTCAACAAAATTCTGATCCTACTGTGAACGTAACCTACTGTATCACAATTCCATTCATTGTTTATCAACATAGTGTAAGGAGTTACACATACCTCTAAAAATTCTGTATTTTTGTCTAGATCCTTAAAAACTACAAGAGTGAGGTATTCCCCCCCCCCCAAAAAAAAAAAAGAAAAGCACCCTCAAACAAACAAACAACAACAAAACACACATACCCCCACCACAAGAGTCACAATGCCAGATCACAAAAGCACACAGGAAAATATTACAAATTATAGAAAAACACATAAATCTACACTACTAATCAAAGGTACAGAGAATATATAAGCTTGAAATCTACATGATTACCAGAACAGTAAAAACCCAAGGTATCCGTATGTATCCTACTGAAATGTTTTCAAAATATATTGCCTTTGTAAAAGATTTCATAACAACTTACCCTTGTTGTTGCCAACTCCTCAAGACTTCTCCCTTTACTTTTTGTACTTGTGAGCCGACTACGCAAACCCGATATTCTGGTCTCTACTGAGCGACGCACCTGCTCCCCAGTAACTTCAGTGGATGGCGCTGGTTGGGCTGGGTTCTGAAATACATCATGTACTTAATTAGGCTATACTGACTGACAGTTCCAATTAGTGCATATTGAATAATATCTGGAGTTAATTTACAATCATGACCTGAAATTATATAAAGTTAACTCTTGGTGGTATTTTTGTTTCACTATTTTCTGGTGTAGATATGCAAGCACACACATAACATTTCAAATTTTAAAGAGGAGATGTGTTATAATTCCCAAAAGAAAAAAGTAGCTTATCTCTACTCTTTAGGTGACAAAAAAGTACATAAGAGCAAATCATAAACAAAAAATTGACTGACCCATAATTATAATTTGCCAATTTGATATTTGTTAAAGATATTCATTTTTTCATGATTTTTCAATTTTTTTATGTTTATTTTTGTAAATGTAAACTTTGACAACCTTTAAAGGTCTATACAATAAAGTAGAGTAATCGCCTGAATTAATAAAATATAGATTTTATAGTGTAAAACACAGGCCTGTATAATTGAAAGAAAAAAATTAAAAATTAGAGTTCATTTAGTACATGGATACCCTACAGTGTTTTCAAGAATGACACATACACAAACAAAGTAATCAAAATAGTTATATGTCTACCTTTTTTTTTTAAATTGGACTCCTAAATTTCAGACAGAAATGTTTCATTTGCATTGCTATGAGTCATAATTATGTCTACATTTCAAACAATATATAGAGCTATATAGCCTTACCTGTCCTCCACTGGTTTCTTCAGGTGATTGTGTACCTCCCGAATCCAATTCACTCTGTGTGCACAAATCAAAATAACAATGCGAATAGATGTGAGTGTGCATAATACTCCTAGACTTCTCTGAACAGTTGAACTTTGACCAAGTTATTAAAGTCACTAATGAGCATGATTAATGCACAAATTGTGTGCCTTTGGAGGTGAGAAGTTTTGATACCAAGATTTAATAGTTTAAGTATCTTTATTTTTGAAGAACTCAATTACCTGTGTATATTTGAAGAAGACACATACATTTTAATCTATATTACACAAAACACATCTTTTCTTACACATCAGGAGCTGTGAGGATTGTTACAACATTTGACTTCATTTAACAGATATCTTTAGCACGCAGTGAAAATAAAATGTTTGTAGTCTGGGAGAATTGGAAGAATTTGTTTATACACTAGTAAATATCAGAAATAGCTATTCCCAACATACTGATGCCAGCATATAGGATTATTGTAAACACAATGCAATAACAGTCCATCTCATCACAAGCCACCAACATCAATATCATTTACATGACAGTTTATATAAATCCCGGTTGGGGGGTGGGGGCGTGGTACTCACTATTTTTAGGGTATAGGTGCCCAGCAACATAACGTTTAAAAACCGTTTGAATAACGTTTTAAAAACGTATGTACGTTTTTAAAACGTTTTTATAACGTTTTTTAAACGTTTTGTGTTTGCTGGGTGTGCCACCAAGGATTTTGAACTATGACCAAAACATTTACCACTTAATTATCATTTTGCCACCCATATATTTACCACTAAGGGACGCACCTTAGAAACACTTTGTCCACTATCCATGAAAAAAAAAACTTGGCCCACCAACCAGGAAAAAATAAGAAGTTGACCCACTAAAAAAAAAATCTGACTCACCCAACTCAATTTAAAGAAAAGCATGAAAACCTAAAAAATAAAATTGCCGCCTTTGCCCAAAAAACAAAAACATTTCGCCGATTTCGGTAGCAAAAAAAACCAAATCCGCTCGACCCCAACTTCCATGCCCGCCCTAGGAAAATCAAATGGTGCATCCCTAATTTTGTTACCACTTATGACCCATTTTTTACCCCTTACGACCTTGTAAGGCCCCACTGACGAATAATGAACTCAAAAATAAGGGTCATTCGTTTACCATACAGATGAAAAGGCGACCCTAACTGCTATTTGACAGCACATCCTCGTAACCTTAGATCCACTGACAACCCCCCCCCCCCCCGGATAAAGCTCAAATTTGAGTGACTTTCATATCAGCAGTGACATTCAAAGTCATGTCACTGACTATCAGGCACTAAACGTCAAGTTTTAAAGGCCATTGGGGAAAGGGGGGTGGTACTCACTATTTTTGGGTCCACAAAAAACCAACAAGTGTAATTGCACGATTAGATTTCAGCCATTTCGCTTGTTTTTAAATTTGCGATTTAAAAGTTCATTTACATAAGACTTCTACACAAAATAAATATCTTTGCTTGTTTTTATTTTCGCGGTAGCTGCTTGGAGCGTGAAATGCACGAAAATGTCCAATTTTACAGTAATGTATCAAATGAATGCAGTGGCGCAATGGTGTAGCATCCGCCCCCCCCCCCCCCCCCCCCCCCATCCCCTGGTTACGGGCCTGGTCCTAATGCATATGAACATGTTTCATTGCTTAAAATGCTAATCGTTCCATTATTTTAATTTTGAAAGAGGTATGGGGATCAACAACTCGTACAAAATGTGCTGCTTTTAATAACTCCATTACTAAGCATATCTTTATCAATGACTTTAGAAAGACAGTTAATAGCTAGTGTAGCACAGTGGCCAGAACTTAACTTAAAAATCATAATGGAAATCTGCTTCCAATCATTAACATTTTTTTAACCCGACAACTTATTTTCACAATTTGATTTTGAATAGAAAACGTATTGCTCTGTAACTTTAATTAAATATTTTGGTTTCATGTTTATTAAGGTATTTGAGAAAAAAATTGCATTTAGAGGGGAAAATCAAAGATAGAGGGCAGGACGTTCCATGAAAAGAGATCGCATAATATGCCTTAATTTTATTTTTTTAATTCTTCATGTTTTGGTTAGCTATAGTAATTATTAGCATTTAAAAAAAAGGCTCTATATAACTTTTTACTAAAACCTAATAACCATGTGTGGATATTAGACCAAGTGGAAATAATACCAATTGGCATTAGATCACATGGGTTTTAGACATGGGTTTTAGACATGGTTTATAGACTAATTAGACCAACTGACATTTAGCCCAATTGGGTTTAGACAAATTGATATTAGACTATGAGTATTAAATCAGATGGGTTTAGACCTAATGGCAAGTCATAACTAAGGCGCCTGAAAGACAATTTCTAGTTTCCCGTTACCCACCCGCGTCACTTTTTTTCACCCGCATCAACATTTCAAAGATTGCCAACAACAAAAAAATCATTATTTATATTTTCAAAACATTATTGTATGGAGTTTTAGCAATTTCTAACATATTTTGCACTTTGTAAAATATAACACTTGGAACTAGGCTCAAAATCAGGGGGTTTTTTTTATTGTAATACCTTTCAATCTGGGTTGATCAAACATGCATTTACATGTCAATGATGAAATCTGATCAAATAATGAATAATGAATAATGAAACAGTCGCCTCATCACCCAGCAAAAAAAAGTAACAGGAAACTTGTAATTGACTTTCATTAGCCTAACCTATATACTACCATGATCGCACAATAAGACTTCTGGTATTGCTTTTAGGAGCAAAACACACTATGGGAAATTGGCCTATATACTACAAAATGCAACATAGGCCTAAGCCTAGACTTGATCAGGCCATGAAGCTTCATGATCAGGCTTTCCTGATTTGATATAATGTCACCTATTGATATCTTCCAATAAAGTGAACTCCCAAGGTCAACAAAACAAAAAAGAATGTTCCAATATCCTATGCTAACAAAGTGTGTAATCAACAATATAGAAATCCTAGAATATGCTTCCAAATCACACTTACCCACATGGTTAGAGGCTTATACACAAGCGCAGCAGGGGAAAATGGTTGCAGGGTCTGTCTAAAACATCATATGGGTCTGACGACAAGTTTAATAAGCGGGTCAGGTGTAGGCATATACTTAAAATAAGGTATCACATGGGCCTTCATGCATGACAATATTATTTTGTTTGGTGTACTAACACATGGTACCACTGTGGGTCAACAATATTTTAACCTTTCTACATGGTTGGAGAAATATAAAAGAGAAAATACACAAACCAAACTGTTTGGTTGAACACATTAGACATTATGATTACTGTACCTATTGGCGCATCAGGCACTCAATTTCTAAGGTATACAAAAATTGGCTTAATTTTTAAGTTAAAAATGTCAATTTTTCTACCTGGAAATTGGGAACACCCAACTATTGGGGCATTTCACTGGTGACGTGATACATGATTGTATTAGGCCAATTGAGAATATCAAATGGGTGGGCCTATATTAAAGGAAATCTGGAACATGGTTGAACAAAAGCTAGTTGCTAAGATATATTATCAAATAAATGTAAACATGACATTTGAATCAATTGAATTTGTTATATTGTTAGTTATAGAAAAGGCTATTTGTTCTTATTTTGGTTAAAAAACAGTGTGGGGCATTGTGCATAAAACAAAGATTTCTAAAGATAAGTTTGTTATGATATAGTCATATATGCCTCAAAATTGATAACCAGAATAAAATAAATGCAATCAGTTTTTTGTTAATATTATAATACATTTATCCACCATTCTAAGAAAAAGCAAAAAAAACTCAGAAAGAAAGATCACAATATAATTTCCTTCAAACAAAAGTATTTTCCATAATAACCGTATATATAGTGAAAGTTCTCCAGTCCCTTATGCCTTTTCACTACAGAATAATTTTAATTTGTTATAATACTCCATTAGTTTCAAGCTGAGTGTTGTGGTTAAATGGCATATTGATGAACTTAATATGATGCCCGAAGTCAATTTGCTATTTATTACACCCGCTTATTTCAAAAGCTTATTTTTGTTTTCATCTTTTTCTTCTTTATTTCCCTTTTTATTAATCCTTTTTAATGATGAATTTCTAATTGCATTGAACAGTTTGAGACACAAACAAAACAAATAAATCTTACACTAACTAATATAATTTTTACTAAATTCTTAGGATCGATTGTCTGAATGTATTGAGAATCCTGAGATTTTTCAATTTAACTAACACCTTCCATCTTTAAATTATGTCTTATTATGATCAATAATTGATTAGTTGAATGGTAAAAGTGGTACTTATAATCGCAGATATGACAGCAAACATAAAGTAATTTAACCATGGCCCCCATACTTTATATGGCAAATAAAACCCCATAGGTTTTGATTTAGTTGTTTACATTTGGATCAAATTGAGAACATACCAGTTGCGAGATGGCTTAACAGGAGGTAAAACTTCATCAAAGTCAAATCCAGTGAGGAATTCATATTGTGAAAACAGTTTTAATTAGGGCTATAGGTACCTGCTATGTTATATTATTACAAAACAAGTATACGCGCGGGGCATGCAATAAGCAAAAGTGAAATGAAAACGTTTTATAAAGTAAGTAATGGGGAAAGTCTTATGTGCAATATATTTCTGAAAAAGTTGTTAAATAAATAAATAAATAAAAAAGTAAATAAATAAATAAATAAATAAATAAATAAATAAATAAATAAATACTACAACCACATCCGCAATAACCAACGACTTTCACGGTATACACAGAATAGCAACCAGTTATCTGATGATCGCATAAGCGTGAAACTCTGAGCAGCAACTACTGTTCCAAATGGTTTAACTTATAATTAATTAATTAATTACATAAATAAATAAATTAAAAAATTAAAAATTAAAAAATTAAAAAATTAAAAAATTAAAAATTAAAAAATTAAAAAATTAAAAAATTAAAAAATTAAAAAATTAAAAAATTAAAAAATTAAAAAATTAAAAAATTAAAAAATTAAAAAATTAAAAAATTAAAAAATTAAAAAATTAAAAAATTAAAAAATTAAAAAATTAAAAAATTAAAAAATTAAAAAATTAAAAAATTAAAAAATTAAAAAATTAAAAAATTAAAAAATTAAAAAATTAAAAAATTAAAAAATTAAAAAATTAAAAAATTAAAAAATTAAAAAATTAAAAAATTAAAAAATTAAAAAATTAAAAAATTAAAAAATTAAAAAATTAAAAAATTAAAAAATTAAAAAATTAAAAAATTAAAAAATTAAAAAATTAAAAAATTAAAAAATTAAAAAATTAAAAAATTAAAAAATTAAAAAATTAAAAAATTAAAAAATTAAAAAATTAAAAAATTAAAAAATTAAAAAATTAAAAAATTAAAAATAAAAATAAAAATAAAAATAAAAATAAATAAATAAATAAATAAATAAATAAATAAATAAATAAATAAATAAATAAATAAAATTGCACCAAACATACTGTTTATTATAACTTAGCTATGACAACTACACCAAATTTGATGTATATGAATCATATAATGTAAAGTTCACTCTTTCATTAGGTCTAGGTAAATAGAAACTGTAAACAAGAATGAATTGAAACTAAACCTCCAAGCATGAAAGAAATGTCGCCTAAAGGCAAACATTAGAAGAACATATATCAAAATGTCCAGGGGGCGGTACTTAGTGGATATGATGTTACGGGATGTGCCGCCAAATAGGGTTCCCTTTTTTCACCCTCCGGTAAATGATTGACCCCTTTTCAAAGCCATTTTTGGTAAATGTATGGGTCTAAAATCCTTAATTTTGCTGTTTTTCACAGACATTTTATCAAAATCTGTCAAATATATAGAAACATTATGGGTCTCCGGTAAACATATGGGTCCATTTCCCCAAAAAAATTAGTAAATGTTTGGGTCAGTTTTTCATTTTGCTGGCAGCACATCCCTACAAACAAACAAATCTGAGTACCCCCCCCCCCCCCAGAACAATGTAGCTGTTTACATACACAAGGTTCTGATAAATTCAGCATCAGTGTTGTAGCTAGGCAAATTTGAATGCCTGCTAATATTACTAATAATGGTATTGTCCAGAGGCTTTAAGGGTTTCTAAGGGTTTTGAATGCATTTTGTTTCCTTCCACACAATTTCTTATTTTATGAGGAAGTTTAATGCTATTCATATAAAAATGTTTTTGAGGTTTTTTAAATGATTTTTTTAGTGCCAGCCCCCCCCCCCTCCCCCCCCCCCCCCCCCCTCCCCCTGACCGGTGTAGCTGCAACCCCGATCAGCATGCTAATATTTTTAGGATGATGTGCATTGGTTGCTAAAATGCTTCCAGAGGCAGAATGAAATGCATTTAAAAAGCAAAGGCCAAAAGAGGATGCTCAGTGTCAGCCTTCAACAACAGACATAATATGATCTGAATAGGACCCACATAGGCCTACGCTTGAATAGAGACCAGTTCCATGTCAATGGTGATGTGTATATTATTAAGCTAGGCTGCACCCTGTAACCAGCATATCTCTCTCACCCAAATATTCCATTCCTCCCATCCCCCATTGCACATATTATGTTTACCATAAAAATAACCCATTTTTAATATTTTACCCTAACTGAAAGCCAGAAATCATGTTCTCAATCAATGCCCCCAAATGATATTGTGCAGTGAGGTTTCGCTGAAATGTGTACAGCCGCAGCAAAAGGGTGCAGTTGTCTCTCACAGAAAAAAGTTGAGATCTTCAACAAAAGGAGCTTATTATATGCTGTTTGGTCAAGATTGGATTCTGCTTTCTATTACTGTAAAATTGTCTTTATTTTTTCCCCCATGCCAAATTCCATCAATCTCAAAATGCATTTTACCGACAACTGCACCCTTTTGCCAAGACATAACTCAAATGACCCTATAATTTTTGCATTTTAATCTCCCCAAATTGCCTGACATATTTCATCGAAAAATATATATATATATGCACAAAACATATACAAATAGTTCAAACCTGCAATAATCCTGCCCACACCAAAACTACAACCGCAGTTCACACACCAACACCCTCTGAGATGAACTATACATGTACTGTACTGAGGGATATACTACAATGTACTGCCCAGAGTGTCTGATAAACTCAAAGAATATTGGTACAGTGCCCTCTCCAGGTGTAGTAAAGACAGGTTGGATGCAAACTCAAGTAGCATTGAGATCCTTGAAATTGGGTAAGTTGATTATTTATGGAGAAAAAAACCAATTACATTAACAAAGCTATTGAGCAAATAAATGCATCTTAATAATCTTAACACCACGTGTCATGATGGCTGAAAATGACAGGAATTGAACTTTGGACCTCCCGAATTTTAGACCGCCGCTCTAGAAATTGAGCTTACAATGAGTCAGATGGGGAATAGGAGATGGGAGATGTGGATTTAGGCTAGTTCTTTCCTTTTCTAATCCAAGAAGCTGTGGTAGAGGTTTTGGGAATTACTCCATAGGGGCCTTGCCCTTTTACAAGTAGAGGAAAACTTGAGGAAAGAGTGGGGAAAACGTGATCCTTTTTTCTATATATGAAGTGTTAATCACCGAGGTGTAAATCACCGATCGGTGATTAACACCTCACTAAATAGGTACTGAATGGGCACGATTGCCCCGCTCTTTCCTCGAGCTTTCATCTACTTGTAAAAGAGCAAGGCCCCTTAATCATAATCTCAACCATACTGCTACATGTCTAAACATAAGCAAGGACGTTCATGGAACATAAGGAAGAACTTGTTTGTTTACATAAACAAAGCTATTGGTTTAAGTTCATGCATGAATTTGAGATCAATGATAAATATCTTGAAAACCGCATGCCCAATTTGAATTGTTAACAATGTGCATTTTACCCAATGATACGCATGCCCAATTTGAACTGTTAACAATGTGCATTTTACCCAATGATAGGATCAGAGATCAACAATTGAGATCTAAAAGAAAATCTAACAGAATTCATGCCTTCTGTCACAGAAATGATTAAAACTTTGTATGCCTCAGAGTGCCAAATTGCCTAAAATCAATGATTTTAGGGACTTAAACCAAATTTCATGGATGGAAGTTGTGATTGTATGTTGCTATAATTCCATAGCCCTCCCTCCTCTGTTAAAGCATAAAAACATACAGTTGAAAAACTAACAAACAACAATTATTAAAGCACTCAGTATTTGTTTGCAACTAACCTTATATATGTTTATTTACCCAATGTCATAATGAATCAATAAATTAGTACTTACATCTTGTAATAAAACATCAAGTATGGACTGCAAATCTGTCTGATGGGTTGCCTTGGATACATGTAGATCATTCTGTAAACGGAAAATAAACAAGCAATAAACAGGTGATTTAAAATCTGAACACTTAATGGAGATGCTGAGTTCATTTGACTTTCATCTGTATGGTTCTAAAAATACATAAATCACTTTGATATACAGGGTGTCCTAGAGTTATTAACACCGTGAAAAGTTCATTCATTCAGCCATGAAAACCATTGTTGTTGGTCAATGTGTTTATGATTCCTAACCAAACTAGAATAAGCTTTCGTGGGAATTTTGAATTTTAAAAATTGAACGCTTCTGAGAGAAATTATGGACTCTTCCATAGAAATGGTAAATTCCAAGTTTGACCAAATTTGACTCTTTGGAAACTCAAAATCATTGACCATGTTAGGCACAAAGGTCAATTTAAACGACATGCAGGTGATTTGCCGTGTCCTCTACTTTCCACAACAAAATTGAATATATATCACCTGTTGGTGATGTTTTATGAAGCAATATTTGAATGGTGTGGGGTAATTGTTCTGTTTGATGGAATTAAATCAGACATTCTTAAGCGGTATTTTTAAAGTTTGGTATGAGTTTTATCAATTGACATACACCAATAGTGATAAAGATATTTTGATGGAATTAACAGAGCAAGTAGGAAACATGTACTTCATTATATTGCAGATAATAAGGCTTGGACTGCAATGTTGTTTTATATTTTGATTTTTTTCTTCTTTTTTTTCAAATATGGTATAGATCGTGTCCCTGTATCCTACAATGTTCATGGGACATGTTCAAAGCACTTTTTGTATAGAATCTTTTAGTCAAAAACTATTAATAGATAACAACAGGTGGGGTGATATCCTAAAATTGATTTTAAAGTAAAGAATATTGATAAAATCACAACTACAAATTGGAAAGCAGGTGAAACAACTACAGAGAAATTAACTACTAAAAGCCTATTTCTTAAATAAAATAATTCAAAGATGAGTAATGTAACAAATAGGGGAGCACATAGTGAAACAAGAGAGAACTTGAAAAAGGGAATAGCTAGGACAAAGGAAATATTTATATCTTTGGGAAAATTATGTTGTTGTTCATGCATATTATTTTAATGCTAATTGGGTTTTCAGAGATTTTCATGAGAAAAGTGGTATGCATTGTCAAGCAAGTAGTCTAAAGCAATATTTTGATGATTCACATGTGCTTGCAAAGTTTCTTCGGTGGCTCAGTTAAGTTTCTTAAAAAGGGGAATTAATTGACTGGTGACAATACGGATGATTGCAATTGGAAGGTCACAGGTTCAAATCCTGAACCAGTCTTGCACATGTCCTTATTTTTAAGGTAGGATATGGTCTAAAGTTTGTTATGTTTGTTCTTTGGATTTTGAGGTAGTTGTACTGCTTCAAATGCCTTTTCATTTTAATCTAAATATTGCTATTTACCCAAATCTTTTGAGCATAAGTTACCCACATCTGGCCATTATGAGATATGTTCAAGGAATTCTGAATTGTACATCATAGGAAGCCTGATTGGGGGATGACATTACTTATAAATCTTTATCATTAATGATATTTACAAACACAATCTTATCTGATAAGTGTTTAAAAATAACACTATACTACATTTCTATATAATCTATTCTAATTGTTCTTATCTTCAGTAGATAGCAATGGATAACATAGTATGAACAAGTGTTATATTGGCTATGAATGTTGCTTACATATTAAACAATGAGCTTTAATGGTCAACATATTTTGAGTCCGAGTCCTGAATAGCCAGTCCGAGTCCGAGTTCCTAACAATGAGGACTTGAGTTCAAGTCTGAGTCCCAAGTCCTCCAACCCTGCTCTGCTGATTATTATTTCAGGACCAAACAGGAGTCAGTGTCAACTCAAGACTAGTCAAATGACTCCCAAACATGGACGAAAACCAGGGAAACCTCTCACACAGAAATCCTCATGTTAGGCTATATTAAAAAAATCTTTTGTCTCAAAGCTCTTCCATTTTTCAAACTTAATGCGAAATCCTTTTCTTTTTTTTTTAAATAAAAAATATTGAAATCCTTGTAAAAGTGACCTTTTGTATTTAAAATGATGGTGATCAATGTAAATCTGAAAAATCAGTGAAACTTTGGGATTTATTTTTTTGAAAAAAAGAAAAATCTTCTAAAGCGCACCAATTAACAAACATGTGCGGAAGCTTTGAGACAATTTTTTTTAAATAGCCTAATGGGCTACAATGATGAAATATAGATAACCAAGATTTCCAACTCTAGTATGACACTTAGTTCACAGGAGTTTTTATCAGGCAATTTTATGAGCATAAAATAATGGGTTAGGTGAGTAATTTGAAGGATATTGGGGATGTATGGCAGGGACATAAACATCAAAGTTTTATAGATATAATAATAATATAAATCATTTATAAAGCGGATTAAACAAGTGGTACCTATGCGCTGTACAACTATCAAACAACAAAAGACCAATTTTAAAACTATGTTAAAAACGCAAAAGGAAAACATATTTTAAAAATGCATAAAATAAGACAATTAAAGATTAAAACCCAACTACCAGCAGGTGGCTAAGAGATGCGATGGTAATGCCACTGCAAGTAAACGAGCTCATTTGCAACATAATACATATGGCTGTCGTGTAATCAAATCCATGTGATATGCCTAAGTATGAGGATACATTATAGCAAATGGTGTAAGTGGGGTATTGTTAGAAATCCAAAAGTCATATAAGTATATATTACCTTAATCTCACTACATTTCCTTTTCTCTTCATGGAGGAGTCTCTCTTTGGTGAGGATGTCAGTCCCTAAACATTTCACCATATCTGCACAAATAAATACATAAGGAGCAAATAATGTAATTACAACTTGTAAAACAGCTACCATCAAAACATCACATCATTTAAAACACTGAAGAAAAAGCATACATTGATCAATAAAGATTCATGCCTTTAAAAAGGTGTCTTAACATTTCTTTTTGTATGTATACTTACTTTGGTTGTGATTTGCTTTAACTTCTAATTCAGAGTATGACCTGAAAAAATACAAACACCACATGGTAATCATCAAAAACTGACTTTATGCTATGGCAGAGAAAAGAGAGAAAACAACAGCGCACCAAGTAACCAGCATCCTCAACCCACTGTACAAAACACAAAGAGCCTAAATTTTTTTTTTTTAAATAAAAATAAAAACATGGGTATGGATAATAAAGGGGGTGAGAAAATTAAAATTTGGGAAAGATGAAAAAATTCAAAAGATAATGTACATAGGAACTCTGAAACGAAATAATGTATGGGAAAAGGGTTGAAGTGATGGCACTAGATAGAATTTCGAGTGAAGCCATATGTGCTGAATTCTGCTGATAATAATTTTGATGATCTACATAGAAATTACAAAATTGTGAAATATTACATGATTGACTGCGAATTAAGGTAAATAGTTTCAGATGGTAGTTAGTATATACGTATTACTTTGGTGTAAACCCAATTTCCATAAAATTTAAGGGAGCACTCCCATACGTATCTTTCAATGCCCCTTTAAACATGTCGTACTATTTAAACCAAATGTACTATTTTTAATACTAAATTACTTTTGACCCACACATTTCATTGGATGATGTTTTAGGCAATTTCACGGCAGGGTATGATAGACCTGATATTTTCTATTTAGAGGTACGGCAAACTTTGCACACCCAACTGCACCTTTTTGGATTTCCTGGGTTTTACCCTCTCTGAAGCACGCCCTCTCTAATTGAATATACCCATTTCAAATACTGCCCTCCCATTGTGTCCACCACTTTCTTCAAAATGACTTATGTAAATTAAGTTGAAGAATTATCAGAACAAAGTATAGATATTTTAAACAGGTTCGCCGTCGTGGATAGAAAAGAGACAATTATGGGAAAACGATCTCGCCCGGGAATCGAACCCAGGACCTCTTGCTTACTTGGCAAGTGCCTTATCCATTATCAGAACATCGAACATCCGGCTTTTGTAATAATCAATATATTTTCAAACTTACCTCTTCAACTGCTGCAGATGCTGTTCAGCCACATCCCTACATTCCATTTGAGTTTGCAAAGTGTTGGTAAGAGTGTGTGCTTCTTCTGTAAGCATTTCCAACTCAGATAGACATTTTGACAGCTGATAGATACAATAAATGGTGAAAAATACAATGTTTCATCAAATTCTGCGTAGATGTTTTATCGCTCACAAAATCACAAATAACTATAGATTCAGATTTAGATTTTATGGTCACCATTGAATGAATTAGACAAAACATTAACACCTATACCGGACCCAGAATGCTGAGACATACCAAAACTGGTAGGGAAACACACTCTCGCCAGTGGGTAGACAGATAAAATGGATGATGATCAAGTATTTTGGGTTGTAACTGTAGTACGGTAGCCCCTTAGGGCCAATAATTTGAATCCCAACTACATAAACTCTACACACTCACCTGAACTTCATGGTCATTAACACATGTTTTCAATGTTTCTATAGCTAGTTGTAAACTCTCATTCTCTTCGCGCAACTTCTCCAATTCTTGCTCGCCTGACGACAAGTTCTCTACAAGTCTCTGGGATTCCTCATACTTTTTTGCTGTACTGGAATTTGTATCTGCATCAATTAACAATACAGGTGATTTGAAATTATGTGCTTAATGGGGGGGGGTATGTTTGAGCTCAAAGTAGATGCATTTTCACATGAGTGTGCATGTTTTAACACTTTTCAAGCGGCAGGCAAAAATGTTGAATTTCATTTCCATATTTAGAATCACTATGTGAAATGCATTTAAATAAGTACAAACATGCCTAGTATTGATTTAGTAATCCTTTGGATAGACCTTGAAAGTTGGGAAAGGTTTCTGATTGTTTTGTATATGGTAAAACCAATAGCCATGTGAAAAGTGTTAAGCCTCAGACAAAAATCCCAAGTTTGCTTATCAGAAAGACCAAAGAGTTTTGAAAATGACTATAATTCTAATCATGACGAAGAAAAAAAATGAGGGCTTCAGGATTTGTTGACCATATTTCTCAACCCTTACACAAAATATGTTAGAATGACAAAATGCAGTCAAAGTCTACTTCTTTTAGAAAATGTACGTTGTACCCATTGTATTAAAATCATTATTGTCATCTTGGTAAATGCAATCCACATTGGGAACATTGAGGGAAAATTAAAGAAGAAGACAGTTTTAACCGTTATTATTAAGTTATTGTGATATTCTGATCCCCTCTGATCAATGGATTGATTGATACCAGTATCACTACTGGTTTGTCAGTTATTTTATAAATTGAATTGAATTGAATTGAAACTACTATATTACATTTTAATGATCCAAGTACTCAGTGTCATTCATGTATGTAAATCCAGATACACTGTTGAATAAAGATTGCATTGAAATGATGCTTTTTGGGTATTAGGCGCAAAACATATCTTACCTCGCAACTTCTTAATGATGCTTGTAAGCTTGGCATTCCTGAAACAATAAAATATAATATAATAAAATTTTGTCAATTTATTGTTTGTACTGGCAATATAAACTACTTGTTTTATAAAGAAATAGAAACACATCAACAACAAAAAGAAACATGAAAGTAAAAAGAACAATATAAAATGACTTACCTAAGATCTGAGCTTTTCTTGGCTTCAACCAGCTTTGTCATACTTGTGAGAAGTGAGTTCATATCCGACTGCAGCTGTTTTGCTATAAGCTATGCAAAATTTGAAGATGACATGATATTTATTTCAAGCAATTCTTGAATTGTACAATTATTCATGATTTATGTAGCTCTACAATGTCAAGTGTTATCAATTTGAAGGGTCACACTGATAGCACCGAATTAGACTGTTTTACTGAAAAAATCTATACAAAACTAGCCCAAATTGAATAAGTTAGGCAACGACTGTTTTCTTCTTCTTTCTACTATTATAAAACCCTTAATTTTTTTTCCAAATTTAATGCTAAACCATACCCGCCCACACCCTATTTTTCCCAGGATTTGCTGTTTTTGACACTTTAAGTGATGGTTATGAGAATGTTGCCATTCCATGAAAAATTCTCATTAACTCATCCCCCCCCCCCCCCCCCCTAAGAGTGTACCCCCTTTTGGCTATGTCACATCCAACCCCAAACCCAGAAAATACAGGGCATATTGAGATAGTATAACATCCAAATATACAGTAAGTACATTGTACACAATCAACAAGTTACAACTTATTGTTAATTTCCTCTTACTGTCTGTAGTAACTTACATCAGACGAGAATCCATTAGTTCCTTTGCTTTCTCTCATGACAGACACCTGTTGTAACAACTTCTCTATTCTATCTTGCATCTCATCCTTTTGTTGTCGGAATTCCTTAAGCATACACATTGTCAAAGAGTTGGGATCTAGTGTAGGGGTTGTTGGTGTGTCTGTTGTTGATAGATCAGCAAGTGGGTTCACTACTGTACCACAAATAGGTGAGGGAAGGTCTCCATCTGCTAGCACCTAAAGAGAAATGGATTAAGTGAATACAAATAGTTTACAATTGGACATGGAACAGTCAATTTTCATTCAAATGTGTTGGAACATAGAGTTGGAACATAGAGTTGGAACATAGAGTTGGAACATAGAGTTGGAACATAGAGATATATATAGAACATAGAGTTGGTACATAGAGTTTGAATATAGCTATTGAACATAGAGTTGGAACATAGAGTTGGAACATACGAGGGGCAGTCAGTAAATAATGAAAGTGATCATGGTATGGGATGCATGAGTGATTCTATTGAGGGGATAATGTGATCAATACAAAGTATGAACCTTTGTCTTTCAAACAATACACTTTTGGATTTTTAAGTGTGAACTATGACGTCATAGCATTGTCTCAAAGTAAGTACACTTGGGACACTGCTAAATCAGTTATTTGGCGGGAAATTTGAATTGTTTTTATGAAACACGTGGTAAGAAGATTGCATAACATGACATCAGAAGCAGGTAAATCCAGATTTGTTTTCGCATAAATATGATACAAAAGACAATAACTTTAATCCCTGTGTAATTTGGAATGTGTAGTATAAGAGAAAAAAGTAAGGAGAAGCAATTGAATAAAAGGTATACAAATATCAGTATTTTAAATAGCTAATTTTCATTTTAAAATGCCCAGTCAGTGAATCACTAATATTGCGTTAAATCAAACAATTTAGGAATAATTCAAGCAATTAACCAGTTTGGAAGATTCCATATGATAGTTAACTAATTATCTGAACTTATTCGCATGAAACCTGCAGAAAAAAATTATTTCAAGGATTTATGGTACATACCAATTCACTCAATTCCGAGTGTAGACTTGTAATAGGACCATTTTCATTGCATTTGTCATACAGAATAGGCACAGCACATGTAGCTGTGGCTACTGCAATCGCCGGTGATTGTCCCTGCTGTAATATACACAAGTCTTGCTTCAGTTCAGCTACCTTGCATTCCAACTCTGTCTTTTCCGATTTCAAAGCCTGTGTTATGCACAAAAGGATAAACAAACAAGGAGAAATATTATTAATATATTTATACACAAACAGTACCAAGTTCTAGGTCATATTATTGTGTTGTTTCAAGAGAAATTTTGTGGTGCAATCATATGTCTGCTGAGGAATATTGCTACAAAACACTACACTACTATCTTGTGGTGCAATCATTTATGTCTGCTGAGGAATATCGTAAGATTTTTCCAAGCTGACTCTGTGGCAGCATGATTGGGTAGGTTGAATTCCCGGCATTCACCTAATTTGACCAGGGTTTTTTCACTGATAGCTGTATTCTCAAAAACCTGCCTTGGGTGGTTGGGGTAGGGTTAATGACTCTCGGTAACCATAATAACCACACACATTGGTGATTATAATAACACAAAAAAATTGACAAACTTAACAAGATTTTGCTAGTTGAAACATGCCCTTAACAAGGATATATGCCCCTAAGACAGAGTTTAGAAATGAACATTATGTAACTTAAAATAAAAGGTCTGAACCTTTCTTATCACACTTTTGTTTGCATTTAAGACCATTCTTACCATCACAAACATGAATATTTTCTCATGCTACCATTATTAAATTTGTATTAATTTGTTGTGTTATAAGCTACCCTTAACCCTTACCTCTTACCCACATTTTCCAAGGACATTTTTTTTCAACGACACGGGCTTGAACCCAGGACCTCTCGATTGAGAGACGAACGCCCTACCAGTGCGCCACGGGGGTCAACCATACTTGGACGAGTATACTTGGCCAACTATGTAGTCTGGAGCCATTATTTCAACGAAAAAGTGCCACGCCAGCTTACACAGACAGACTGCACCGCGGCCTTTGTGGCACTGGGGTGGTTAGAGCTAATATGTTAAATTTATAATTTGATAAGGGGGTTGGTTGTTCCCCATCACATGCCCCTTATTTATCTAAAAAAGTTTTTACTGTACCAAAAAGAACCCAAATGTTCAAATTCCAGAAAAGGTTCTATTGTCTTTTGATATATATATATGTTAAAATAAAATTATTTCACGCTTATAATTGTTCCTCCCTTATAAGTTATAGTCATTTTTATCGAGTGAATAATAGTTGAGACCTTATTTATAAGCCTTTGTGGTTAGTTACTACCCATCATTATTTGACAATCTATAATATTAAAAAACTATCTGTGGATAAGGGATATACCTATTATTTAAATCTTAATAAAAAATGCCTTAAATTCAACTTCATCTTTTTACCACTGTAGGGTTTGTTTTTTTGTGAACAACAGCCCAACAGACATTAACCAGGGGTGTGCCAGTGAGCTTGCCGATCGGGTCCACTTTTAAATTAAAATTTGGTCAGCATAGAACTGGTGGCGCTATACTGATCAGGCGTAATTGTAGCAGACGACACGACGCTGGCCACGCGTCTCTCAGACGACCCAATATGTCAACGGGAGTGCAGTATTTTGAATTATTTTTAACAGTCATCGCCCGGTTAACGATGACAATTCTTCTAATTATGATGAATTTGTCAAAATGATAAGATTAACATTCGCGATTACGTGTTATTCACCTTATTCATTACGTATTCAACATTTAGGTTTCGCGTCGCCACCGTCGTTCGTTTAAATCCACAACGCCCTCAAACCTATGCTGACCAAATATTACGTTAAACCTGGTTAAACACTGTTAAACGCGTTCAACGCCGGTCACCGACACATTCCGATGATTACAATAATTTATGTAATTTATGCAAACGGCCCCGTTTTCGCTACGTGTGTTAGTATACAACTTTCCTATCCCAAAATTAATAGTATCCCTGCATTAACCCTAACTCTATAACGAAACAAGTTCTGTATCGGTGAACCATCAGATACTGTGCATCGAGAAGTTCAGCTTTGTTCTACGCCAGTGACGTCTATTGGCATTGTATCTAATTCTGTTGCGTTAACATTTTTAACACGGCAACATATTTTTTCAGGCAACATTTTTTTTTCAGACAGAAAATTCACCCGAAAGGTCACCTGCCCCCCCCCCCCCCGATTCAAACCCAGGACCTCCAGCACCAAAGCCCATCTCCATTTCACTACACCACGGCTGTCAAGGCTACTCGACTCAGTATACTTCGCCTCCTATATATAGCCTGGGTCCATTTTATAGCCCAAATACTTGCACGCCGGGTTATAAAAACAGGCTGGCCGTGTTGTTGCTGTGTGGTATAGTAGGGTTAGGGTTAACAAAGTTAATGAACTGAGTGATTACAAATCAAGCTGGTAACTCTCTACAGAGAGCTCTGATGGGCCAATCAATTGGTTCACTGCAACTCAAAAAATAATCAAAAAACAAGTAAACTCAATTGGGCTGGTAAAAAAGCCAATGAAAGAGGCGTGGGATATAGGAATAAGATAAAAACTCAAACATAAAGAACAACATCTAAAATATAAGAGACGAAAAGTAAGAGGTCATTGACATCGAGAGAGCTTAGCTAATAATAATATACTCTGAAGAGTTGGAGAGAAAGTGTCTGTTACCACGACATTTAAAAGATTGGAGTCCTTCCTCTAGGATGTTGCCAACAACATTGTCTGGAAGACTGTTCCACAGTGGATGGATGGTTAATTTCACAGTCAATCTTTGTCTTAGAAATCAAACTAAAAAATAACCTATTTACTTACTTACTTACCAACCTAGCTTCATCTTAAAATTGCTACCATGGTACCATTATTACAAAAATGTCATTGAGCACAATATTGCTATCTACCAAAGATACACCTCACAATTGTAAATAGTGCCACACAGACCTAATTTCACAATAGGATACATCACTTACATTGTTACCTTGTAGCGTAGACCTACCACCAAGTGAAACCAAGTCGGATCCAGTATAAAATCCATAAAACATACTTTTGCAGTTATCTTCCATTTATAAGCAATGATTATCAATTTCAGGTTAGAAGTATATATCCATTTGTACGTTCACATTTGATAGCAGGTACTTCTTAAGAGCATTACAAGACAAGTAGTGTTTGATTAGTATGCATATCTTAAGTGGTGGAAGTGTTATTTTATTGGCTGTGTAAGCATGTGTAAAAGCTATCGAGAAATCCTGTACTGCTCACCATAAAAACTATCATACACGTTATAAATGGTGGCTAAAGGTCGAAGTATCGTTTGAAGTTATAAGTGGTTGCATAGTAGTATTACATTGATGATTATATCTTCATTTTGTCTTTTATTTTATATGCTTTCTTATCAAACTTAAAAAAACACTGCAGTGCTGGAATGGACACAACAAAATCAGGAGGATTTACATATTTACAGGTCTAGAAAAATCAGGAAATTGGTGATTTGGAGGGAAATTAAGCTTTTTCAAAATAAAGTTATACATAAGAAATGGATGGGAATCTAGCTTTTCTTTTGGGAAATATTGTTTGCTTCCCAGGAGAGAATAATTTTCACCAGCCCAGCTTGTCTTGCAAGTATCTTCATACATCCAATATCATATCTTCAACATGTGTTTAATCACTTTCCACCATCTGTGGTTTAATGATATTCAATGTATATGACCCAGACTATTTCATTTGCAGTGTAATAATTCTTCTAACACTTCTTTATATAAGGCGACAAGAAACCAAAAGAAAACCTGTTCTACAGTTAAACTGACCTCAAGGGCTGGTCAGTCAGGCGTTTTTGTTTTTGTTTTTAGGGGGAGGTGGGGGGCAACTTCAAAATTTCCTTGACATTTTGTTTATTTTCAAAAAACAAACAAAAAACATTTGTACAAAAGGGAAAAATGAAAATTTGAAGAAAACAAAATGGGTCAGTCAGCCGGCCGGCCCCAAAGAACATCGCCTAACATACAAAGCAAAGGTTTTAAGCTTATTGTATGGAATTTTTGAATTATAAAGATTTAAGCAGATCATAGTTCAGAACAATTGAGGTTAAACATTGTGGAATCTTTATCATAGGGAAACAACAATTCTGCTAGGATCACAGATTACTTTTGTGGATAAGCAGTGTGCATTCAGGTTTTTTGCATTTAAAATAGCTACGTACGGTTTTCATGCAAATTGGTATATATTTCCTTTTACGTGGACAATCGTTAATGAATGGGGAGTCACACATCTACTGGGAGCAGCAGGTGGTTGAGTCTCACAAACTGAAGATGTCAATATCAGCAGCCAACCATAGCCAATCAGGAGAATATTCTCTCTCTATTTGCTCAAAGTGTTGCTATAGAAACATCACACACTTATGCTATTGTCTTGTGTGATTACAGCTTCACAATTAATAAGATGGTTAATTGTATTTACTCTAAAAAACAACTTGTTTTTTCCATTGAGCAGAATAAATTATATCAGGTTAAGGTTTGGATGGATTAATTAAAAACAAGATGTTTGTTCAACTTTTACTAACCGGCTCCTGAATATTGCATAAAAATCCAATCTTAATGTGTATGATCTCATGCAAGCAATCCGCTTAAAGGTAGATGTTCTGATTTCTGGCCCAATTTTCAACTTGATGTTTTCTATTTTATATGAAAGGTCATGCTTAAAATTGTCCCATTCCATAATTTGAGTTGCATAACTCCAATGGTTCTTATTTTAAAGGTAGATGTTCTGATTTCTGTCCCAATTTTCAACTTGATGTTTCTATTTTACATGAAAGGTCATCCTTAAAATTGTTGCATTCCAAAGTTTGAGTTGCATAACTGCAATGGTTCTTATTTTAGAAGCGTAAGGTCGCAATACATTTGCCCATTGAGTAGTACACAAACTGACTGATGGTTAACCACCTTTGTCAGTAATTTCACCACATTTTAGCCTATAATTTCTAAATGGAACATTTCTGGTCCCTAAGATTTTACAGACATAATGAGAAAAATATGGGGATTCTTCTGATATCAAAATATCTTGATGTAAAGAAAAAAATCATAGCCAAAAAAAAGTGATCGGAACATACACCTTTAAAAGCACAAGGTCACAAGAAATTTGCCCATTGAGTAGTACACAAACTGGTGGATGGTTAACCACCTTTGGCAGTAATTTACCACATTTTAGCCTATAATTTATGAATGGAACATTTCTGGCCCCTAAGATTTTATAGACATAATGATAAAAATATGGGGATTCTTCTGATATCAAAATATCTTGATGTGAAAATAAAATCATAGCCAAAAAAAGGCTATCAGAACTCATATCTGAAAAATAAAACAAGCTAACCGTACCATTTTTTGATGATAATTTTAAAACTTACTGTTGATCAAGACTAAATAGAAACAAATTCTCTGAAATGATAAATGTGGTTGAAAAGTTACCTCTAACTTGGCCAAGCTTGGGTCAACTTCTTTTTGAACCACCCGGTAGGGCCCACTATTACTTAATGTCCATTTTACCATTCTACACACACATTGCACTCACAATAGACGGACTTCATGCGTCCACTGTGTACTATAATGCACTTATCAATTGCAAGCCCGGCTCCCGGGGACCCGGGGCATGGCGGGGACCGTACACGAGTGTACAAAAAAGATGCCTGGCTATGCAGGGGGAGTGTACAAACTGTGCCCCCACTAGCCGGGGCGTGTAGCGGGGACGTTCACTAAGGTACACAAATGTACACCGGGCGCTTGCTATAAATAAGCTAGATATGCGATGCGCTTGACAGAATAACACTAGAGAACACATAGAAATGCATTCCGTTATGGTTTCAGAAAGAAATAAGCGACCTTGGGACTGTAGCCGGGTGAATACTTTGTCTTGGGAAGGGTGGCCGGGACTGTACACTTTGTCCCGGCCTAGGTGGGCCGGGACTATAGCGGAGACGTACAAAAAAATGGTGCCCGGCCCTGCGGGGACTGTACACAATCGTACCCGGGACGTCACATGGGCAATTTGTACGTCCCGGCCCTGATCCCCCCTATCCCCGGGTCTCCTGGGGCCAGGGATGCAATTGATAAGTGCATAATAGTAGGCATTTAGGACATTGTCCCTTCAGCAAAATCATATAATCAATTTCACTGAAACTTTCACAACTAGGTCATTCATTTATCCACATCGTTTTAAAATTTCGCCTCCCCGGCGACCTGTGCAAAGACCGCTTTATTCATAAGCAAATAACTTTACCTATATATTTAAACAATTGAATTTACAATAAACTTGGAGAAGGCATGTAAATTTGCAGCATATTTTCAAACTTGTTTAAAATCCTTTAAAATAATTTTAACTGCACAAAGGTCGTGCGACAATTTCTGTGGAACAGCAACAGTTGCTCATGAGACCAAATTAAGAGGTTATGGTGGATGTAATCAACACCACCTTAGATTTTCAAGCAATCCCATGAAAATGAGAATAAAATAGCAAACAAAAGACAAAATATTACAAAAATCCTTACAATATTCTCAAAAACAGTAAAGTAAAAACTTGTAGACCTTAGTCTGTGTCTATGATTGTAATCTTATATCCCTGGCACCCGTTTACTTATCTGCTTGTCAAGATGCAACAATCACGAGATTGAAGAAAGAGGGCCCAATAGTAAAGCACCTTCAGTTACAAAAGTACATTTGTTTGTTTGTTAGTTTGTTTACACGGTCGGTCCGTGCGGACACGCTTGGGTACTGAAGGGCCCAGACCCAAGCGAAATGCTCGGGCCAGGCTTAAAAAGCCTATAATAAGCATGCTGGCTGAATGAAATAAAAGTAAGAAAAGATGGAAGAAAAGAGCCACTGCGGTTTCACTAAAGCTTTTCTAGAAATTGTGTAGGCTGTGTTAACCAAGGAAAGTCATAAAAATGAGTCTAAAGTCAAGTATCATATTTTAAGTTTTCTACTTGATGGTATTGGTCACATTAAATGCAATATCTAGCAGAAAACTTGATTAAGAATGGATAATTACTTCCAATTAAATTAAGTGTTCTCAATACAATAAGTCAACAGATAACAAACAAAATTATATTCTTTGTCTGGTTATATCTCAAAATCAGTATTTGTGACTTCCGACTCATTTTGTATCAATCACATCACATATAACTTCAGCATGTCAAATACCATGTTCAATACAGTTGTATGATTTATCATGTTTGGTAAATGCTAGATTAGTAAATCTCACCTTCCTAAACCCACCCCAAATGCTAAGTGATATTTTATGAGTTAAAATGGATTCCTAGTAGGTAATTATTTCAAAAATGTATGCCAAATTCCAGCAAAAAAATTAAGTTCAAATCTGATAGTGCAAAAAGCCTGAAGTCAAAATGTGAAAAACATGACCATACTCACAGTTAGAAATGTGTAAGTGTTTCTGAATTATACTTGGAAATATTACAAACAATATGTATGTAAATTAGCAAAAGTGCTTTAGATTATGAAAATATAACAATCTCACTAATGCACTTATCAATTGTAAGCCCGGCCCCCGGGGACCCGGGTTATGGTGGGGACCATGCGGGGACTGTACACGAATGTACAAAAAACGGTGCCCAGCTATGCGGGGGAGTGTACAGGGATGTACAAACTGTGCCCCCGCTAGCCGGGGCGTGTAGCGGGGACGTACGCTAAGGGTATACAAATGTACACCCCGGGCGTAGCTATAAATAAGCTAGATATGTGATGCGCTTGGCTGAATAAGCCTAATAACACATAAGAATATGGTTGCAGGAAGAAATTAAGCAACCCATGGACTGTAGCCGGGGCATACATTTTGTCCTGGGTAAGGGTGGCTGGGACTGTACACTTCCCGTGGCCGGGACTGTAGTGTGGACGTACCAAAAATGGTGCCCGCACCGTACACGACTGTACCCGGGACGTCACATCGGCAATTTGTACGTCCCGGCCCTAATCCCCGGGACCCCGGGGCCGGGGATGCAATTGATAAGTGCATAACAGAGACAACAGAGAGACATAAAAGAATCGGAGATCTTTGTTTTTAAAAAAACCTTTACATCACTTGATTTATTAAAAAAAATAAAAAGTATACATAATGCTTATGTGAAACTTTGCACAAGTGCAGCCAGATGGATGGTGAACACACTGATACCCACACTTGATTTATTAAAAAAATTAAAAAGTATACATAATGCTTATGTGAAACTTTGCACAAGTGCAGCCAGATGGATGGTGAACACACTGATACCCACACTTGATTTATTAAAAAAATTAAAAAGTATACATAATGCTTATGTGAAACTTTGCACAAGTGCAGCCAGATGGATGGTGAACACACTGATACCCATTCAGCTTAATGGATTGTAAAGTAAAATGGAATGTTTTGCAAAAATACTGAAAATGTAATTTCCTCAAAATGTTCCAATACCCTAACTAGATCACAACACATGACTGTAACTTACCCTATTAAAATTGTGTAACTCCTTCAATGTTGTACCCATTTCTCCAACACTCTTTGATTTCTAAATTAAAAGAAATTGAAAATATTTATAAACGTATGTGAAATATGACAACATAAAATTTGACAAATATTCTGTGTATAAAAGTAAAAGTTAACATTGTGATTGGTATTCATTGTAAACAGACCTGGAAATAGCACTCGCCCACTTGCCCATAGCGGGTAACTTTTGCATCGGGCTGGTGAAGATGCAGGATAAAAAAAATTCAAATGAGTTACAGGGGCTGCTGGAATATCTGTCAGGCAGGTATTTTTGTCAGTTACCTACCCGACTGGCTGGTTGAAAAAAAATGGAAGTTCCAACCCTGATTGTAAACCAGTATTGATTGACCCAATCGAAAGACATTTGCACATGCGTGAGGCTCAGCACGGTATCTATCCTGCATAATGATAGGCCTATCCATTGAAAATATTGCTGTGAAAGTAACCAATACTTACTGTCAAGTCAACTTCTGACAGCAAATCCATAACAACAAAGAAAGATACTTACAGTGACTCTTATCTTATGAGCTAACTTCCAACTTCAATTTTGACTTAACTTCTGTATTATATCATTATATAGCACAGGATTTGTAACATAACCCCTTGGACAGACTGACCAGGGGTTATGACAAACATGGGCATGCTCACTTATTTATCAGGCCGTCACTATGCATGAATACAATGCTATTGTCTAGCATCGCTATACATGCACACAGCTCATTTAATTCAGCAAAACTGTTCCTATTTAGGTCAATTCTAGAGCACCTCACGCATTCACCATGGGACAATTAAGGACACCTTTTTATAGTGTTGAAACAACATGCCCCACACAGAGACCTGACTTATGTCACATAATAAAATGTGTAATGAATTTAAAATCCACCCTAGAATTCCAGTGAACCATTAAATCTTTACAATTAATATTATGAATGTATTGCACAATTATTTTGCTAATGATAAAACATGCCCACATTTTTAATGCTATACTCTACTGCAGTATACATTTGGCAAAATGTTGATATTTGACATTGGTTGAAAAGATAATTTGCCTCTATAGTAAGTTGGTTTTTGAAATCATCACGTGTTGCAAAGGGTAAAAGTAAGAGTCAGAAGTTAATCATGTTATCAATTGTTATCAAGTAAAACAGCACATAAAACACTTAACCTAAATCTTATGCAAAAGCGTGCATAATTATCATACTTTTCACAATAATTCTACAATAGAAACATTTTGATACAATCCGTCCATAATTTGAACGTTAAAGGTAATAGTCTCGGACCACAATTAGAGAGCACTACTAAAAGTGAAGGTTCAGCTTTGAACAAGCATGCATGGAACAGTCATATCCTCACTGTTCTGTCAAAACCTTGTATCTCCATCCAGCCCTTCAGCATCACGGTATAAAGTAATACTTTCTATATAACCTTGGGGTAGTCTGCTTCAAGGCCCACAAATACAAATGTCAAAACTTTGCAGTAGAAATCAAAGGCAACAAACCATTGATTATATGGACAGAAGGCAAATATGTAACCTGTATGTGGAATGATCTCTTGTCAGCCAACCTGACAGAATACTATTCCATCAACCAATCACAACACAGCTCAATCAACCAATCAAAGTACAGCTAGCGCAGTCAACTAATAAAAGCACATACACATTATTACACAGTCACATTAAAAAGTGAGACCTAAACTACACTGAGCCAAAAAAGAAACTTATAAAAACAGGAAACTTATACAATTTTAACAGATCACCAAATAATATTCTGTGCATGAAAATGTACCAAATTTGGATACAATATATACTGCAATGTATCGCTTCAAATGGCAGTCAATAACCAATTGTTTGCTTCAATGACACAAGAGAAATGTACACAGCCCCTATGATGATCTGTTAACATTTTATAAGTTTCTTTTTTGGCTCAGTGTATATCTAGGTTTTTTTGTGTTCAGTTGAATGTTTACTTTGCTAGGCAATACACATTTATCTCACCTCATTTAATATAATCCTTGTTGAACTTAGCTCCACGGCTGCTTGATGACAAAGTTTCTGCAACATAAATAAAAATGTTGTTGCGTTATTATTACATGAGCTCAGAGTTAGACGACTGACATAAATGTTGGAATTAAGTAGCTTGTAGTCATATTACTATACAATTTGAAAACATGATAACTTATTATTCAGCATTAGCATAAATACCTCTCGTATGTGTTTATAATGAACTTAAAATTAGAACACTCTGAAATAAACATGCTGAAAATTATATGAAAATGTAATGAAAAGCAATGAAATGTAAAAAAATATGTGAACATGTAATGAATGAAAAGCATATAAAAACATGTTATGTAATGATATGCAATGTAAACAAATGTAAAAAAATATGTGAACATGTAATGAATGAAAAGCATATAAAAACGTGTTATGTAATGATATGCAATGTAAACATGATGAAAAGCATATGAAAATGTGTGATACATGTAATTGATATAAAATGTAACCATGAAAAGTATATATGTGAACATGAATGTAAACATGCCGAAAAGCATATGAAAATGTGTAAACATGCGTAAAGCATATGATATACAATGATATGAAATGTAACCATGAAAATCATGTGAATGTAAACATGCAGAAAAGCAAATGAAAATGTGTAAACATGCTGAAAAGCATATGACAATTTGCTTATATGATTTGCAATGTAAACAGGCTGAAAAACATATGAAAATGTTATGTAATGATATGCAATGAACATGATTGTAAACATGCCAAAAATGCATATGAAAATGTATAAACTTGCTGAAAAGCATATGAAAATGTGCTATAAATGATATATGATGTAATGTTATGCAATGATGTAAACATGATGAAAAGCATATGTGAATGTGTTATACATGTATTTGATATGAAATGTAAACATGATGAAACTATGTCACATGTGAAAATTATGTGTTATACATGTAACGATAATACAATGAAACTATGTGAATGGTGAAAGTTATGAAAGTAATAAACAATAAAAAATAAAAATAAAAAAAACATAAATAAAATACAAATGGTATATATCATGACTAATTTTTTACAATGACTGCAACCATGACAAAAATAAAGATTGCCAATGGCGGCACTGAGGGTGGAGGCAGGATGCCCCCAGTCATGACCATTGCTCCCCCACTTTCCCTCTCCCAATCAGCTCAAGCCCCACTCCATTTTGGCCCCCAAACAGGGGCGTCATATGGGTGGGGGACAGGGGGACACGTCCCCCTGTCCTATGGGGGGGGGGGGGGGACATAATAGCAGATGTCCCCCCCCCCACTTTTTTGAATAACCCTGAGGCTGAAAGTGTCTAGTTATGAGGATGATGATAACCCCCTCAAAAGAAGCCATTTTTGCGCGGATTAGTTTCAATGTTTAATTATTCAAGCTTAACAACATGGTTTCAGGAACGTTTTCTGGACCATTTTAGTGAGAAAAAACCATTTTTGCCCGCTTCGTGCGAGTTGGGAATGTTTCTTTATTCAAGTTATAAAAAGATGGCTAAAGGAACGTTTTTCTGGACCATTTTAGATTAAAAACTGACAGTTTAAACATGATGGCTCAGGAACATTTTTCTGGAGCTTTTTAGTGTTAAAATAGCCAAAAAAAATGTTCGCGCTTTGCGCGAAATGGTTTCAATGTTTATTCAGGCTTTATAAAACATGTTTAAGGAACGTTTTCTGGATCATTTTTGTGCGTTTCGAGCGAATTGGTTTCATTGGTTATTTCAAGCTTAAACAAAATGGCGTCATGAACATTATTCCGGACCATTTTAGTGTTAAATAACCATTTTTTTGCGCGCTACGCACAAATTATTTTCAATGTTTTATTATTCAAGCTTCAAGGAAGGGTCCCGCAAGCACAACATTTAGCATTATTTGTTAGTAAAATAATTATCGAGTTGAAATTATGTAATTATATAGAACAAAACACCATACTAGTCACAAAAATGAATAAAAACTGCCATCACTCAACATGCATTTTTTCAAATTCGGGGCGATCGAAAGTCCCGGTGTCGATGACGTCATGGGTATCGGTACTCAAATTTGCGCATGTGCATTGTATAACTATGACATCATTGACACTGGGACTTTCGATCGCCGCAAATTCTAAAAAGTGCATGTTGAGAGATTGCGTTTTTTATTTGTTTTTGTCATAAGTGTGGTGTTTTGTTCCATTTAATTACAAAAGTTGGGCTCGATAGTTATTTGTCTAACATATAATGCACACTTTTATGCTTGCGGGACACCTCCTCAAGATTGCTTCAGGAACATTATTCCGGACCATTTTAGTGTAAAAAACCCCAATTTTTTGCGCGCTACGCACGAATTAGTTTAAATGTTTTTTATTCAAGCTTAACAAGTCCGGGCTTCATGAACGGGTTTCTGGACCATTGTAGTGTTAAAATAACCAATTTTTGCGCGCTACGCGCATTTTAGTTTCAGTATTTTTTTATTATTCAAGCTTAACAAGATGGATTCAGGAACGTTTTTCTAAACATTTCTTTTTACAATATCTATTTTTTTTACGCTCAGCGTGAATTATTTTTACTACTTTGTTATTAAAATTGGAACAAGATGGCTTCAGAAATGTTTTCTGTACCTTTTTAGTATTTAGCATTTTTTGCACGCTAGCAAAGTAATTTCCCCTGTTTGAGCTTTTAAACAATCTATACTTAAATCAGGAAAATATGCTCAACTTCTTTCTTGGATTGACAAAAAAAACAAAATATTTATTGGAAATGAAGAGGTGGCTTTTCGATAAAACTTTGGTCAAAAGTATACACCAGATCGCACCAAATGAGTTCCAAAATTGAATTTTTTTTCTACTTATGAGGTTGATGATACCTGATCAATTTCATTTTTTTGGACCGTCCCCTAACATTTTCTGGATCCACGTCTAGTGTCCCCCCCACTTCTGAAAACGGGATGACGCCCTTGCCCCCAAACAATCAAAAATGTTGACTTTGAATGTCAAAATTACATAGAATTAGCTTGAAATTGGTCTGTCAGGCAACTTTGAATGTATTTTGTTGAAATGAATCAAATGTGATATGTATTTTGCCCTTGATTTGTCTGTAAAATTCTACATTTGAAAGATGCTTTTTTGCTCACTATCAACCATTCTAGATACTTTTCAACTGAATCAAATAATCTTTGACCTTTAACCCCTTTTTCAACTATTTGCCCCCCCCCCCCCCCCCCCCCCCCTTTGATAAGCAACCAAAGAGTTTGCCCAAACTTTTGACAGGGGTATAGAATTTGCCTTAAAAACTCTGAATAACTCAAACAATTATCAAACCTTCCTTTTCCATTGTGGTCATGGGTTTACTGGATTTGACCCTACAATAATTATGTCACACAAAAATGAACCAATTTGCCGTAGTCACAGAAATCATACTAGATGAGTTCTGAGATGATAATACACTTTCTTTGTAACAGGGCACAGATAGATGTCTAAGGCCAATACTTGTGAACACCCACCCACCTTAGCCTTTCTAGTGGGGCTGCATAAAAACAAACTATCAACTTTTTTAGTATATTTAGTTACCAGTATATCAGCGCACACTTTTGGAACTGTATTTTTTTCCAGTCTTCACTTTTGAGCACCCTGTAGGGGCTGTGTGTAAATTGTAAAGATGGGAGGCAGGGCTGTACTTTCGGCGCGAATCCGCGAATCGATTCGCGTGAAGATTCGCGTAAAATCACTTCCGCGTGAATCCAGGTGGATTCTCGCCCAAAAAAAAAAAAAATCTTTTTTAATTTTTTTTTAAAAAAAAAATTTCTTCTTTTCTTTTTCCAAGTTCAAAACAGGACCTTAGATGACTGGTATTTGACTCTAAACTGTTCAAGTTGAAATTAAAATGATGATTGTTCTTAACAATAGTACAATGAATGTTTAAAATGCGGAATTTAAATTCAGTAAAAAATATTCTGCGAGAATCCATTTGCGAGAATCCATGGATTCTCGCAAAATTCCTCTGCGAGAATCCATTTGGATTCTCGCAGGATGTCGCGAAAGTACACCCCTGGGAGGGATTCAGTCTAGGCCTAGGGTAGGACTCAACACTCACCTTGTATTCTTTTAGTCCAGCTTCTAGCTTCACAACTTTCTGCTGTATACCTTCAGAGTCAGACACAACTTGTTCCAACTGTAAAATAACATAAACATAACCATGATAAAAATAGACACAAACAGATTTAAATGTCAGCTGATTGAACATGCTACACACAAAAAAACCATTCTGATCCCATCTGGTAACATGCTGTATTTATAAAAATATGTATAAAACATTGCCATTATCACATACTGCTCATATTCAATGTAACATGTTTTTGATAAGTGATAATTTCACATTCATATCTGTAGTGTAAGTTTTATACCATATCAATCAATATTACTTTTAAAAATTAGCATACACCTTTCACTTAAAATATAAAAACTCTCAAGCATTTCTATACATGCAGGGTGAGTCAGAAAGAATAACAATCTTTACAATTTATGATCAAAAATGCAAATCTGAAAGAAAATCTGCTTTCAAAGTAAAAATCAAGGATAGATCGCATAATATGACTGTAATATTATTTTGTTACAGTTTTTCCATAAATATTCATAAAGAAAAGTTTAGAAAAATATCAATCTATAGAGTAAAAACCTTGTAGCAAAAGCACATTATCTGACTTGGGTACTATATAATAACAACTGTGATTTCATGCATAAGTTTCTGTAATTCACCACACAGGTGATGTAGCTTGTTGTGGTCTGATGAGCATGGAAAAAGACTACACACAGCCAATGGGGATCGTCCCTCATGCGGCATGGATCCTCACAACCAAAGACAAACCCCTGCTTGGAGGGGTAAATTATTTGTCTTTACATGGAATAAACACTGATAGCAGATTGTTTACTTTAGATGGGATAAAGTTTATAAACCGTATAAAGCTTTTGACTCTCTTACCTCATCTTGAAGATTCCTATTCTTGACTTCAAGTGAATTCCTATCTTTTTCCTATTAAGTTAATTGGAAGAAAAGGATGTTAAAACCTCAGGCTTTTTACGCTGTTATTCAAATATTCTGAAAGAATTACAATGAATCTTCGTAAATAGGGGAACTTGAATAATAAATGACTGACAAAATAAGGGAACTTGCAAAAACAGACTTGGATTATAATAATAAATGACTATAGTCATGGTCAAAGGAATAAGGTGAGAAATTAGAAATGATCACGTTTCACCAACTAATGATAGATCATGCATTAATAATGCATCCAATCAATTAGTATTTCTTAGAATTTTTCCAAATACAAACAATTGTCTTAAGCAAACCTTTCTTTACCCAAGTCCTTATTTTTCTAAGTGACTGTTGAGATCTTTGTTCATTTTAGTATGATGAATCAACAGGTTTCTCACTAATTCATGTAACAAAATACTAGTTCAAAAAAAGATTTTGTGACAGATGAAATATGTCTAACAAGGTTTTAATAGTGGTGAATGTCAGTGGTGAAATATGTAAATTGATTGACGACAGAAGCACTCACAATTTGTGTACATTTTCTCTGTATTTGTTTCTTTTCTTCATCTGTTGACGACATGAGGGATTTGAGTTCTTCATTCTCCTCTCTGATGGATGTATTTCTTACAGCAACATATTGTTTACTATGTCAATGAAATACAAAAGAATTCACAAAAATGGGTGTTTTGTTTTAAAAAGAGGAAATCATGGAATGATAAAATCAATTTATTGGGCTAAAGTTTTTTTTGTCTGTGAAGTCCATGTGCATTTTGTTTTGAATTATTTCAACCGATTTGTTGTTGTCTTTATTTGACAATCCTGGAAGAACTTCTTAAATGGTATTTTTAGACCAAACATTTTTGAGTTGTTATCACCAAAAAAGAAGACATGCAAGAGGGTGTAATGATTTTATAGAAATTATCAAATTGATCTTAATTGGTCTATGAATTGATAATTATTGTTAAAAAACATGATTTGCAGTTGATTTAACCATCAATATAGATGCAAATAATATGTAATAATGCAAATAAATATAAACACACTTATATTATGACATACTTTAATAAAAATAGTAACAATATTATTTCAACTTAACTTTGAAATCGACTCATCTAAATAAATTGACTAAAACAACTGCAAGTTGACTTAAATTTTGCCATTGCCTAAAGTCATTTATTATACATACTGAATTACTTGACACGATAATAAAGGTGTGTCATTATCATACCTCCACTGAGAAAACTATAGTAACCTGTTGTGAATCTAGAGTCATATTTCACATATTTGAAGTGTATTAATTTTCAACTACAATAACAGTACAAGCAGAGCACAGTAGAGCAGCAAATAATCTGTATTTAACTTCTCTTGTACTGTGATAACGACTTCATTCAAAATGATACCTTGCTAGCAAAGATCACGCATTAACAAAATCAACCAGGTGCACATACTTCATACATGTATGCTGGCTCAATACATAAATACGGGTCACATTTAACCTCAATAATAAAACAATGCCAACTAATGATCAAGGCTAAATATTCACCATTACTAGAAATTAATTATAATAAAAGAAAACATATACAATTGAACATATCTAAAAGTGACATAACACAAACCTTTTGAGATTTGTCTTGAGTTGATCCGCTTCAGTAATGAGTTGTGCGTTGGTTTCTTCAGTAGATTCCATTTGCTTCTGAAGTTTATTATATTGTTCAGTCCATCTTTTCACTTGGAACTCTAGCTCATCAATCTTAGCCTGAAAATCGGTAGTGTCGCTATACAAAGCAAATACAATCAATCATACAAAAACCATTAGATAAAGATAAACCGTATTGCTATAGTCCTACATGTAGCAAATTCATTTGCTCTATTAGCAACCGACCAAAAAATGTGAAAATCTAAAAAATGTCATATTTCGGTTAAATAGCAAATTGTGTTCCGTTTATAAATGCATATAAACACATGCAATTTTTAATTATTCACTTACTAGGATTCAACATTTGCATTTGTCATCAATAAAGAGGAATGGACACCAGACGAACAAGCACTTATGTATGTATACAAAGCCTTTATAAGTATAAGACATAACACACACCTTTTGAGATTTTTCTTGAGTTGATCCGCTTCATGTGAGTTGTGCATTGATTTCTTCAGTAGAACTCATTAGTGAAGCAGATCCACTCAAGAAAAATCTTAAAAAGTTTGTATTATGTCTTATACTTATAAAGGCTTTGTATACAAAAGTGCTCGTTCTTCTGGTGTCCATGTAAACACAGTCCCTGTGGTCTAGTGGATTATCCTATCGCCACGAATGCGAGAGGGACCGGGTTCGAGACAGTGTATTTTAAAGGTCTTTGTTAATTTAATTCACGCCAGTTTGTCCGAGTCTATATATTATTTTAAAAAGATGAATGTTTAATAATCTGAAAAATCTGTGTACTTGTATAGTATTTTTTAAATAAGCGACCAACCGACCCAGAAATAGGCACTTACAGGCAAGTCAACTTTGTGTTTTGCCTGATTCATCACACACAATTTATTATAATTGCGTAGCACTCAATAAGGAAACTAAATGTGCTACATATTTAGGGTAACTAAAACACCATATTGAACTTTAAAAGTATATCCACTCAATTTTGAGTGAGGTGTAAAATTACCGGGCAGAAATTTGCTGCTTAAGGGGGCTGTCAAGTGTCAGAAATAGCTTCCGTAAAACTGCCGTAACTACGTAATTATTCATATATTCCATATACAAGTATACATTTTTTTGAAGGAAAGGGTTCAATAAATCTAACCATGAACATAAAATGGCTCTAAAAAGAACCATTTTGGAGAAAATCATAAAAAACGAGAATTTTGACCAGTCTTCAATTCGGACAAGGTAACCCAAAAAATATTTTCTGAAAATCTGTCCTTTTACGATTTTTGTAATCTTAAGAAAATTACCCGGGTTCCATTTTTTTTGTTTTTTGATATCTGAGATATTTTTTTATTTATTGACCAAATAAGGCAACAAAATGGGATTTTTAAATACAACAAACGTGAATTTCCACAAAATGATCCGAAAAATCGGAAAATAGGCCTAAAACAAAAAACAAAAAAATGGAACCTGGCGAAGATCATGGTTGTTGCGTTAAACTTACTTGCTGTCCATCAGATGTAGTTTGTATTGAGTTATCGTGTCTGTAAATCGTATTTTTACTCAAAAATGAACATAAAGAAATCAACCGATGAATGTGAAAAGTGACAATACCACCGTTTGATCATGGTTTACGGGGAAATACACATATTTCAAATCCTGTTCTTTAGATATTGTGGGAAGCATATAAATCCCCAACTTCGTGCAAAGTTTCATTACAAACCGTTCTTTTCTTGGTATCAAAATAACCTCAAATGTGTGTTAAAAAACACCTTTTTCATGATGTCGAGTGTGAAAAAGAAGCCATACCATTTCATGCGCATTCGAAGTGCGTTCACAGTTTCCGGGAAGCGTAACGCATGAAAGCGCGTGCGTTAATCGACAATGAGCGCAGACGCGCGTGGAATGTTTTGAGTTGGCAAAATAAATGGTGACGCGTGCGCGTTGAACCGGTTGACAAAGATTAGACGCTCGTGTATTAATTTCTGTGCGCAACACTCTGTGGCTAATCATCAGAGTTTATCATTATAGGCCCAGTGTAGTCGAGTCTTTATCAATGTGATCATTTAAAAATGCACCGTGGCGGGATTAGTGAGTAGTGTGGGTGTAAAAAATCAACACCTATCCTAGATAAAGGACTTAGTATTAAAGGAGAGAGAAAAATTGGAAACACTAGAGAAAGCGAAAAATGGGGATGAAGATTTAATTTAAGACCTGTCGTTTGGTAGGCCTAGGCCTACATGTTTTCTCTTCTTCTACTTTAGATGTTAAAAGAGACGGAATCGGGTAAGCTTCTGATTAACATGATTAATATGAGTCACGTCACGAATTGTAATTTCATCATAGTAAAAGGCCACAACATGCCACCTGAACTTGATCCTCGTTATGCCAGCGCCACTGAAAAAGAAACTGAAATATATGTCCGATAGGTCTAATGTTTAATGAAGCAGGAAAATAAAATTAACGGTTTGTAAAATGACTATAGGAATTGTCTATGGGTAAACTGTCAAGCGAACGAGTAACAATAGCGTATCAGCAGAGTGTCCCCCTCCCTCGACGGATTTGACCGGGTAGAACAGCTCAAACTACCGGGCTAAAAGGTTTTATTTTCTGTAAATACAGTGGGTTGGGTTCAGGGGCGGACTGGCCACTGTGGCGTTGTGGCGATCGCCACATGGGCTGCTTGGTTTTGGGCCTCTCAGGGCCGTTTACTAACATTTTGCGGCCGTGCGAAATTTTGTGACCGTGCGAAATTTTGTGACCGTGCGAAATTTTGTGACCGTGCGAAAATTTGTGACTGTGCGAAATTTTGTGACCGTGCGAAATATTTGACCCTACCCCCCCCACCCCCCCACTTACGTGAAATTCACGAGGTGACTGACTGGAAAAAAAATTGGGGCAACCTTTTACGGAAATTTACTACCGGGACGACATACTTCTGCCTGACATGGTCAAAAAGGGCCGCTTTAATAATTTTGCCACGGCCGCTTTCAGGTCCCAGTCCGCCCCTGGTTGGGTTGGGGGAGTAAGGGCCCCAATTTGAGTCGGATGGGGTGGATTTTGAGAACACCCCACCACCCTCCCCGTTTTCAAATGTCAGACTCGGCGGCGGCAATCCTCAGCCTGTAAAGTTAAAGCCTACCGGGAAGCAGTAGTCCGTCGAGAAGTCCCCTCGCCCAGTGAGCTATAGAGCGCCCCCACACGAGAACCGACAGGCCCGAGCCGAAGGCGTAAGTATAGATGATTTGAAAGGTCGAACAGGGGGGAGTCTGAGGGGGGCAGGAAGTGCCCCCCTCAGAAGTAGAATTTTTTTCAATTTTCGAACTCATTTGGTGCGATCTGGTGTATACTTTTGACCAACATTTTATCAAAAAAGCCACCTCTTCATTTCCAATCAATATAAATTTGTTATCAATGCAAGAAAGAAGTAGAGCATACGACGTATATACTGATTTTTTCTTAATTTAAGTATAGATTGTTTAAAAGCTCGAACAGGGGGAGTCTGAGGGATGTGCCCCCCCTTCTTCCTCTCTTTCTTTTTTTCTTTTCTTTTTTCCTTTTTTTTTTCTTTTCCTTTTTTTTTTTTTTTTTTTGGTAGGGGGGCCCGGGCCCGTCGGCCCCCCCTATATCCGCGCCTGCCGGGAAGATACCATTTCCCCCTCTGACAAGCGATCTCATCAGATACGCCACTGGCGGGTAATGGATCACATTTCACAATAGTTAAAGGTAGATGACCCGATCACATTTCCGATTTTCAACTTGAAGTTTTCTATTCTACATGAAAGGTCATCCTTAAAAAAGTCGTGTTCCAAATTTTGAGTTGCATAGCTCTAATGGTTCTTATTTTAGACGCACAAGATGCTGTGAACTGTACCCATTGAGTAGTACACAAACTATATCGGTGGTTACCACCATTCGCGGTAATTCGACGTTATTTCATCGATTTCTCCGTAATTATACCGATTTAGGCCGTCAAATTTCAGTATGATGATGAGAAAAATACGAGCTTTCATATGATATGAAAATCTCTGTATGTTTGAAATAATTCTGTGTTACGAAAATGTGATCGGGTCATCTACCTTTAAATGATGAGTATTTTCCATTAGAATGGACTTGGATCCTTTTAAAATTGGTTTGCCGCTATCTACCAAAGATAATTATTAAATAGTGATTGTTCAGTGTTATAACAATAGTTCTATTAAGCATTTCGGTTGGATCTCTTATAAAAGTAGTTTGCTATCTACTGAAGATAACAATGATAACGGTGAAAACACGGTCATTATTAACAATTAGCTCTACATGTAGTAGGCCTATTACAGTTATGTGGGTATTTCCATTACTGCATATGGTTTTATTATTTATTGGCTATCCCTATGAATTGCCTTGTCACCTATAGGCCCTACCTAGATTGAAACTTTTTTCATTGAGAGGACACAAAAGTACAAGGATATCAAAGGTGCAACCACACATTTAATTAATCAGGCCTATTGTTTACATCTCATAACTTCGTGATAAACCAAACCGATGTTACCCTATTTTTTTTTTTTTGGGGGGGGGGGGGGTCCGAGGGGCAGAAATATAGAGCATCCTCTCCCACCATAATCCCATCCCTTTCACCTTTGCTTTCAGTCTAGAACATTCTGACATATCATTGATTCAAAAATATGAATGATGGGCCATTTAGCGATCGAAATGGGAAGATCTTTGTTCTTTGTTCAGTCCGAATTTCATTTGGAATGTTCCAGAATGTTATATTATTCAATTTAACTATGACATTATTAGGAGGATATTTAAATAACATGACTTGTTTGGCTGTATAGGCCTACTTCTGGTTATCTTGGAACTTATTTTGTCTCATATTATGGCAGGTCACCAAACCGTAGGCTTAACAGCGGGGCCTTAAACCCAAACGCAACTGAAATAAATGAGCTTATAATGGATATTATATTAAAATACATGCCAGGAGAGGCTGTCCATCCCTGCTCTCCGTGGCCCTATACCCCCCCCCCCCCCCCCCAACTCCACATGTCATGTTTTTGATTGCCGCGTGTGCACATAACTATACAAAGTTAGACTATAACTATGAGATAACCATGTGAACCATTTGATAGCATCGGCTCATCGGCCCGAGGATGCTTCTCCGATCATGCCCATGTAGGCTTAGGTAAAATGGCACTTATAATTTATATAAATGTTTGATATAGCTGAATGACAAATTAGTACACCGAGTTGAACTAATTGAGAACTAGCTAACTTAACAACGATACGAAGTAAATAGGCCTACCATATTCAGTAATGACAATAAATAGCATAAACAGGTAGGCCTATTGGATGGACGGGGCGGGTGGAACGGACTTGTACAACATCGAAAGGCAAAACAAATTCGGATAAAACCCTGTGTAAGTCTTTTTGATACTCCTTACAATGTTTCACTCCGATCATGTATTCAAAATCTTTCTCTGTCCTTTATTTTTTATCTTTATTCCTTCTCTCTTTCCAAACTCCTTGACACTAACGCTTGTGCTAAAGCCTTGTTTTACTAATAGTAATAGGCCTACTTGCTTTCAGGCTCAGCCACACCCCGGCAAAAATGACGGTTTGATTAGTCGGGCCTCCGATGCGTAAACAATGCGTATGAACAAGCCCTCAAACGCGGCAAAAACATAGCGGGTAACGCAGCACGCACTGACGGCTTTCGAAACAACAGCGTCGCGTATTTTAAGCGAACTGGCGCGTGCTAATTTGCGTGAAAAACAAAACACGGGATACGCGGCGCATGGGAGTTTTGCTGATCCCCTGCGGGCAGACTTTTCTATTCTACTTTGTCAATGATCACAATAAGGGATTTAAATCCTTCTAAATAGGCTTTTGGAATTTCAAAATTGAAAATTTCTTTGCATGTACTGATAGATAACACTCTGAAGTTTTGAAAAATGAAGAAAAGTGAAATTCCTGGAAAATACGAAATGACACTTGACAGCCCCCTTAATGCGTATCTTAGATTTTTCGTACTAATTATTGATTTTGAATAAACCCCAAGCCCCTGGTCAGGAACTTTATGTGTATTTCTATACAAGCTAATATAAGGCCTAGAAAGAAAGAAAAATCTGTCTCACATACCCTGCGTGCATGGAGAGCCTAATACACTCACTTTGTATCTCCTTTTGACATTTCACCACCAAGTCCTTCCAGACTACCAAAGGATATGTCCGTAATATCTGCTGGGCCTGAAATTGAAGAATGTAAGAGAAATTGCACAAAACAGGTTAAGCATTTGACTTCTTTATCATCATTTTGATTCTGTAGCTTGTAAATAATGCACATGGTGATTTGGGAATAAGTATTTTCAATTCACATACATGTAGGTGCAAATCTGATGAATATCAATACCATGTGAAGTCATTGGTCATATGGGTTGCTTATAAGGTTGATGATTGGTATGCATGATCCTTCCCAAAATCAAGGAAAATGGGGAGTGTTCATATCATGTCCACGAATTCCCAAAATTAGGGGTGTTTGTATGATATGTCAGCGAAAAAGAAAAGAGCGTAGGCCCGTTTTATTTTAAAGTTGTAACCCAAAGCTTTAACCACTTCATTATAAAAGTAAGGGAACCCATCCATCTATCTATACGCGCTATTATTGCAGGCAAAAAGTCTTGACCTCTAATTTTGACAACCAATACCATTAGGGCATCGACCCTCACCTAACCAGCTCTGTGTCCTTCACGGCTCGCTATCTTGGTCATTTCATATTTAAGGCGATTTAAGAGGTTAGGCTAATTAATACATCAATTTGTTCGGTAAATGAGCCATGTCGATGGTGGTTAATGGTCAGTAGGACATGCTTGGTTGCTTCCCAGAGACGCTCTACATCAAATATTTGACTGGTTAAGATTATAAACCTGAAAATAAATTATTAAAAAAATTAAATGTTCATTTTTCTATATGTACGTATCAGCACTTAATATGATCGTATTTCTAGTACAAGCTTTAATGTATACACACTACTACCAGTGATATTTAAAAGTGAGACAAATGTTCGATTAATAATGCATTCATCCATTTTTATGTAGGAATACAAATGGAATCTTAACTGTATTTATATACATTTATACTGTGTTTAAGTATACATCAATTGTACAAAACCTCCAGTAAAAAATATCCTCTTTCGCAAAATATGGTATAGGCCCTATAATGATACTACGATCTGAGTTCTATAATAACTATACCATTGAGAAATTATTTTTAAATATGAACGTGGTTAAACAATTACATTTTAAATTCAAGGGACCGTGTTCGTCGGGCAAAATAGAATTGCAATTAGCATCCAATTGTTTTACCTATCATGCCTATGGGAATGTAGGAGATGGCATGAATTATTACTGAAATAGAAGCTATATCTTAATCTAATGTGCTTACTGACGCACCAAATGCCAAACAGAATGCTAAAATGTATACAATACATGTAAGAAGATGAGAAAGAGCTATGTATGCCTAAGGTTGATACAGAAACGGTTACAGTAGGCCTACACTAAGCTGACAGTGAGATGGAAAAATAATTAAAAGACATTTGAATCTCCTAAAATAATGTAAGCCTTAATTAAAGATATAGGCTATGCAAATGTGAACTCAAAAAAAGAATTGATTAAGCTCAAAGATTGACACTCTTCTTTTTACTTATTCAATGTTTATAAAAACTAGCATATTTACTGATAAAGTATACTATGGAAGCAACATTCTTAATTAAAATGTTTCTACTATGGTAAGCCTAGATATCATTTGTGTTTTCACAAATTGCTACATGAGTAATACATTTTTGATACTATGTCTCACAATATAAATGGAGGCCTGCACTGCTTGAATATCTAGTAGATAAGATCTATATCCCAAAAATCATGTTTCAACATTGATCCAGGGGGAGTTTTTCAACAAACATATAAAAGTGTCCCCGCAATAATTGTCCGAGATTGTAGTATACTGGAAGCCCTAGGAAACCTAGAGGATGGTAGTTTTGTGCTAGAAACAGAGAATGGGATGACCTCCTAACTCTCACCGTTAAAGCTTGTTAAGGTTTGCTTGTAGATATTACTCTACAACACATGTTTAACTCCCCTGGAAAAATAGAAACAATACTTGAAACGATGTGATCTTACCAAGAAGTGATTTTGACATATTGAGGCTCTCTTCCCTTTGTCTCCAAATAGGTTCCTTGGAATCACTGCAAGGTGTAGACTGCTGAATAGGCAATGCTGAATGCAGGTCTAATGATTCATCCATTTGTAAACATCTAATGAGAACAAATTTTATTAAAAATAAGGTATTTGGCATATATGGTACTGGCACTGATGTAATGATTTGGAAATTTAAGAACACTCAAACAACATAATAACGTTCTGCATTGAAAGAATTAGGTTACAGACCAAAAATGATTACATTTTGCTCAAGTCAGAAACTCAAAGTGACTTGCATTGACTCCAGTTTCAATTTATTGATGACCTGATGACTGGACTTGAGAGACACTTACGAATACTGTGGACTGATTGCTACATGCATGTATATTGATCATAACATTTCAGAATTAGTATTATAGTCGGCTGCAAAAAACTTCAGCACTTTTGTCTGTTACGACCGCATTTGAAGCGTAAACACAGAAGTGTTGTTGCCATTGGTGGAGTAAAATAACACAGCTTTGAGCTGACCAAGACACGCATCCGATTGACTCGATTGTATTCATGGCGTCAAGAATGTAACTGCCCACACGCTCATTATTTATTTCGCACGCGTAGGGAGAAAGTTCTGAACTTCTCTGAAGATTTTAATTTCTAGCACATTTTTCACTCTTATGGAATTTCCCCCAGTTTTATATTTTTATGATTCAGGATGTGCACATTTTTACTTTTGTGCTACAAAAATGCTGGAAAATGGATTTACAAATTGTAGTATGAAAATGTTGTTTTTGTTTGTTTAAAAAAACTTGTTTGCAAAACTTATCAGCTGCCCTGGAAAAAATGTTGATTTCCCGACAAGCTAACCCACATTTCCCTCCAAAATGGTAAATTTCCCACTATTTCTTAGGTATTTCTTTAAATGGAAGAGCAAAATTTCCCTCTAAATGCCCACATTTCTTGGCAAGGAGCTTCCCAATTTGCCCATCTTTTCCAGGCCTGCTTATCAGGACTTCATTCACTGAAACAGTTCCAGCAGTTTTTAAGCAGGTTTGCCATAAGCATGATAAGAAACATTTACCTGTCTGTCTGCAGAATATTATGTACCCAGCGTGTCATGGTGTTACGATATGTTAGCAGGTCCACACGGGTATCTTTACCGGATGGATCCATCAATGCAGTCAGCTCATCTATGGCCTGTGTCTAGAGAAGAAAGAATGAAACCGATACCGTACATTACTTAGTCAAATGCAAGATACAATGACAGCGAATAAAATGATCAGCCCATATCATGTTAGCCTCTTTTATATCAACTGAAATACATGAAGAAATTGAACATGCTGAACCAAATGTTGGCTTATATTAATATTCAGTGCTTCATTGACCTATTTCTAAAGACTTGGTGAGCCTATATCTTAGTGATGTAAATTTGTCACAATAAATGGACCAATTTGCCACCACACTTGAATCAGCTCACCAACAGAAACAAAAAGTGCACATTAATTGATACTTTGCCATGAATACAGATCTGAATTAGGCCAAACAAAATAAAAGGTTCGTCTCAAAGCTTGCGCGCGCATTGGTTTTGAAATGCCAAAATACCGCGTCTGAAATGCAGAAAATTGTCAAAGCATTTTTTTTCCCCCTACAAATTTTTATTTCAAGTTTTTATTAAAAATATCGGCAGATTTTCCTTTTCTCAAACTTTTACATGACTCAGTTCTTCAAAAAACGCTGCACAATTGTTCTTCAACTACATCACAATATTCATTTCAAATAGAAAAAACATATATCAGAAAGTGTCAACGGTTGCAAATAGTAAGAGTAAAAATTGCCACACAAATAAAAGAAATGTAAAAAGAAAAAAATGAAGACAAAAAACAGTGCGCGTCGCCCGATTTTGAAGCCTTCGCAAGCTTTGAGACAAACTTTTTTTTTTTTTTGCCTTATATATATATATATATATATATCCAGCATATCAATCTCTGGTCAACTCTACTATCTTGTGGTCAACTCAGCTGATCCAATTTGAAATTCAATTTGATGAAAGTATCTTAACCCTTATTGACATTTTTATCTTTCAAATGAAAAGTGCCATTGTGAATAAAATGAACTTTGTACATGTATGCAAGTACTCTCTAATTTAATGTCATTGCTATAATTCTTATGCTTGGTGGGAACAAACTGGCACTGTAAACAATACAAAGTAAATAAGAAGGGTTTTAACAATTTTCAAAATCCCTGGTGGTATACAACTAGGCCTACGTAATGCATGATGAATGATAACAAATTTGAAAGATAAAAAGTATGTATTGCATTCACAAGGTGGGTGACAAGGTTATAGCTAGGCCAGATTGAGTGCCGGCTAATTTTACTGACGGCGAACGGAGTAAGTGTAGCGAACGACGTAAGTGTAGCGAACGACGTGACAGTGGTTCATGGCACGGGAACCTGAGGCCTTCTTAATGGGTTTTTTAGGTTTTTTAATGTACTTTGAGGGTTCCTGCCACATAATTTCTTGTTTTATGAGGCAGTTTGATGATTCCAGCCACACATTTTTTTTAACATTTTTTTTTAAGAGTGCCAGCCAGCCAGCCTGAGTGCCGGTACGCCCGACCGGCGCCAACCAGCGTAGCACACACCTTGAACATAGTTTAATCAGTTCCAAATTAGCAAGAAATATTTGTTTTTTATTTCTCCGCGCGCAAATATAATCCAAGCTTACACGCACATGATTATGGCCACTCGCACGCGGTTTATGACATTCGCACGCATCACGCATATGATACACAGTGCGCTTGTTGCCTTCAGGCATTCGCTGAGGCTTCACCAATTTGGAACTGATCAAACTATTGCAGTTATCAGACTTATTCCTTTTTAAAACTTCCATACCATAAGGTTGTGGGTTCGAGCCCATACACTTGTTGCCAGCGTGTTGTGCCCTTGGGCAAGGCACTTTACCGTAGTTGCCAAGCTTCCCCAGGTGTATAATTGGGTAACGGCATTAATTCATGTTGAAAAGTAAAACAGACTCACTGTGCGGGAAGAATGGCAACCCCCCCCCCCCCCCCCCGCCCCCCCCCCCCCCCACACACATATTACATGGGGGCGTCTGGCCCATACGCTAATCAAAGAGAGATGGGCACTCCATGCGCGAGCTTTGCTCGGCGCGAGTCTTTACTTACTTTTTTACTTTAAAGTGATGATCAGATTGTGCATGTATGTTTTAAATGATAATTAAGGATAATGGATGAGTTTCTGTACTTTTAAAATACTGTACAAATAAATTAAAATGAACGCTTTTCTGGAGTTTAACAACATTGCAAGGTAATCATCATTTTGTGCATCTTTAGATGACAACAAACGTGTGATGCAATCAGGCAAAATGAGCCAGGCATATCACATTTTAATAGTCTTCTATGGTTGGTCATTTACAATGCTACATTTTGCAGATTAAAAACATTAAGTTTGGCAAATGATTTCAAAAGATGTAAGTATTTGAAGGGTTTTCAAAACATTACACATGAATGAAAAAATGTCTTACCTTTGTTTGTTTACATCCAAACAGGGCTTGAAATAAGGAATTAGGAACCAGGAGCTACTTTTTACACACATTTTCCCCTGGCTCACAGATTTTCCTTCAGGGGGGTAAAACCACAGAAATATGTCATCCTGAAGATATTATGCATAGGAATAACCAGGGCAATTTACAATAAAATGTTGCTCCTGGTGGACACAATTTACAAGAACCAGTGGTATTTTGAGGATTAGCAGGGTTTAATTTTCTCCTTGCTCCTGCTTATTTCAAGCCCTGCATCCCAAAACCCAAAATCCTAACTTCCGACTCAGTTTACTGGTTGATCATCTATACTTAAGCTTACTTACCCATTTTTGAATTTTCTGCCAAATTTATCCTCATCAGTCAGTAAAAACAATATCTTGACAACATAAAATGTGTCAATCATGCTTCACATTAACATAATATAATGTGTATGTTCCAGAATGTTTAATTCCACAGATCACATGATGCCATAAACCATGCATAAACCCAGATTATTGAATACTAAATCCAATCAATAATTCTAGTAGCATATCTTTTGTTTTATGTGTTACTCTTATTAGAAAATCTATCATTATGTGTGCAGATATAGCCTAGTGATATTTAAACAGCTGCTAATGAGGTATACTTTCCCATTAATCACTTGTACCAGGTATATGGTGAGATCATTCGAGATATAACAGCCTTGTTATCAAACTGTGAATGCGTAGTAATTTAAGTAGGCAGAGAATTTAGATGTTTCAATATTAGAATAAAAGACAACTACATGTTTGTAAGAATATTGACCCTAATTTAAAATTTGTTATGATGGTAACCCACTATTATGTAAAACTAAAGCAATTTGATTAGAAAATTTCTTTTTCAGATATCATGGACATTAAGGCCGCCCAGACCATTTATGTTTCCTCACAACTGTCATTCAATGGGTACTAGTCAACTAATTTCTTTTATCTAGGAAGATTTAGAATAGCTGCAGAGGGCATGACCACAATGTGCTTAGTGAATGAAGATTTGGGTACGAATCCTGCTATCAAACACTAGGGTTACTGTCATTTGAAAAAGGCTGACAGTCTCTATTGATGCACAGCAAAGGATGTTTTATTATTCCTAGGTTTATTCTCAAATTGAATTCAAAATAGACACTGGTTGTTTCAGATACCTTACAAAGAGCCTACAAAACATTTGAGATCATTGGTATGTCTGGATGGAATGGCAGGTGGCTTTGAGGGCTTACCTCCCTCCCCCGCCCACTTTTAATGATGTAAAATCAGCTGCCAGTGTAACAACACCACCAATGCGTAGTGTTTTCAAAAAGTGGCATTATTATTATTATATTGACATTAGAATGGCGGCAATATCCTCAAATAGGTCTTACATACAGAATAAAGCACAAGGCAGCAATTGTTTTGCAGTTGATTTGCATTGTAAATATGATAGCTGCCTTGTGCTTTATTCCGTATGTAAGACCTATTTGAGGATATTGCCAGAATGGCTTTTACCTCAATTGAAATCTATTTAATATTCAACCCTATCTTGTTTCCTATAAATATAACGATAATTACCTCTTCTATGTGTGAAGGCAGCATGATGTCACAGACGGATTCAATCAAAGCAGATACAGGTACATTTCCTGTCTTACTGGTATCACAATTGAAAAAGATAACATCCAGAAGATCTTCATCTATGATAAGCTTACTGACATCCTCATCTGTCAAGTTAAAACCACCAGACCGATGAGGACGTCTCCCACTTTCCTGACTACTGTTCCTGCTACAGTGCCTACTTCTTTCAACAAGTCTCGTCGTAGTGGGAGACAAATGTGCATTGTGAGGACTCCGGTTAATCCAATTTTGTCCACTGCAACCACAGGTGGCCCTTATGGAAGGGTTTCCGCATCCTTCAAAATTCTCTATACGCATCAGAGGAGATGGCTTCGTGTGAAATGATAACATTTTTCTGCAGGGCACAGTGGACGACGTTGGTTTTGGGGTTGTTCGTGAACATGTTGATCCAATGGTGCTTGGTCTCTCTCCACTGTTCATGTTGAGTTTATATCACACAAATAATGCAACTGCCCAGTCTGATCAGTTGCACAGTCAGTTTTCACACACACATACACACATCTGTTGATGACATAATACAACAAAAAGAATATTGACTGTTTATCACATCACATGGCTCATCTTTGTGAGTTCAATGTCACAGTTGAATAACTAGGTTCTGAGATCAAAATCAATAGGATTGTGTAATGTGTACAAAGGGCACAACAATCAGTCATATGCATATAAATAAATAAATTATAATCAACATACATTTCATCCCATTATGATTTTTTTTCTCCATAAAATTTAACTATTTGTAGTCCATCCAAGCATGCCATTTCAGGGAGAGGGAAGGGATGCAGCATATTTAGAGAATGAAATATAGTTTGTAGCTGTTTTGCTACACGAGGGTCATTCAATAAGTTCTACCTCCTACCTCATAATTTTGCTATCATATATGCCAGTCTTATGATGAAATATTCCACACTTTGAATCTCAGCTATAACAAATACATAGTAAATCTGTCTAAGTACTAGTTGTACTTCTCTGGAGGCAGTGAAAACCGAATGGAAAAACAGCAAAATATCTCCAATCCAAAGTGCTTATCATTTCACCAAATATAAGGCACAAAGTACCTATCGGTTCAGATATTTCTTTAACCGACTATAACCGCAAAAAGTGACTAATCTGATATGAAAAATACACCGTCTGATTAGCCAGAACCAGATCAAGACAACCTATCAAGCTTAACCTACCCCTATAGAGAACACTGCAAACATCATATTTGCTTTTTATAACTGAGAGTTCTTCATTATACAGGACTAAGGGATTCCAGGTCTCTCCAAAATGATTTTCTACTATTGACTATTGTCTGATTGACTACTGTCAAGCATGAAATGTTTGCGTCCATCAAAATTCCGTGAATTTCGCGAGTGCAACCGCAAAATTTTCATGCACACAAATGTTTTGCTTTTATAAAGGCCTGTAATCACATTCGCGACATTTTAATGCCGCGAAAAAGGCTGAAGTCGGTGATTCGCAAAATGTTAATGCAGCGAACATTTCATGCTTTACAGTATTCTGAAGATTGCCAATAAAAACCCTCAAAAAGTGACTACCATGCTAAAGATTTAACATACAAGGCATCACAATGAATCGTAACAACGAATTTGACTGATTAGCAGTATTCCAGTATGCTAAAGGCATAGCAAAACATTCAAGTTGATATAATACTATTTGCAAGTCTACAAGAGTTAAACATTGCATACATATTCATACATGATAATACCGTATAATATCTATATCATCCAATGTTTTCCAAAAGTGAAACAGATATCTTTTATTATTCACTGTGTGTAGGCATGATTCAGCGCTATAATCATGACAAATGGCTAAAAAAAAAACATGATCAATTCGGATATCAGAATTTGTGAGAATTCAAATGTTTTCAAAACTATTGTAACACCTAAAGAATTAAAGATAACACTTTGAATTTTTAATCGGACAAATATGAGCATGTAATATTCTCAACTTTTTATTTTTTCAAATGTTAATGTTAAAATTTCCTGATGAAACCTACGTTACCAATGGCTCAAATGATAGATTGGCAAGCCTTATATGCCTATTCCATTGAAACAATGTACTTTATATTTTTGTCTACTTTGTATTTTATATCACACGCTTTAAACACAATAAGTACTTATAAATTCTACCATACAAAGGCAAAGGTGAAATTGAAACCATGCAACCTACGTTACAATTGGTGCAATCTATGTTACACATGGTCCTGTTAAGAAGCGCCATTTTGCAACTATTTTTGTTTCCAACCTCCCCTAGACGCATTATGGCGGTATTATAGCACTTGCTAGGGGTGATTGTTACGATTTTACTCAAATAAGTTGAGGTGGGTGAAATGGCAGTCACGTATGTTTCCAGGCCTAGAAACTTGTCTCCAAGTGCGGGAATCAAATTTTCTAAATTTGATTCCCGCAGATAAGGTCTCGCGCGAATCAATGATTCACGCAATCCGCGTATTACTTGATTCTCGCAACAACTTTGCGTGAATCAACAAATGTTTGCCCATATTGATGAGTCAATGAAAATGTAATGAGACTGAGTGTGGCCTGTTTTGTTTCTCCTTTGTTTTACTATGTACGTAGGTATAAAGACAGTCAAGTATCAAGCCATTTAGCCTGCCACTTGCCAAGATACAGTTAGCTATACTCTGTTTGGCCATCTCGAGACAGTGACGTAACCGTGTATTCTACTAATTGCATCACATAACGCGCGCGCATACTCGCGGCGCTGGCGTACAAACACGAGCGTTGAAAGGCGGAAGATACACACGCGTGCGTAAAAGCTGCGTCTGTTCAGTTACGTCACTGTCTCGAGATGGCCAAATAGAGTATAGCCTCGGATACCTGAAATTAAAAATAAATAATAAAACAAACAAAAAAGTTTTTTTATAACATTTTAATTTATTTTCTAAGTCAAAAACAGGACCTTAGATGATTCGTATTTGACCCATAACCCACATAATACCCCTTGACCCACACCATTAGGGATAGTAACTCCTAACCTAAGATCTTATACTAAATTATTTAATTCATTCTTATCGAAAGTATGATTTTCAACATTGTTTTCTATGTAAAAATCCAATTTATTTCAAAATCAACATCTTAATTAAATGTTCTATGTGGAGAGCAGGAAAGTGAATGTGTACATTACATACAGTTTGGAGTCTTAGGTTGGCATCCAGGGAATGGAAAATTGACATTAATAAAAATAAAAATAAATATAATTACCCGAAATTCCCTTTCCTTCATAGAAAACAGTGTTGAAAAAATCATACTTTTAATAAGAATGAATTAAATAATTTAGTGTAAGATCTTAGTTTAGGAGTTACAATCCCTAATGTTGTGGGTCAAGGGGTATTATGTGGGTTATTAAGGGTAAAAAACAAGTCATCTAAGGTCCTGTTTTTGACTTAGTAAAAAAATGCCAAAAAAAATATATATATTATTATTTTTTTGCGAGAATCAAACTTGATCAGATTTGATTCGAGCTGCTGTGTTCCTGGGCGAATCTTGGCGTAAATCGATTCGCGGATTCGCGCCAAATTTCTACCCCTGGTTTTGGTAACGGTGACCCAATTTCATTATTTACGGTCGCTGATGAAATAAAATAATTTCAGTTGGATAAGGGTACCATGTACTTATGTTTAGTATATTCCTTGTATACATTGTTTAATTTTGATGAAATTGGTAACGTAGGCTACTTTTCTTAAATACGGTCACAATACGGTCACAAAACCGATACTATATGTATTTTTTTCTCCAAAGCTTTTCCCCAAATTATATCTCCATTCATATAGGCTTTAGACGAGGTGTTATTTATTTTATAAAAGAAAGAAACATGACTTAAAACTGAAAAAAGGCGGGAAAGGGTGAAGTTATATGTATACGGTAACGTATGTTTCATGGAACTTTGCGACAATTTTCAATTTAAAAATAATTAACCTTTGCATATTTCTAATGCATTTTTGTTGTTGTTGGTAAAACATGCAACTGTGTTTGTTTTCTAGTAATACTTTTATGCACAACAGGACTCATTGTTTTCAACAACATCACAAAATATCTATAAATAGTGATTTGCGACATATGGTTTTAGCCCGGTTTAGCTTATTAACGAAATCGTAATAACTTCAGAAGTTTTAGTCTATTATATATGTTGAAAATGTCTAATGCATGTAGTTTATAATTACTTTCCAATTTTTATATTTATTCTTAATTGAAGGCATAAAATGGTCATAGAAAACTCGACATATAGACCTATACCATTACTTGAGATATCGATTGTGCCCCTGGTGCACACACAAATTCTGGTCTCACGCAAATAACGACAATTGTGCTTATTGTCTTGCATTGTTCAAGTCGAAGTTAAGACAGTCTAAGCTCTTACATTGCATTCAGGCCCGTAAGACACTTGTTTCAAAGGCGTTTTCAACAACAACAAAAATGTTAGTAAAATATGCGCGCATAGCGCGCGAAAATGTTCGAATTTGCACCTATTTTTTGCACGATCGAGGTACATTTTGGCTCTAAACAAGCTTGTAGCAAAGAATATTGCATTTTGGGAAGACAAATGCGCGTGTAGCACGCGAAATTTTTTCATCTGTGTACAAATTTTCCGGGGAAGATTTTCAAAGGGGGGGGGGGGGCGATCGCCACCATCGCCCCCCCCCCCCTTCTTACGGGCCTGGCATTGACACCTAATCGTTGGAGTTGGACTTACTTTTGCGATAGACTGATAATGGGCTTGCAGAGTCTACAATCAGTACAATGAGAGCAATTGGCCTACATCATAATTATAGGCGAATTATTTAATATCTCGTAACCTATGTGCCAACATGATTGGCCATTGGCGACATTATTGACTTGGGTTTGCATTGACAACGACAATGATATAGGCCTAGTTAGTATAATTAAAGAGCAATACAGGTCCCACACATTGCCCGTTATGCCTAGTCTATACTATTCCGACACAATTTTTTGCTAGGTGTCTTGACAATAAGCAAAACACTACTTGGGCCTATACAGTGTAGGCTGTTCATGTGCGCCGACCATAAAAATGGGCTCGTTCACACAGTGCCTACAAATTTATATGCCTACATTGCCTTTGTTCATTTTTGATTTGTGTTAACATAACATATATGCCGACACAACATTATCATTTGCGCATACGATATATGTTATAGGGCTTTCTCCCCTTCTTTCCCTTTCTTTCTTTCCTCTTTCCTTTCTTCCTTTCTTCTTTCTTTCCTCTTTCCTTTTCCTTTCTCTTTCTTTCTTTCTTCCCTTCTTTCTTTTTTCTTTCCCTTTTCCTTTCTCTTCCCTTTCTTTCTTTCTCCCTTTTCTTCCTCCTTCCTTTTTTTTGCCCACAGCCCCATTATTTTGCCGACAGATTTGATGAATGGGGGGTGTGACGCCCCCGAAACCCCCCCTCTGGGGACGCCCTTGCATGCAACATGTATTTTGCGTAATTGGCTGTTTTGGTGGTTTTTAGCCAAATGTCACAAGTCTGACATTCATAGCGATGTTATGAGGGAGGAGGTAGAACTTATTGAATGACCCTCGTACTTTGGTATCATATTTGGAGTTGACACAGATTTATTGCTTGTTTTTATCTTCATCATAAAAATCTTGCATTTTGTTAGATTTATTTAATCAAACTTTAAAAGTAATGACATGTTTGTGGCCTTAAAATCTGATGATTTTAGGGGTTTTTTACACATAATTGTCTCATCTCATCTCATTTGAAAAGTGGGGCTTGTGAATGTGAACTACAATTCAGGAAAATTGGTGTTGATACACTGAGCTTATTTATCCACTTTTTGGGAGCAACCGCGTCCCCAGTCATCCACCCTCCCTCCCTCCACCCTAACCTGGCACTGGAAATTGAGGTTCAAAACTCACGCAATCGCAAGCACCCATTGGTGCAAAATTATGCACTCTTGCGATGTGTTTACATGGTAAGCGTATATGAACGATACACTCACAATTCAACATTTTGTAGGGGTTCAAGTTATCAGAATAATCGGTCATCATTACTTCAGTCTTATTCTAGGCCAATATGAATTGAAAGGAAATAATTTACTACATTTGGCACTCGTGAAGTATCGCAATTGAGATTGAAAAAACTTAAGAAAAATGTTTGAATGGGGAACTTTCAACGCACATGCTGTGTCGCCCATTGAAGCCAAACAGCCTAATTGATAGAGCCCTCAATAACAGCGACTATTATTAATGACTGATAGCGCTCGCACTGTATTGATAACTGGCTGAATGAGGTACTTAAGGGTACTGCACCACAATAGAATTCCTCCGCCAATTTTTTTATATTCACTGTGAACAAAGTTTGAAAGATTATAAAAACGAATCTTGAATAAAAAATGGGGGTCACCAGCTTACTTTTTGAGCTACAGCCATTTCGAAACACATGTTTTTAGCCATTTTTGACTACTATTTATTATACAATCCTATGGAAATAGAATTTTTAGGTCGAACATTTCTGTATTTTAATATTTTTTTTGTAATTTTAATAAAAGTTGCGCATTAATAGGCACTTTAGATTAATGAAATAAAAAAATAGGGTCACCAGCTTATATTTTGAGATAATCCCATAAAAGGTCGATATTTTGGGGTCAACAATGTTGGAAAAGGAGAAGCGTGTTATTGTAAGGCGTAGAACGCACAGTAAAACAACGCGGCACGATCGCAAAACTGGTCTGAGACTTTCGTCACTCATTTTAAAAGGATCGGGCAAACGGGCACTGCCGACAATTGGGGGGGGGGGAGCTGTGGGCCCCAAGTCAAGAAATGTTCACGTAGTAAATCCCAATTTTAATATATTTTTCCATCTGCTGAATTTATTAGCATACGGCCACGGTCCCTTATACACAGGAACACAATTGACCAGTCTAGCAATCTTTAACGCTTTCCATGCGGCAGGCGGCTGCAGACGACATTCCAAATGTTCACAAACTGTTTAAAAAATGTCAACATTATTTGATTTCATTACCATATTTAGAATCACCATGAGAAATGCATTGAAATAAGTACAAACATGCCTGGTATTGGTTCAGTAATCCTTGAGGTAGACCATGAAAGTTGGGAAAGGATTCTGAAAAATCTGTTTTGTAATGGTAAAACCAATAGCTAATATTTATTATTTTTTGAATTAGAGACCAAAAAGTGCCCAAAAAAATGTGATTTGTTTTACCCAAAATGGTGATTTTCACGATTTTGGAGGTAAAAAAACATGTTTTTCAGCACTTTTTGGTCTCTAATTCAAAAAATAATAAATATTATAAAAAAACTAAAAAATGATTCCTAGGGAATTGTATGAGGAATATAATAAAACTAGTATGACAAAATTTGAGTTATCTTTGCAGAACCTAAAATGGGTCAAAAAACGTGTTTTTTATAATTTTTTCCAAAATGGTCAATTTCATGATCATGGTTGGATTCATTGAACCCTTTCCTGCAAAAAAAATGTATACTTTCATATAGATTAAATGAATAATGAAGAAGTTACGGCAGTTTTACGGAGGCTAAACCAAAGGTGCACTGCCCCTTAATATTATTATTATACAGGGTGGTTCAATAAAACGTTTTTTTTTAAATTCTGTAGATTTAAAAAAAATCTTTTTCAATAATCATCAACAATATGATCTTGACCATCTATGCAGAAAATATTGTTACAAATAATCTTACGGTTGCAAAATAGCAGCTATTTGAACAAAGTCTGTCCCATTTCACTCTGTCCACGGGTACTGATTTCGCGATGTTACAACCAGTGTTTCAATAAAACGTTGACAGATTTTCAAAGCCATATTTTTCAAAATTGTGGGATTTGGTTTAATTTTTTTACATATTCCTCAAAAATATTTGAAGAGAATCTCTCTAAAATCTCTTTGTCCCCTGGTAAGTCTACGGGAAATGACCAGCAAGATATCATTAAATGGCATCGTCACTTTTAAGGTATAGAGCATAGACAATTACACTTCCAATCTATTAAAATCAATAATTTTAATTAGGGTCACTCGTGGTATCATTATTACGTATTGATTTCACACCTGAATAGATAGTTAAAAGATGTTAACAATTACACTGGTTTCACCTGGCGAGATCTTCAGATCTTAGATTACTTGCATGCAATTCGTCGCTGTTCTGACATAACGACACATCACAACAGAATTAAGTAAAGTGATGTGTCGTTATGTCAGAACAGCGATGAATTCATCATTCAGTATTCAATGTAACGTCGCGAAATCAGTACCCGTGGACAGAGTGAAATGGGACAGACTTTGTTCAAATAGCTGTTATTTTTCAACCGTAAGGTTATTTGTAACAATATTTTCAGCATAGATGGTCAAGATCATATAGTTGATGAATATTGAAAAGATTTTTTTTTAAATCTACAAATTTTTTTAAAAAAATGGCTTCAAAAAACTGTCAACGTTTTATTGAACCACCCTGTAATAAAAAAAACAAATCCAAATTACAGATGATGGTGCATGGTAATCATGTGTTTTACATCGATTTGCTTCTCGGATTAGTACGACAGTCACACACGAGCATTGTGACCTGCTTGAACAACAGTGGCGTAACCAGCGGGGTGGGGAGGGGGTAGGGGGACGGGGGACGGGGCTGGAGCCCCCCCCCCCCCCCCACTTGGAACCCTTGCCCCCCAAATGAAATCAATCGGTGTGGGTGTGGAATGGAGCCCCCTATTAGGAGCCTTTGCATTTTGACCATGCAATTTTTGTGCTTCATCCGCTACCCCGCTACCCCCCCCCCCCCCCCCCCCCCCCCCCCCCACCTATCAAGATTTCAGCTGCTGGCGGGAAAAAAATTGTGCATGGGGGTTGTTTTTTTTTGGAGTCTGTATCTGGGCAATTCCAAGCAATTGTGAACCATATATCCAGCATTTCAAATTTGCATCCAAAGTTTAATTTTATGCCTATAATGTAGGCAAGAGTCCAAAGTTCAGGAATTTTTAGTTTGTTTAGCGATACTTTGTTTTTTGATGTATAAACTAATTAGCATAAATTTGCATATTTGCAGCTTACAAAATCAGTGAAAAGGCTTGTTTTTATTTATTCCATATCTTTTAGACACATAGGTATGATGTTTAAATAAATGTCAGGCACAATAGTAGTACTGATGGGAAAAGTTTTGATATAAATTTAATTTTGATCAACGGCCGATTAGTCTCGTTAATCCAGGTAATTAGTATGCATAATCTCATGTCATTCCGCAACGCAAAAGTACAATTTTTTAGGATAGCAAGAAAAATATGTACCCTATTTTCATTTAACTATTTTTTCTCTGCACACATTGACATGCTTCACAATGATATAAAAAAAATTGGAAAATTCTGTTAATAAATAGCGCTAACGAGCGTTGCGGAATGACATTTTGCGGAATGACGGTGAGGAATGACAAAGGTATTTATTCCCTATTATAGGTAATTTATTGAGCAAATTGTGATATTTTTGTGTACTTGGTATAAGATCATCCTTATTTATGATAATTCATTCAAATATGGACTCTAAACTTCTAAAAAAGTTTCAAAATTGATGAAAACTCATAATTTGCTGAATTAGGCAACTTTGATGTGCAAGCTGTTGAATTCGGCAACTTTATCACAAAATCATGGCTACTTTACCTGTAAATGATGATTTCAATGTGAAAATAGTTGGGTTACTTATATTCACGAATTTGTAACATATGAAATGCCACTGATTACTCTTTCTTTTATTTTTTATGCATATTAAAGCATAAAAACATGTTTTTTCTTTTCTCTATGGAGTTTTGCACACAAATTCACACTGTCATTCCGCAACGTCATTCCGCAACACCTACTTTTATTTTTTGATGACCTACTAGAAATCCTAGCTGATGATTGAGTTTTATGAAAATGCTTTTGTCAGTTAGCTAACACTTCAAACCTTCTCTAAAAAGTAACTTCAATAATGATACACTCTAAAAAGTTCACAGAGTTTTCACTTTGTGTAAACATGTAAAAAAAACACCAATCGTCTGCGTCATTCCGCAATGCAAATTTGCATATGCAAATTAGGATACTTGGAAGCGCAGTCTAATTTTTTCCCTAGGTTTATTTTTTGAGTATCAATCGCTATTATCAAATAAAGTTGTAAAATTGGGAGTAACTACAAATCTCTGGGATTTACACCCAAAAGAAAGTGGATTTTTGTGTGTAAATGTCATTCCGCAACGCGTGGAATTGCCCATCTCTCCCTCCGAGCAAATCCCAAAAGTTGACAGCCCTGGTCTAGCGCGCTGTACCGTCGGTCGGGAGTTTTCCATCAGAGCACAAAATCGTGGGTTCAATTAGTCGTCTTGAAACCATAATTCTTGGCTTACCTCCCAAAAAGTTCCTAGGTCGGAAATTCTACAATCACATCTTAATTCAGTATGGTTATGCACTTATCAATTGCATTCCCGGCCCCGGGGGACCCAGGGATAGTGGGGATTAGGGCCGGGACGTACAAATTGCCCATGTGACGTCCCGGCTACAATCATGTACGGTCCGCGCAGGGCCGGGCACCAATTTGTGTACGTCCCAGCTACAGTCCCGGCCCCCCTTGGCCGGGACACAAAGTGTACAGTCCCGGCCACCCATTTCCCAGGACAAAGAATTCACCTGGCTACAGTCCCAATGTCGCTTATTTGTTTCTGCAACGATAACCATGATAACGGAATGCATTTCTATGTGTTCCCTATGTGTTATTAGGCTTATTCCGTCAAGCGCCTCGCATCTCTAGCTTATTTATAGAAAGCGCCCGGGGTGTACATTTGTGTACCTTAGCGTACGTCCCCGCTACACGCCCAGGCTAGCGGGGGCACAGTTTGTACGTCCGCGTGCACTCCTCCGCATAGCCGGGCATCATTTTTTGTACACTCGTATACGGTCCCCGCATGGTCCCCGTCATGCCCGGGTCCCCAGGGGCCTGGCTTGCAATTGATAAGTGCATTAGTTTATCAGTTTCTCTTTCCATGGTTTGATAATCAGATTTAATTGTAGAATTTCTCCTCAACCCCATTCACTGTGTACAACGTGCAGGTCTATACAGTGAATGTCAGTGCGCCGTGGTTCGGAGAGTCACATTAAGCCGTTGGTCCAGTGTATTCAGACCCTGAACACTTTAAATTAGTTGCAGACCTCATCGTTCCGGGTCTGTTACCTGTCACGAAAACTCATGTCCCTAGGTTTCAGGGGCCTTGGCGCGATAACAAGTTAACTTGTTCTGCCAAGTATTCTATAGATATAGATACAGAACAAAATAAGTTTTAAACATTAAGTATGAATTATCATGCAGCTTTAGAAAAATACTTACTTAAGTGGTTTCCAACATTGCCAAGGTATTGAACGGAATGGTTAAAAAAAAGTAGCAGCTTTTGGGAAGTGTACGTCCGCAACAGAAGGTGCATAATTTAATCAAAAAAGTTTAATTCTTAATATGTTGGTCATTTTGTTTCTAATATCAATGAAATTTGTTGGTTTAAAGTGGCACATTTGTAGAGGTGCACGTGTCCGCAACACAATATGCCAAGGGTAAGCATTAAATTGATCCAAGCATAGTTTTAGCAGGAAAACACAGAAAAAATTTAAGTTTCCTAGCTGTCTGGATAGTAAAGTTTAATTTGGGAATAAATTATGAGCATGTATTAGGCTAATCTAACAAAGTTCCGTTTTCCCGACTCCAGTCAGAAAAAAAATGCCGATCAAATATTTCATTATTTCCGCATTTATATTTCATTATTTCAAAGATTGTTTTAATGTGATCTTTCACACGAAAGATACATTTTCAGCACTTTTTACGATGGCACGGCTGGTACAAGCCTCAAGGCATCAAATCAATAACCAATGTACGCTGGTTCCCTGCTCCTTGGACGCTTCACTTTGTGTGTTCTGTGAGGACAAAATTTGCGGATCAACCAGCGTATTGAATGATTTTGATGGATCGATTGACTAGTCTTTGGAAACGCTGCATTGCGTATAGAAATACCACACTGCGCGGCCCATTGATTTAAACGCTAGGTTTTAAATGGATATTTCTACCGTGCACTGGGTAGGACGCTTCATATAGACAACTTCAAAATAAATCAAGTAAGACATTTACGGTCAATTTAATTCGGATTTTTTTCATAAATATATTTAGTTCAAATTTATGATAAAATGGTTTATTTGTTAAATTATTGTGTCATTATTTTGTTCTGTACATGTGAACCCTGCTATGAAACGACCAAATACCACCCGTATACGTTCAAATTTATCTATACCTGTCATTTGTGCGTCCCATCATTTGTTGTCTGTTGCTGTGTGTTTTTCAACTTGTCAATGTCAATACTTTCTTTTTAGTTTTATTCAAGGATTGTTTATTCAATGTTGATCTGTAAAAAGTTGAAGAGGAAGGGAAGGTTAATACTTCCCTGAACTATACTAGCGACTTATGATAGTCAATCGTTTCAGTCCTTGTTTGCTGGACTAGATGGTGTCGGCGAGTATCAAATGGTCAGATGTTCAGTAGGGGACAAGAAAGTTTTTTAAAGAGAACACAAAGTATATTTCTTTTTTATGTGAAGTACACCTCCAAACACAATATGATGCTTTCATTTGTTGTGCAACCTATGTTGGCATTGGCAAAAGCTCTGTATGCAAGAAAACAATTTCTATGAATAAAAGTTTGCTTCCAAAGATGTGCTTTATAAACACTTTAATGTACATGTACCTAAGTGATATTTAAATGAAGCCTGGTCATTATTTACTCATTTCGGGGCTCAAAATATAGCATTCCCCACTTAACTTTGAGCCGATAATGAAAATTTGAAAATAATGAATAATGAAAAAGTCCCCTACCCAGTCATGAAAAAGTATGATACGGGAAACATGGTATCAAGTATTACTAAATAAATCCAATTATAGTATAGGGCCTAGGCTTTATGTGATCTGGCACCACAAAATGAGAGCAAAAATAAAAAATGATATTTTTTTTCTTCACATTTTCAGAAAGTAGATGTCCTCAGGTTTAAAATGATGCCAAAGTTGTTATAATATGCCATTCCAGGGTAAAATTATGATAAATTTTAAAGGTAGATGACCCGATTTTCAACTTGATGTTTTCTATTTTACATGAAAGGTCATCCTTAAAATTGTTGCATTCCAAAGTTTGAGTTGCATAACTCCAATGGTTCTATTTTTAGAAGCGCAAGGTCAAAAGACATGTGCCCATTGAGTAGTACACAGACTGGTTGGTGGTAAACCACCTTTGGCAGTAATTCACCACATTTTAGCCTATGATTTCCAAATGAAACATTTCTGGCCCCTAATTTTTACAGACATAATGAGAAAAATATGGGGATTCTTCTGATACCAAAATATGTTGAAGTGAAGAAAAAAATCATAGCCCCAAAAAAGTGATCGGGTCATATACCTTTAATCACCGCTGAATTATTGAATTGGAGAAAAAGGCCTTCAAAGTCAGTGAAGCTTATCGTCACTTGGCTCTCCAAATAATCTTTGTCAAAACTTAATCGAAAGATTGTTTATGCCAAAGACCTCTTATTAAACGGCCTGTCATTGGTTCATTTGGAAATTTACAGGGTTAAACTACTATCAATAGCTCTGGAAAGCCCTGACCTTTAAGACTATACCAAATTTGACATAGGGGATAGGGCCTACTATTTTAAACCCGTGGAAATGATGACGTAAACAAGGTAATTTTGAGACATTTCGAGACATTTTTCCTCTCTTTGCTTTCATTTCTTGAGATGTAAGAATAAAATGCCCTCTCTAAAATTACTTAAAAAACATATTTAGACCCAAAATATTTTCTTAAAATACTTAATGTGATACATAAATAGTTTATCTTTCCGAAAATGAAAATATCTAATTTTCGACCTCCCCTTGTCAAATTGACTATTTCAGGCCATAACTCAAAATCAGCTTCAGCGACTTTACGCTCATTTTGCCGTGCCAGGTCACAAATTGAAAATTCATGGGCCAAAGTTAACTTTTTGCCTAGTTTTTAGTAAATCCCTGGTCTGTGTAGTAACAAAGACCATCGCCATAGGCCTATTTGTACTTTTGACCATCATAATTTCATGATTTCCTTTGTCAAATGAACCGACAGTGCCAATCTCACGTTCATTAAAGGTTTAATGCGGTCATTTCAAAAACAACAGGTGCCCAGCTAGATGTGGCACACGCGAGGGAATGATTTGAAATGATCGCCAATTATTTGTTTTGATTATATGACATGTAAGAGCTCTGATGCCCATACACTTCACGTAACGGTATTATGGCTTGGCAACATCTGTCATCTGATATTATCTGCATGTCCGTTGTCGCAGACTTTTAGTTTTAAGTTTGGCGCCACCAATATAATATGAAAAACCTAGCTACGGCAGAGTTCCTTTAGTATGTACCCTGCATGTCTTCAATGGGGACTTTTAAATAAAGAACGACCCATACACTTACAGTGAAGAATAAAATGGTAGGGTATTCTAAAAGCTTACCCGCTACGGCTACGCCAGTCTAGAGACGAGTTAGGACAAACTATTAAATAAAATTAAACTTTAGACTTTAGTAGGTTTTATTAGGCCTTTAGATTACATTAAATTAGAGGCCTATTGTTTGCCCTAAAATAATATTGCAGTCTGCAGTATAAGTTAATCACTATAAGCTTACATGTAATGATGTATGTTTTACTATGCACTGACTGTCAGTCACTATTATACATGTATGTCAGTCCTAGCAGGTGTCCAAATATGGCCACCAATTTGGGAGCCATATTTGCCC
>CM069443.1:44876245-45005113 GCA_035610835.1 Ophiura sarsii | reverse complement strand
CGAGCTTTCAAATGATATGAAAATCTCCGTATGTTTGAAACAATTCTGTTACGAAAATGTGATCGGGTCATCTACCTTTAATATAAACATCACATTTTAATATCGTGCCATGCCCAATGAAATTATTGCTTTGGAGGTTTTGTAACTCGTGTGGAACCTTGAGTCCTTAACGGAAAATTGCATTAGTATTGATATGATCCACAAAACGCGGGTATTTGCAGAACAAACAAACAAACAAAATTAATTAAATAAACAAATACTAAATATTGGGGGGGGGGGGGGGATGCGCTTGATCGAGGCGCGCAAAATAAATGGGATTGACATACTAAAGCATGACACAAGGTGCAGATAGAGGAAATCAAAACAGCTGTTGTTGGAAAGGAAGATCTGGAAAATGAATTGTGGTTCGGGTAAATCACCCGACATTAATAGGGAGGATCCAGAGTTAAGCACAAAGCATAGGCCTATTTCATGATATAAAAGATTAAAGCGCGGGTAAATATTTACCGAATTGCTATTAAAATATCACCCATGTATAACTGTTTATATATCAATTACAAATATATTCAAAGAAAGAGTCAATTACCACTAAAAAAAAAAAATACTTGGCGTGTAGATCAGTTGCCCCCATCATTGGGGCAACTGATCCAATATTTTCCAACGGTTAAAATACACAGACATCAGTGAATGACACATACAGGAAAATGGCTATTGTAACACTCAAATGGCCCCGAAAACGTTCCTGAAGCCATTTGGTTAAGCTTGAATATAACATTGAAACTAACTCGAGCGTAGCGCGAAATGGCTATTTTAACACTATTGTCCAGTAACGTTTCTGAAACCATGTTGTTAATCTTGAATATAACATTGTGCGTAGCGCGGAACAAAATGGCTATTGTAACACTAAAAAGGTTGGAAAAACGTTCCTGAAGCCATCTTATTTAAGCTTGAATAATATAACAATGAAACTATTTCGCGCTTCGTGCTCCGAAATTGGATATTTTAACACTAAAAAGGTCTATATAGAAAAAGTTCCTGAAAATTGGCTATAGGCCTATTTAAAAAAAGGGTCAAAAGAACATGCATGAACTCATCTTGTTAAGCATAAATAATTAAACCTTGAAACTAATTAGCGCGAAGCTAAGCGCACAAAAAAAGCAATTTTAACACCAGAAAAACGTTCCTGAAGCCATCTTGTTTAAGCTTGAATAAATATAACACCAATGAAACTATTTCGCTCGAAGCGCGCAAAAATGTTGCTAAGCTTGAATAATAAACATTGAAAATATCGCGCGGAGCGTGCAAAAATTAGTTATTTTAAACCGTTTTTGTAGACTTAGGCCTAAGACATGCATCCTGTTTTAAGCTTGATTTAAGGCTGGTGTCAACCCCGGTTTGGGCCAAATTTATCAAGCACTGTAACTTTTAAATTATAAATGTGATGCACATAAAAGTATACATTTTTTATAATGAAATGAGTCAGAGAATCCATTTTTGGTATCAAATTTTACTAAAGTTAGTGATTTTTACATTTTTGCCCAAAAATCACCTTTTTGGCACCAACAATTTTCAGACAACCTAACAATATCAGTTTTTGATTAAAAATTCCAAATTTCACCAAAATCATCTAAAGTCAATTATCTAGGAGTGATTTTTTTGTTTTGCTTAAAATTTGTTTGTTTTGAAAATATTGACCAAAAAGTGCCAAAAATGAGATTTTTGAGAAAAAAAACATTTTTTTTAAAATTTTAGTAAAATTTGATACCAAACTTGGATAATGTAACATTGCAACTAATTAGCGCGTTTTTGTAAACTAAAATGGTCCAGAAAACGTTCCTGAAACCATGTTGGTATGTTAAGCTTGGAAATTGACCACCGCTTACACACGTTTGTATCCCAATATTCTTTACTTTCCTTATTTCTCGCGCACGCTCTCTGTCCTCTCTATAATTCTATAGTCCCCTCTTCTTCACCCCTTTTCCCTTTCTCTTCCCCCTTTTTCTTCCCCTCTTTTCCCCTTCTTCCCCTCTCATTTTCCTCTCTCTCTCTCTTCCTCTCTTTGCAAATTTTACGGGGGGGGGGGGGGGGGGGGGGAGCCCTCCCCCTCCTGTATACGCGCCTACACCGATTTCGCGGTCTGCCGACATCAGCGAGTCAGCGACCGATATCAGTTCTAACTACAAAATAGCACCTATCAACTCCAACTGCAATATGCACTAGTGCATGAATATTTTTACTGTTGCATCTATCAATCACATATATTAAAGGTCATCAAAGTTCAAAAAGATTTAAACTCATCTTTATAAATCGCCCGTACGGTACTATCAATATCATGTGAAGTTTCAATGAGTCCGACTCAGTTAAGGAGACGGCTTCAAAGATCTGGAGAATATCACATGTGCACATCTGTTGGCATGTAGAGAGGCCAGAGCCCAGAGAGGTAAGGATGTCAAGTTTCAACATATTAAAGGCATATTATATGATCGTTTCCAGGGAGCGCCCTCTATTCATGATGTTTTTTAGAAAGTAGATTTTTTTTGCAGATTTACATTTCTGATCATAAACATAAATCGTACATACATTTCAAGTTACAGAGGGATACGATTCCTAATTACCTCAAAATCATGGTTTTAGAGTGAATTTAGACTATACTCGGTTTGGCGATCTCGAGACAGTGACGTATCTGCGTATTCTACTAATTGCAGCACATAACGCGTGCGCCTACTCGCGGCGCTGGCGTACAAACACGAGCGTTGAAAGGCGGAAGATACACACGCGTGCGTTAAAGCTGCGTCTGTTAAGTTACGTCACTGTCTCGAGATGGCCAAACAGAGTATAGAGTATAAGTTGTCGGATATCCGACAGTTTATTTTCACTCTAAAACCATGATTTTGAAGTAATTAAGAATCGTATCGCCCTGTAACTTGGATGTATGTACGATTTATGAACAGAAATGTAAATCTGCAAGAAAATCTGCTTTCAATTTTTTTTTCGATGTTGAGGGCGTTCCTGTAAAAGATCACATTAGGTAAAATACGTACTCTTCAAAATAAAGCAGTATGTCCATACTCCATACCATTACAAAAACCTTATTTTGGACCAGTTGCCCCTAGACTGTGTCCCCGCGTGCGATTATTTTTTTTGTACATGAGTTGAGCAAAATCAGTTCATTTGTGTTGTGGCCCACCAAAGTATTTATGAACGTTCAACGCATATTCATTTGATTTCTGATTGGACAAAAGTTTAACTTCTTATGAAAATTTGGTGGGCGTGTATTTTAACATCGTTTCTAATGTGTAGATGGTACAGTTCATAAATGCTTTTTTGGTCAAGGTTTTACTGTGTATGACCCGCCTACAAATAATAAATCGAGGTTGCCGTCTACCAAGGTTAAAAGGCCGTGTACTCTATGAAGTATATTACATATAGCGGGCTATTTTGTAAAATCAATTCATAAGATTTATTCAAATTGAAGAAAAAAACACATAAGAAATTCATAATAATTATTTTGTATAGTAATGACTAATATAATTTATAATTAATCTCAGTATAATTGCTATTTATTGATTTTACGAACAACTATTTCTAAAATTGAGCAGTCTGTAACTGAACGGTACTTTGTCTACTCCAAAAACAAATCCGAGAATGAGGATTTCTTTCTTTTGATCGTAGCCTTTCGACTGTGAATACGTACACGTCAGAAAACCGGCGGAATTTTGCATTGAATCATTCTAAGCACCTCCGTTATTTCTTTGTAGCGAATTCTGTTGAAACTCAAAAATGTCGAAAATTCAAGGTAATATCATGATATAGAATGCAAGTGATACTGATGATTTAGTCAACTGAGTCAACTCGACAAAAATCAAGTGTGATTAAATAAATGGCCCTGGCCTGGGCTGGGCCGGGGATTAAATATTAATAAGCTTATTTTTTTATCCTCTTGAAATTGAATGAATTGAAGCCTAAGATTAAGAAGGCCAAAGCCAGGGCCAAAGTCAAGCCTTCAATCTTAGTCCCTAATAATCAAAACAATAATTGTCGATCATTTCAAATTATTCCCTCCTGTACTACAAGTGAGATGCTAGGCCTAGGGATGTTCATATATTTTGTAGAAATGTTGAATTTAAATGTTATTAGTATTGATGGAAAGATCATGTAATCCCCTTTAAAATGAGTGCTTGATGAGTTAACTAGGTTAAGTATAAGTGAAGTTATGAAACAAATTGTGCTGTAAAATTGATGGTTTTTATAACAGTGTATCAATGCAAAAACTTTGATTCATTATATATGCCATGTTTAATGATGAACCATTTTTCAGCCCAAAAGGGCTCAATATTTTTTTAGCCCAAAAGACTCCCAAACCAAACCTACGGTAGTTTATGTACATTGTTACAATGTATTCCCCTACCCCAAACATAAATCCTACAATAGTTTTAAAGCCCGTTTTAAAGTTAAAAAAAACAAATATTAAAAAATAATTGGAAGATTTTAAAAAAAAATTCAAAGTATTTGTTGGGCTTTTACAACGTCCCAGACCCCTTCCACCTCCCCAGACCCCCTTCCCGGGTCCCCTCTTCCCCAACCCCTCGCCCATAAAACTATAAACAAATCAAAACAAATCCTGACTGCGCGATCTTGAAAGCACATGCTCCTGATCAACAGATTCATCAACACGGCAATACCGTTTTGCCGGCAAACATGCGCAAATCCATTTCGCCCAATACAGAAATGAGACGCATGGTCGGCGTGGATTGGGTAAACACATGTGGATCAGACGATTTATTTCTTCAAACTGGTTACTAACGGTTCAAGTTTAGACAAAACGATGGACATCTTTAAGTTAAATATAGTATCAGGATGCAACAACCGCTAGAGTTGGTCAGACCCTTCAGGTATTAAAAAGATATTTGAAAAATAGATTCGTAACATCATGAACATGGATGTCAAATTCGGAAGGGTTACGACTGGTTTAGCATGCCCGATTTCCGATCAAAATTACTCTATTAAATCGACGATATTCTGGAATAAGATTTTTAATATTAAATATGAACGTATTTCGACTAGAAAGTACAAAATATTCAACTTACCGTCATTTGAAACCAGGCGTCGTCCACTCCCGCGAGTGTCGCCGTATTTGGGCCAGATGACGTAGCAACACCTGTCAACATTTTGGTATACGGTGAAGGGCGCCACTCGCAAAACTATGCGTGCGACATATCTGTGTGACCTCGATCGAGTCTCGACACTGACGACAGCGTTGTGCGCCTGCTGTGTAGTTTTTGTGTCGCAAGACTGCATGCATACCTTTATAATCGCTTTATTTTATAGAAAAATGTTTTGCATTAAATTGTGCTCATCACCCGCACTGATTCAAAACTCTTTCAACACTTTTGATTCTACAACTTTTTATTTTATAGAATTTCGATGAACGCGAGCGCTCGGATCCCGACGCTCTGACTCTGATCGGCAATGATTTGTTTTTATAAATGAGTGAGGTGGTGCCGTTAATTTACAAGAGCATACAATGCATGCAGGGAAACGTGCAGTCAACCTAAAATTTCTCTTGGAAGATGATGCTGATTAGAAATTAGTAGTTAATGACTGCGTATCAGTTGTTTGGTTGGAGCAGGAAGTGGTTAGCCTACTAAATACTATAGACTGATTTAAAATTGAATGAACACATTAAAGCAGCTTAGGCCTCGCCAACTTGATTTTTAGTTTCCCGTATCCCGCCCACGCTTCATTTGCATGCCCGCGTTTGAATTCATTATTGAAATTTTGGAAAAGAAATACCGTTTTTGCAATGAAAACGTCCAAATTCATGCATTTTGTGTGATGAAATTGTGAAATGTTTATTCATTTTGACCAGAATAGCCTTTCTGTAACTTAAATCTAAATTGACCCATTTCATTCTATGATGGTGTGCAGCGGTGTACATGTATAAGGGGGCGCACCACCAAATAAACGCTTCATGAAATTTGAGTGTTGACAGTCATGTTCACGGTGCTATTGTGGCGCTTTCTGCAAAACTTGAGATATAGTGTTTGATATCAAATTCAAGCATTTGTCTTCAATTTTTTGAATATTTTACCAAAATTTGGAAAACCTTGTTGAATATTTATGCGTGGGACACTCCATAAATTATACGCGGCGCATTTTCAGACGTGTTTAGAGTCATTTTCATGGTCATATTTTGAAATATTCTGCAGTACTTGAGAGACACTGTTTGCTCTCAAAATAAGGAAAATTGTCTCAACTCTCTAAATCACCGGTCAAAACATTGTCTTATCCCTTGACTTTTCCCGCTACAGCGACAAATAGTGCCGCAACCCTATTGTTAATGGTACACATCACTCATATTTGGGTATCGGCTGTTGTGAACATCCGCGTGCTTATTTTAGCTTAACGTTTTAAAAATAGTATGATTTGTTGGTTATATAATCTTAACTTATATCTCAATCATATTGCCAAATATCTTCTTATTAACCCTAACACTCCCGGTGGATTTTCCAACGAAATTTTTTTCAAGCGAAAAAAGCACACACAACAAGAGGTGCCACGTCCCGGGGTTTGAACCCACGACCTCTCGGTTGACGGGCGAACGCTCTACCAACTGCGCCACGGGGAAAGCTGTGCTGGGCGAGTGTATTCGCCCAGCTATATAGCCCGGGCCATTATTTCAAACAAAAACCTCGGCGCCAGGTGGAACCGACAGGCTGGGAAATGGGATTTCATGGGATACGGGGCTGTAAGGGTTAATCAAGGTAAAATTAAGAGAAAAAAAGTGAAAATAAAAAAAATTAAAAAAATCGTTCCTTAACCCTAACACTCCCGGTGGATTTTCCAACGAAATTTTTTTCAAGCGAAAAAAGCACACACAACAAGAGGTGCCACGCCCCGGGGTTTGAACCCACGACCTCTCGGTTGACGGGCGAACGCTCTACCAACTGCGCCACGGGGGAAGCTGTGCTGGGCGAGTGTATTCGCCCAGCTATATAGCCCGGGCCATTATTTCAAACAAAAACCTCGGCGCCAGGTGGAACCGACAGGCTGGGAAATGGGATTTCATGGGATACAGGGCTGTAAGGGTTAATCAAGGTAAAATTAGAGAAAAAAAGTGAAAATTAAAAAGAAGAAAAAAAATCGTTCCTTAACCCTAACACTCCCGGTGGATTTTCCAACAAAATTTGTTTCAAGCGAAAAAAGCACACACAACAAGAGGTGCCACGCCCCGGGGTTTGAACCCACGACCTCTCGGTTGACGGGCGAACGCTCTACCAACTGCGCCACAGGGGAAGCTACAGCTATATAGCCCGGGCCATTATTTCAAACAAAAACCTCGGCGCCAGGTGGAACCGACAGGCTGGGAAATGGGATTTCATGGGATACGGGGCTGTAAGGGTTAAAATCGTGACTTCAATGTTATAACTTCGATAACCGAATTGCGTTATTACATAAATGCGGAGTGATTTGGTGGTGCGCCCCCATAACAATACGTCTGACATCCACATTTTGTATAATAATGAAAGTCGTAAAAATAATGAATAATGAAATGGTTGCCTCCCCTGTTTTGAAAAAAAATGTTACGGGAAACTAAAGATCAAGTTGGCGAGGCCTTATTGTGTGAAGCGCGTACAACCACAAGCATGATAACTTTAGGCGCAATCATTTTTGTGCTGCATGCGTGTGTGTTGTTTGTTTAATTATTAATAAGACTATAGTCTACTGTGGACATTTAATAAACATTTCACTGTTTTTTAAATAAATGTTACGCATTTAATACAGGTTAAGCTGGAAGGGTTCAGTGGTTATGTATGGATTTTCACAGAACCCAATAAAATCAACTGATCACAGTTAAAAACCTAATAAAATCACAGAACCCAAGAAAATCACCGAACCCAAAAAAATCAACTGATCGACAAAGTCATTCAAGAGAAGGGCCGTTTTTGTTTTCCATTTGAGCTCATTCAGCCATGAAGTCATGGACCTTTCATTTTCAAACAACACTAAGGAAAAAAACATTCAAACTCAAAACATTCATGTTCAAGTAATTGTATTGCACTGTTGTATTTAAGTCAATTTGGTTGTTGTTTATGTATATGTTGTGCATGTTGTATTGTATAGCGCTTAGAAACCTTTTGTTTTTTGCGTTTTATAAATGTTGTTTATTATTTTATTATTAAGGAGACAGTCATAGGATTATTTCTAACTAAGTTTTATTGGTAAAATGTTTTACCTTACGATGTTATGACGAACTGTTGAGAGGGGACTTATTTTTGGTTTAGTGGATGAATGAAGTATAACAAAAACAAGGCAAAACAAACATAAAATCAAGCAAGATCGTTCTTTGGCCATTGGGTCTGCTTGCTCTATTGAGCTTGAATGCCGTAACAAACAATTTACAGGGATGGTGAGTGTTCCGATTTTGGCCCAATTTTTTGTATGGCGTTTTCTATTATTCTACATGGAGGATCACTACTGCCTCATTACAAAATGTGAGTGAAATTTCTTGAGCGGTTCTAAACATAGAAGCAAAAATTCAATTTCAATGTTTATCATGGAACGATACACATACTTTAGCAGTGGTTGGTTACCATTGGGGTCTTGGGGATACACTACTTTTCTGTTTGTAGCATTTAAACGAAACATATCTTCAGGAGGCCTACATTTTGCAGGATAATTTAGTGTTAAGAAATATATGGGCTTTCTTTTTAGTTTTGATGCCCCATGGGGGAAAGTTGGTGTGTTGTGGTCACACTTCAAGTTTTTAATCAATTATCTGCACAGCTGTTGCCATATTATAATTGATTTTTTTAATGAGAGTGATATGGTTCAAGGCAAATTATATGACCAGTTTGGTTATGTACCAGTTTCTATCATAACTAACATTCCTGTTCCAATTACCCCCATTTAAATTCAGATTTAATGTAGCTTAGAACTGGCTATCATATGTGAATAGGCTTAATAGCTCGCAAGTGATTATGTGTATTTACAGGTAGGAGGGAGGGGGGAGCACTAGTAGAATCAAATTTGAGTCCAATCTGTAAACTTACAACATCATACAGAGATACAGTATTTGCCTGTGAATATCATTGTATTTTCCATGTGCATTTGTTAGCTTATAATCGTAAATGCCCAAATCAATAAAGTGTGTACTACATAAAGTTAACCGAGTATGTTGTGTGTTTTATCTCACTAGGTGGCGCTGTTGTTGAGGTCAAGGGAGATGAGATGACAAGGTGAGGAGAGTAATTGCATTGTAAATTCTTCTAAGTGTAATATTCATCTTGGGAGTGACTAGGGATTGGTATGCATACTTGTCATAGAAAACACAAACAAGTGTTAAATGTGACCCTGTAGTGTAGCCAATGTCTTTAAAAAGGGGTCTCTTTTTCAGGTCATACACGGAGATTTAGAGTTATCATTTCAACCAGTATTCAACGTTAAGAGTCATTTATTGCAGGGTGTACATCATGCATACATACATTTACAAATTATGGTAAAATTGGACACTCACATTATCATATATGAGATGTCAATCTCAACTTCAGATCCTATGTTCATAGTTCATTGTAGCAGTGCCTATAAGTAACAAATCCCAATTATGTTTATAAGCGACACTCACTTTAACCAATGGGCCAATGGCACTCACAAATAATTGCCAGCTATGATTGTGATACAATCCAATGATTGTCAGAACATTGTCAATATAAATAGGTGGCCCCTGTTTTATCTCGAACTTTTTTGACTTAAAATTAAATACATTGTGGCTGGTAGTCACAAAATGATATTAAAACTTTAAATAATACAATGAAATGCAAAGATACAAGAATATTTACATTAATTAGTATCTCTTTTCAAAGTTACTTGTTATATGATTGGATTTTGAATATTTAATGATTTTCTTCTTCAGGATCATCTGGGAGGCTATAAAGGACAAGCTTATCTTCCCTCATGTTGATTTGGATATCAAATGTTACGATTTGAGTATTGAAAACAGAGATGCTACTGATGACAAGGGTAAGTTATAAGCAGGGCAGAGAAAAAAAATCATTCTGGGAACGCTATTTGATTTAAGCGCTACATTTTCTGCGAGATTACTTCTTTAGCATCTTACCATGTGCCTTTTCAGGAGCTGATATACCCTGAGTTCCCTTTGCATCAATGGTGGGGAACAGATCAACATTTTTTGGGAAAAGAAACAATGTTGGGGACAAATGCGTGCGGAGCGCGTGAAAACATGTAATGTCAAAATTTGCTTGGAATTAGCTAATTTGACATTTAGACCTAATTTGACATTTAGACCTATTTCAATGCAAATAGAAAATGTTGACAGTGAGCAATCATAATTTTCGATTGCTTTGGGGACAAAAGATGGGGCTTGATCTAACTGTGGCAAGGCAGGGGGGGGGGGGGGGGTGTTAGAGGGTGTTAGCCCTTTTAATGGTCACAATTATCAGTCCCTCAACTTAGACACTCTGTCTTACATTTAACATTCTGATAAGCTAGACATTTGAAAGTGAATGGTGGCACCTCTTTCAAACACAAAATCATCGGGGACAAATATATTTTATAGTAACACCTGAATACATTTATGAACATCCCTCAAAGTAACTGTGTGACAACAAGTGATCTTGAATAAATTGGGAATACCTTCACAGTTCCAGTTTAATACATTTTTTTCTTTTTTTCTTTCTGCGACCCACAATTTCTTTCTTGGAACGCCGTTCCCGTGGATATGTAGCCCTGGTTATAAATATCAGTTTTTTGAGTGACAATTTTGAATTCATGGTATTTTGTAAATAATTCTTTAAATATGGATAGCAAGCAGTTGCGTAAGAAAGAATGTTGATGGATCAGTTCAATGTGTCTACAAAGAAAGAGAATGATGATGGAAAGATGATCGAGTAGCCATAGAGGTTGCAATGATATAATGGCAGATATTACAACTCAACTATCCCATATGTCATTCGTCTTTTAAATCAATGTTAGCTGTTTATAATATTATGTAATATTTCTGTATTGTTACTATGTATGATATGTAACTTGTAAGCCAGTGTCATCAGCTGTGCTGTTTTGCTGGCATTTGTATACCATGAATAAATAAAAAATAAAAATAAATGGATAAGAGCTTGCAACTCTCGAAACTGGATGTTTTTAGAATCGAATTAAGAATTCTATGACATTTTACTGTTTTTGGCTTCATAAGATTGTAATAGATAATTTTATAATCGATAGGGTGAATGATTGCTTAGGTAATTACTCCACATATTAATTTCCTTTTGTTCAACTGTAGTGACCGTGGAGTGCGCTGAAGCTATTAGGAAGTACAATGTCGGAATTAAATGTGCAACCATCACTCCAGATGAGAAACGTGTGACAGGTAAGCTTGATTAAATATTGCCCATTCTTAGAGGCAAAGTTAGTGTAGGCTATGGCTAAACAGGGGTGAAAAAGGGTAATGTTTCAAAATAAAAACAGTTCAGTTATGTATCAGGATGTATGCACAGCACATATCTTCGTTGTTCTGTCAAAACTCATATGTGACCCACACAAGTAAATGAGGCACAATGAGGGACCTATGAATATTGAGTTATTTATATCATGATGATATCTTTATATCAGTAAAGGAACGGTTTGGTACCAAAGTCAATGTTATATCAGATTCCTAACCAAAGTTACGGGTTATTGAAAATCACTTTGTCGTAAAAAACATCAAATACAAATCGTCAAGTTATGGACATTTAGAGTTTTGGTTTTGAACAAATCAGTGGAGTAAATGATGATTAAATACCTCGAATTGTAGTTTAACTCTTTATTTTGATGAGTTTGAGTCTTTGGTTGGATACATGACATGTATCGAAGTTCAGAATAAGACTTTTTATGAATTTGACTTATTTTGACCATGTTCCACATTGGTGCTCTTACATAACATATTTCAATTTAGCTACTGCCGCATTGCGCCTCATTCGTTCATGTTCGGTCACATATGTTTTTCTGGCCTTTAGCATATATATAAAGTAAACTGCCCAATGGTTATGCATATGAAGTGTTGCTTTATACATGTTAACAAAATCATTAATAAGGTTTTGATAGATGAGTTTTTGACCCTTGAACACATTTAAAGCATACTTGGGGAAGTATTTTTACTTTTATACATGCCTAAGGGCCAGATAGAGATATGAGGTTTTGACAGAACAGTGACGATACCCTCCTTGTCATTTTTAGACACTAGCATGATGTACAGAATGGTGACCATGATCGAATCCTCACCATTGTATAACATTAATACAATAATCATATCAGGCTATAGGTGGGCCCGGTCATCCAAGTACTTTGTACCTTTTGCCGTTGACAACAAACCAGATGTTTTAACTACCTACTCTTTTTTACGTTCTACTCGCCCATACCCAAGGGATCGCATCACGCTGTGTACGCTGTGTAAGAGGCTTTTATTTACCTCTTTGGTTTATGGTCAACGGCATGTGACGTCACTCCGTGGCGACCTATACTGAGTATACTCAGAACCAGTTTGAAGTTTCCCGCCTTTTGCTACATCCTGACACAAAATAACTGATTTCTAATGCAGTATTTTTGACTCTAATTTGTTTTGAGTAGAGTAGAGACCCCAGCCTGAACTCATAGAGCCACCTCTGTGGCCTGTATATATGCAGACATTTTATATTCACAATTTTTGTGATGTGTACCTAACAGAATTGCTTTGCTATACACCTAAACAGCTCACTTTTTGTTGTTGAAAGGATTCCTTTTTGTAATCTATACAGTTACAATATTTGATACAAATCATACATATAGTTGCATCTTTTAATCTTCACTAAACGTTAATTGAAGAAATTGAAATTAATCTGCACTAAACTTTAATTCTCATATTGGCTTTATTTTCAGAATTCAATCTGAAGCGGATGTATAGGTCTCCAAATGGTACCATACGTAACATTCTTGGAGGTACAGTGTTTCGTGAAGCCATCATATGCGAGAATATACCAAGGCTGGTAACGACATGGACCAAACCTATCGTGATTGGACGTCATGCTTATGGTGATCAGGTATGTGATGATGGTATCATAATACTGAAACTTTTGTAAGACAAATTATATTCAAACATGTTTACCCTAACCAATTTGGGCGTGGTCTCGGGAATTATTTATGTTGATGAGTCGAGTTGACTCTGTAATAGTTATAAGGAAGGACCTTTTCAGCAGAGTTAATAGTCTGAGTTCATTTCTTCATGAATAATCGCGATAGCTGCGCACCAAGTGCGTTCCAATAAAATTATTTGTTAGATGAGTATGCGCACGCCGAGCGCAGGTTACTAATGATTGCCCGAAAGTACTGCGCCAAAGTGTTCGATTGTTTTGCTCATTGACCGATCAATCAAATTAAAGCCTCACGCCCCTAATCTGAATATTTAATGAGTTATGAGGAAACATGATTAAAGCTTATTTTTGATTAGTTGAATGTAAAAATGTTTATGAGGGGATGATCCGACTTGGACTGTTTCAATAACTAAGAAGGGATGGACAAAATAAACAGAAAGCTAATTAATTATTGGCGTGATTATATCGGTACAAATCAACTATTTTGCTAAATATGCATCTTTTTGCGCCCTGAGGGACAATTCCGAATGACAATAACAACCGAGGATTTCAAAACAAATTCACGAAAACAGTTGTTACACAGTCATTATTCTCTAAGCAATAGAGCCTCAATGTTGTGATGCTTTCTCTCTGGTTGCTTGAATTAACCACATGCTTCCTGATGTCTCTTCTTAATGAACGAACATGCATGTAAGTGTTAGCGATTGATGCAGACATTAACAATTTCAATTGTAAAATTGGATGAACAAACCAATCATAACCGCAGTTTATTCATCATTATCAAAATCCTTTAAAACTGTACATTATTGGGGTAAACTTATAAACTATCATGTTTACCCAGCAAAATTGTACTCGCAATATGTGAATTTTTTTTGTACAATTTGATTAATTTACCTCAAATTTGCCCCTACCTCTCTAAAATCAACTTCTTTGCAGTACAAAGCCACAGATTTTGTAGTGCCTGGCAAAGGGAAACTGGAGGTGAAATTCACACCCTCAGATGGTGGTCCGGAAATCAACCATGTCATTCATGAGTTTAGCGATGGCGGAGGTGTTGCCATGGGAATGTTCAACACTGATGTGTCTATCACTGATTTTGCACACTGCTGCTTCAAGTATGCCCTGGAAAGAAAGTTCCCACTGTATCTAAGGTATTATAAATGATTGGACAAGTACATACCCTCCTTTATACGCTAGCAACCAAAAGTATTTGGACACTTGGTTATGGTGTCAAAATCATTCTAGATATTAAATTTGGACTGCAATATTTGATTATGAGTTGTACAAATGTGTTGCTGAATCTCTTCTCATTAATAAATTCATGTTTCCTACAACTTCTGCTCATTCCATTCCATGAAATTGAAGACAATATGAAGAAAATATGCGCCTTCATCAAATCTCAATACAGATTTTCCATTGGAAATAGCTCATGAATAATTAATGAAGCTCATTATAACCAATGCAGTCCTATGGTAGACAGTCTGTAAATGTTGACTTCCTTTCAAGAAAACCTTTGAAATTGTTTGTCAGTGGATTCACTCAAGTAAAACTAATCCAAAACTAATCTTTAATCTCTCACAGAGTTATTCATCTTTAAAAATAGAATATTTGGGAGGTAATTTTTCCAGTGGGTCAAGTAGTTCAATGCAAATTTGTGTGGAATAAATCAGCAAGATCGATATAAGAATATAACTTAATGTTTTGCTGGCCATGTTGCAACTATAGCTGGATGAAACTATGGCATATGCATTCAGAACAGCAGCCAAACTGGACTTTTATTTGTCTAATGGCTTTGTTTGATGTATGATATACATGGATATGTACACTGAGATAGCATAGTTCTATGTCTAAATATTTGTATTTACACAAATTATCTTTTGGAGTTGCAACGTTATGTGTGTGCAAGTGTGTGTTTGACCTTTTGCAGTTTTCTAAATTGATTTATTTTTTATTTTTAAATGGTTACAGGATTGAACAAAATGATTTATTTTGGCAGACTTTCAGAGCATTATCTTTATATCATATAAAAAAAAATGTGATGCAGCACATCATAAGGGGGGACTTTGCGGCTGTGTGTTTTTCAAGGTATAGATGAAAACAGACAGAAAAAATAAATAAAATAATCAAAACTTAGGAGCCAATGTCACTCGTAAAATCTGGATGCCTTGATCAATTTTGATTAATTTGGTTTCATTTTAAAGCTTAGAAAAATTCTCTGAGCGCACACATAATAAACTCAATATTGACTTAAGGAGGCTGTGCACCTTCAGGTACAGCCTCCGTAAAACTGCCGTAACTTCTTCATTACTCATTTAATCTATATGAAAGTATACATTTTTTTGCAGGAAAGGGTTCAATTAATCTAACCATGATCATGAAATTGACCATTTTGGAGAAAATTATAAAAAAACATGTTTTTTTGGCCCATTTTAGGTTTGGAAAAGATAACTCAAAATATAAAAACGATTCCTAGGGAATTGTATGAGGAATATATTAAAACTAGTATGACAAAATTTGACAAAATATATTTTGAGTTATCTTTTCCAAACCTAAAATGGTCCAAAAAACGTGTTTTTTATAATTTTCTCCAAAATGGTCAATTTCATGATCATGGTTGGATTCATTGAACCCTTTCCTGCAAAAAAATGTATACTTTCATAGATTAAATGAGTAATGAAGAAGTTATGGCAGTTTTACGGAGGCTATACGAGGGTGCACAGCAGCCCCCTTAAGGGAAGTGTCAACCCAAAATATATGAAATTTATCAAGCACTGTAACTTTTAAACTAATAATGTAATGTACATAAAAGTATACAATTTTTCAAATGAAATGAGTCAGAGAATCCATTTTTGGTATTAAATTTCCCCCAAAATAGTGATTTCTACATTTTTGCCCAAAAATCACTTTTTTGGTGCCAAATTTTTTCAGACAACCTAACACAATCAGTTTTTAATTAAAAATTTCACAATTTCACCAAAATCATCTAAAGTCAATTATCTAGGAAGCACCTTTTTTTTTTTTGGCTTAAAAATCTTTAGTTTTGAAAATATTGACCAAAAAGTGCCAACAAAATGTTTTTTTATCTCAAAAATCACATTGTTGGCACTTTTTGGTCAATATTTTCAAAACTAAATATTTTTAAGCCAAAAAAAAAAGGTGCTTCCTAGATAATTGACTTTAGATGATTTTGGTGAAATTTTGAAATTTTGAATCAAAAACTGATTTTGTTAGGTTGTCTGAAAATGCGTAAAATTCCTTCAAATTTGAACTTCTAGAAAACATCGGTTTAGTTAAAATATTGACATTTTCCACCATTTAAAGCTAATATAAATGTTCACGGAATACACGGGCGTGTGACCTAAAAGGCGAGTATACCATTATGAACAATCAAAATAAACTATCAGATTCAATTTATATTGTCACAATGTGAAGAAATTGGAAGAAAACTGAAATTTAAATGACGGTAAGATTGGCCTTTGTTTACATTTTTAGACATTGTTTTGCGCTCTTTTGTTTTTCGCGTCTACGTCGCAGATATTAAGCGGCGCGTCTAGTATTACGCACGGGAATATTCAGCGCGCGACGCAATGATCGAACAGCTGTCGCAGCATTTGAAAAGCGCAGAACTCCGCTTAAATTCCCGCCAAATAACCATGCGCCTTTTCCTGACTCAAACTTACCAAAACAACAATTTTAAATCACCCAAAAGAACGAGAAATAATCGCTTCCGATTAGTAACCTATGATGGTAATGATAGAATACATATAAAAGTATAAAATAATAGAGAAATATGAAATTCTATTTTGAAAAAAATGCCGGGTTGACACTGCCCTTAACCTGCAAAGTCCCCCTTTTGATGTGCTGCATCACATATTTCCTCACTTTGGACTTTGCTAGTTGGCTAACAACAGTCTAAACAGCAATTTATTTTTGCCAGAAAAGGTACATGTCACTCCATATGAAGGAAGACTACTTTCTATTGTAGTCTATACATGTACTCATTTTAGATCATCTTCTTTAGCCAGTCAAGCATGCCAGAGGATCACATTTACGATTGATGCTAAAATGAGTTAAGTCAGTCATGCATGCCAAGGATTTGTTACTTTTACAAAAGCTTCTGGGGTTATACTGAGTGGTTCAAAAAAAAGTTGACCCAAGTTCAAGGTAATCTCCCAACCACATTTATAGTTTCAGATAATTTGTGTTTACTTAGTCTTGATCAGCAGTAAGTTTTGAAATTATCTTAAAAAAATAGTACATTTAGCTTGGTTAGTTCTTCAGATATGGTTCATAACAGAAAGCATGCACAAAACTGACTTGTCCACAAGAGCAGTACATTGTGAACAATTGTGCATATTTACGATTACAGCTTCCACGGACAATTCCGTTCTGTGCATTCCATCTCTACTAAAAGGACGCTCCTGTGGACAAGACAGTTTTGTGCGTGCTTTCTGAAATGAATCATATCTGATAAACCAAACAAGCTAAACGTACCATTTTTTGAGGATAATTTTAAAACTTACTGCTGATCAAGGCTAAGTAGAAACAAATTCTCTGAAATTATAAAAATGTGGTTGAAAAGTTACCTTGAACTTGGGTCAACTTTTTTTTGAACCACCCGGTACAGCATGGTATTATATTCACTAAGCTCATGAGGTCCTTTTTCAAGATATTAAATTCTCTAACTGTTTACATGTAATTTCCTCTTACACATTTCAGCACAAAGAATACCATTCTGAAAAAATATGATGGACGATTTAAGGATATATTCCAAGAAATATATGAAAAGTAAGTGAAATAATACAAAAAGTGTTTTCCTCTATCATTAAAACCAATGGAGTACTTTATTTTGGTTTTTGTATGAAATATTTTCTTGAAATGAATAAATGTGGCGCATCACATATGAAGGTAATATCTTGATTTGCTTTCACAACAGTTGAGATTTGGATAATGCATGACAGAATATTTATAGCAAGCTTGTCAACGATACTAGATTTATGAAGTTATAAGAAAGTTAGAAATAGAAATTATGAATATGAATTTCTTTTCATTTATTTCACATTTACAAATGATTTATATGTCAATATAGGAATGGTATACAAGCAGGGGTAGCATTGACCCCCGAATGGGGGTGAATGCCCCCCAAACAATTTGCACACATTTTCACCTCTAATATTGGGACTTTTTGAAAGCTTGTGTTGAAATCAGACCCCCGACTTTTGGATCTGTAGCCTACAATCGCTATATGGCAAAATATCGTTGTCGCCCTACAGTGCACCCCCCCCCCATATTTTTGGATTCTTTGCATGCTCGGGGGTGATGCGTCATGAATGTAACAAAATCAAACAGCTACAAATCAAAGTTGCTTCTTTTTTAGACAGATTTGGTTAATGGACTGTATCCCCTTATGATTTGCTCTCTAGACCATTATCAAATCACCAAATCCTTAACGAAGTGGAAATTAATCCTTAGTACGTACATATTTTATTGTTTCCTATAATGTTTATGTATATATGTCTTTGTAGGGAATACAAATCACAATTTGAAGCCAAAGACATTTGGTACGAGCATCGCCTCATTGATGACATGGTGGCGTTTGCATTGAAGAATGAGGGTGACTTCATGTGGGCTTGTAAAAACTATGATGGAGATGTACAGTCAGACTCAGTAGCACAGGGTAGGTACTCATAGTCTTATTATAATCCATATACTGTAAACGTGGAAATGTCCACGCTATATTCATTCTTGTGCTTTTTGGGCTACAAGCAGCTACCACAAAAATAAAAACACACAAACATACTTATTTTTTGTATAAGTCTATATAATGAACTTTCAAATCGGCAATTTAAAAACAAGGAAAATGGCTGAAAGTCGGCGTTGGCAAATCGTGAAAATGTAATCGCGCGAAAACTACCACTTTTACAATACCACAAAATACCACGCTAGCAGCATGTTTGAGCCCAGTCTTCTTCAGTATGTCTTATTGCCTCACCGCAGAAGATTAATGGTGACGAACAAATTAAAATTTTAAAGCCAATCTCGATGCTGTGTGGTTGTATCTAGTGGTGTTATTGATACACTTTTTGTTGTTGACATATAAGAAGAAAATACACATTTTGGAGATGTCTTGTTGGCTTGCATAAATAGTGGCTATTTAAAAACTTGAAACCGTACTGTGGGAGAATTGCTGTAGTGCCATGAATATCACAGCATCGAGATTGGCTTTAAAATTTTAATTTGTTCGTCACCATTAATCTTCTGCGGTGAGGCAATAAGACATACTGAAGAAGACTGGGCTCAAACATGCTGCCAGCGTGGTATTTTGTGGTATTGTGAATCTAATTATTAACATTTCATGCTTAAGAGTTTAAAGCAAGAAGTCAAAAGAAACCAAGTGGGTTTGCTCGAGCTTCCACATGGATAAACCCTCCTACATGCTGGTATAGATATCAATATCCAAGTCATGCTGCCTGCACCTTGCAATGTCTCCCAACATCGCATGATGGGGAATGGGGAAGGAAATGGTAAAGGGGAAAACACCTGCTGCTTTTTGACAATGACTTGCCCAATTTTCCGATCTTAGTTGTGCGAATTGGGATGGTTCTAATAAATTGTTTCAAATGTTTCAATTTTTTTCTCCATGATTGCAGAGTACACATCTAAAACTGCAAATATATGTATGTTAGATATGAAAGTTGTCAAATCCTTAATGATTATAAGGGATTACATTTCATGGAGCTCTTTCCCATTTACTCACTCCCATCTGTTAGGTTATGGATTCCTAGGTATGATGACAAGGGGTCTTCGCTTATTATGTACAGATGGTAAGACATAGAAGCTGAAGCAGCTCATAGAACGGTAACGAGACATTATACTATGATTGATGATCCTGTTTTGTTTACAATTTTCTATTAGGTTATGGATCCCTAGGTATGATGACAAGTGTACTGGTATGTCCAGATGGTAAGACAGTAGAAGCTGAGGCGGCTCATGGGACGGTGACAAGGCATTATCGTATGCATCAACAAGGCAAAGAAACATCTACCAACTCTGTCGGTGAGTACGTGTATCTGTATTGCATTGTAGTTGTGTGCGGTATCAACCTCCAGACCAGTTTGGAAGTTACAAATGCAACATTGTTTGAGGGGAAGAAGTGCAAACTACTTGCTTTGCAGCGTTGTGTTTTTAGGAGGTAGTTAACAAATACAACATGGTTTGGGGGAAAGTAGTGCAAACTACTGGTCCAGTGGTGTTGGATGACTGGTGTCCGCATCAGGAGGCAACACCATTTTTGTTGTTGTTTGCCGGCAGATTTTCAACCTCATATTGGCGTCGCTGTACAATATTTACGTAATATTCATAGGCTCCAGAATTGTTTCAGGGGACTGTGTTGATTTGAGGGAAGAAGTCAAAAGTCCCGCACATTTGGTAGTAGCATAAAAACTATCAAGCATTCGACAAGCTTTTTTATTTATCCGACTTCGTTAGAAATGAACCAATCAAATAGAGGAAACCCTTATAAATATGTATGAGGTGTAATAGTTCCTATTATTACACCTCATACATATTTATAAGGGTATCCTCTATTTTGATGAATGGTTCATTTTTAACAAAGTCAGATAAACAAAAAAGCCTGCCGAATGCATGTTTGTTTTTACACTACTACCAAAGGTGCAGGACTTTTAACTACTTCCTTTGACACAGTCCCCTAAAACAATACAAGAACATAAATATTGAACAGCGATGCCAAGAGCGAGGTTGAAAATCTGCTCTGAATTTGTTGACGACAACAAAAATATAATCATCTGCCGACGATATTTGCGCAACTAACATGCTCAGATTCGGGGGTTCTTTTGGATAATTAAGACGCTGTAATGACCAAGCATGTATACAAAAATCTGTGAAGGTCATCAGCAATTATTGTAAAAAATAGGATCCATTTTTTCGATGATATTGTTCCTGCTAGAGGACGAGTCCATCATGTTTGCTACGTGTTAGGCTTACTGTACATATAGCCAACGGCATGCAGAGCACCGTATATATAAAATACCAGGCTGAAGTAAATTACCACCCACCACTCAAACTCTATCTAGAACCCTGGGTGTCCCATTAAGTTTTAAAAGATTGTTCATGTAATTAAATATTTTCTATCTTTACAGCTTCCATTTTTGCATGGACTCGAGGTTTGGCACATCGCGCCAAACTTGACAGCAATGATGCCCTCACTAAGTTCTGCACCGCTGTTGAAGAAAGCTGTGTAGAGACAATACAGGGTGGATCCATGACCAAAGATCTAGCTATCTGTATCAAAGGACTAGCAAAGTAAGGATGACAAAGGAAATAGTGTATTTTGGGCCCAGACATGCATCTATTACATGTTAGAATAATTTAGAATTATTTAGTCACAATACGCTACTTGCACGCAATCGCCATTTTAGAATGAAAGCGAGGCTCTCCCCTCATTACGCGCACGCCAAACCGCGTCACGCCAAACCGCGTCACGCGATGCACAAACCTGCGTGAAACCATGACGCAGTGTGGCGTGATAGTTTGGGGAGAGCCTTGCTTTCAATGGTTCCATCTGTACCGTGCAAGTAGCGTATGAGGCACTTTATTCTAACCTGTAATTGATGCATGCCTGAAACCTAAATTACAGTTGTCAAATAGCAAATCAAAATGTTTTATCATGTTAACCTTATTTGTGACCCATCACGTCAAAATGGAGGCTGAGTCAATTCTGAATTGTTATTTGAAAAAACACATTTTAAGCTTTGAAATGATACCATGTTGAAGGTAATCGGACTTTGCAATCACAAGATAAGAATTGAAGAAGCATATTTGTTTCTATTATTTTCTTTATATTTCACCATATATATTAGCCTCTATCTCAAAAACTGTTTGCCAAAAAAAGTCCTTTTTGATGTGACTCACATTTGGACTTTCAATATGTGTATTATAGCTGGTACATCAAATTGTTCAGGAATCATTCATAGACAAATGCCATGTTTTTCATAGCAGTTAGCAAAAAGTAGAACAATTCTAAAAAGCATTCCTAAATGATATTACCTCTATCACATTTCACAAGAATAGTGTTTGCCAATAATCTCTACCCTCAGATGTGATTTGATATATTTAATACAACACACAAATGTGACACATCACATCATGAGGTACATGTTGTCGTTATAATCAAGACAAATAATTGTCAATCATAGCGTCACGATTCTATCAGGGTCCCATGCGCCTGGTGCGTATCGTGGCGGCTGGTGCGCCTGTTGTTTTGGCATGCAGTGCATCGCACAATTGCGTTCAACCTTTGGATGAACGCACGCTCAGATCATTGACGCTATGATGAACAATTATTTGTTTTGATTATAGGCTGATTTTGAGATACAGAGCAAAATATCTTGTAAAATGTAAAGAAAATAGAAAGTAGTACATACCTTGTTTTCCTCATATTTTCAAAGTATCGCTTCATTTTTCAAAAACTAGGAAGACATGGTGCATTACAAATGTCCTGTGTTATTATTGTTTTTTTGCCAATATATCCTGAATAACAGATAAACCATTGAATAAATGACATTGCCATGTAATAACATTTACATTGTGCATATCATAACTTGGAGATCTTTCAGATTTATATTAGACCTATCAATTTTTATGCGAAATTTATATTATACTCTAAAATAGAATACCCTACTTTGTAAAGATTTTAAATTTTGCTCTGCAAGCAAGTAATGTTTCACTTTGCTAGGATTTGGTTGAGTAATACATTGTGTTGATATTAGTGGCCAAAAACATCCACATTGCATTAGATATGTATATTACTTGTTTTGCAAGAAATCATTGTGTAAATGTTGTTAAAATAAAGATTTATGATGGGAGTTCTTTTTGTTCCATAATACTTGTACACAATTACACATGTCAACGTCCATCTCATTAAATATTTAATTGTATGCATTGATTAACATCTATCTTATTGGTTATTGTCTTATTCATTGCAGCACTCAACGATCAGACTACCTCACCACATTTGAATTTATCGACAAAGTTGCCGAGACCCTCACGGCAAAATTGAAATGACTATACCAAGGCAAAGGAAATGTACCCAAAGCTTCCAGTCGACTGTAGGTTTTATCATGTGTGCTGGCTGTCATGGTAATAATAATGTAATCAAAATGTAAGGTGATAGAGCATAACACAAGGTGATAGAGTGCATACTACCAGAATTAATCTTAAACAATAGTAATATATAAACGTTATCATATCAGCAATAAGTCCACCTTACACAATGTGTTTATATTGCATCAAATCTCTGAAACTGGTGTGGGACATTATACTACTACAGTTTATATTTAGGCATTGATACTGCCAGTTGTCATAGAATACTGAAACTAAATCTCATTGGCTCGGAAGTAAGGGTCAATGTCAGCTCTACAGCGATAAATCTTATTGGATAGATTTGTAGTCTGCTTTCTCAGGGATTCAGAAATGCATCGGATTGGATAGGTTTTTAAATCATGTAAACCGAATCGAACGTGACACATATGTCAGGCATGGGATCTTAAGTTTCCCACAGAAGCTTTTTGTGTTACTCTTCTTCTTCTTTCTATGACATTTAATTCAACAATCTGTTCCATGTGAATGATGCCTTTTGCTTATTTGTGCATTGTTATTGAGACAATCTCTTGATTGTTGACATGTGCTTTAGTAAAGGGTATTGAAGTATACTTGTGAGCAGATATTGTTCATTTTGATGCTGGACATTTGAAAAGAATCTTAGAAAAGAAGTAATAAGTTTCTTTTGTTGCTCGGTTTAGTACTAAATGCAGTCAATAAGATTAATCGGGTTTGGTAGTATACATGAGTGATAAAAGTTTGGTATTAAATTTAAGGTTATTTGTATACTATAATAATGTGTATAGTGAATGATTCTACCAATAATCGCTCTGTGGCGAACAGGTATCTAAAAACTGTTGGTAGGCAACCACCTCTTTCCAGTTGCTGTAGATAATCACTCACTACCAATCAAGTGTCCTAAATACAATTGATAGAATGTCCTTGGTTAAGACATGCTACAATTTGTTTCCCAGCATTCAGTTCACACATGTGGTAAACCTGGACATGATTTGACAGAAATTACATACAGTAATTTGCACTTTGTAGAAGGTGGACTTATAGGGATCAATATGACAAGGCATGTTGACTTCCATGTTTCAAGATATTATAATCATAGTAAATGGAATAATATAGTAAGGTAAGATATGCTTTTAAATGCAGCCCAAGAGCTAACCAGGTCAAATTTCAAAGTTGATTTTAATATCAGGCATTGCCCTTTAAACCACACAGACAATTAGGCTTTACACATAACAAGTAAAATCAGTGGCTCATTGTGACCTTTCCCTCTGAAATTCTAGGATGGGGGTCCTCGCGGGAGTCCAAGAGTAACCAAATTGAGCATTTCCTTTTTTATACGTATTGGTACTTTTGAATTTAGACATAAACAGTCATAGTTCTCCAATGCTGTAGACAAAGCTTTAAGAATAGCACTTAAATCACTTCTAGTCCAGAGGACACTTTCTATAGAATAGCTAGCACAACTCACTGATAATAATAGTGACTGCTATAGTCAGCCTCATAATGCTATAGAAATAATTTCTACAATGCCTGTGTTCATGTGTACATACGTACATGTTTAAACCTGGAAGTGTGTACTGGACGCGTTCAAAAAATGACAGCGCGTCATGATTGGTCATTTGTGAAAACGTCACACGTAGGCGACAACAACAAAACCGGCTCGCATGAAATAGCTTGAATTTCGTCCATAGCATTAGGACAGTGACTATAATAACAGGCACTTGATTTGATATATTATGATTTTGTGATTCCGTCATATTGTTAAAATAATCATTATCATCTGTAATGGATATAAGAATATTTGAATAATTGTAATATAAGTGGCTGATTGAAAATCTTGAGCCACATTTGTAATACTCCATATAGAAAGTATCAAAGTAATCATGGCAATACATGCCATAATCAAAACAAATAAGTCTTGATCGACAACTACGTACATCTGACACAGTCTGGTGCACATAGGTTGTGATTCACTGCCTTCATGCCGGATACATACACATGTATGTGGCAAATTGGATGAGAATTGTTTGATTTGATTATAATGTAGTAAACGTGCATTAGAAACATCTCATCATGTTGGATTATTTGTGTAGTGTAGTAACGTTTTGTTAAGATTATTTGGAGTAGTTATGATTATTTGAGATGTATATTTTGATTATGAGTTTGATAATGAAAATTAAATAATGAATGAACGATATATTGTTTTGTGGTTACCAACACCGATTTTAAAACTGCACAAAAGTGTAACTGCACTGTAATGTCTGAAAATAAATGGTTTCAGTTAATGCTGCACTTACCAATTGCAACCCTGGCCCCAGGGGACCCGGCACATGGGAAAGGTAGCGGGGACGTACACAAATTGTATCCCAGCTATGATACGGGGGACATAAAAAGTGTGCCCCCGCTAACTGGGGTGTGCAGCGGGGACGTGGCATCACTGAAAATGAAAAAAGCTTTAGGGGGACCGGGACTGTAACAGTGACGTACACTTTGTACCAGCTAAGAGGGGCCGGGACTGTAGCAGGAACGTATAGAAAATGGTGCCTTGCCCCAGCCCCTTGACCGTACAGGACTGGACCGGGGATGTCACATCAATTTGTACATCCCAGCCCCAAATCCCTGCTAATCCCAGGGCCAGGTTTGCGATTGATAAGTGCTTTACATCATTGTGCATGATCCCTTTGAACAATGATATGGTAATGACTGTGGTGCTGCTACCATATGTAATGTGAAATGTTAAAAAGTTATTAGTTAGTCTGTCTTTCTATGTTTTTTTTATTGATAAAGCAATATGGGAAATAAGAAAATAGTGCTCAGCAGGTCCCAGGCATGCATCAAGGCTTCAACAGAATAAAGTGCCTCATGCTTATCATGAACACTTTATTGCACTGTGTAATTGATGCACACCTACAATGGCTTCATCCCTATAAGCATTTTTGAAATATGGTGGGCACTAAAGCAGAGGGCGTCTTTCCACTTTTGTCAGCTTAAAACCAGACGCTGCCAGATATGTTCACAAGTTTTCAAGGTTAAATTATGCGTACACGGTTACGTGATCAAGCAAATGGGACAAACGGTTAATGACGGATTAAATTCAACAAATGATACTGACACTGGGGTTGACTTTCCATCTCCAGCAGGTTTAGAATGAAATAATTTAGTTGATGAATTTTCTGTGGTCATATAATCAAATCCATTTTTACATTGAAACCAACAGAGATTCAAAATGTATGGTTACCCAAGTGGAAGCGCGCCCTCTACTTTTGTGCAATTACACACTTTGCATAACTGAGACCTCAAGTACACTTTATCTCTAACCCAAATCTTAATCCCATAACCCTAAACATTGCCCTTAGCCTAATCCTAGTCTTTATCTATGCTAGGTTTTGACGAAATGGTTGTAGAATGCATCACTAATTAGTTGAAGTGGGTTAGAATGGTTATTTACCATTTCAGGTTATGGGAATATAAGTTGGACTGAATTAATACACATAATTGTTAAATATAGTTAATAACGCTGCTTTAATCTGATTCAAATTCCCTTGTACATTCCAGGTATGTGCAATTTCTGCATGATACCAAACGTATAGTACAGTAGAGGACATCATCCATGTAGTAAAGCGAAACAGACTATGGAAACAGATTCACACCAGACCTGTTTTACATTCGTTAGAGTCGGTGTATGTCGTCCAATTCATATCATGAATATCAAATACATATCATATAACAGGTGTATATTCTTTCTTAAAATCTTAAACAAAGTTCAGTATTCCGGACAAGATGGTTGCTGATCCAGAACATGGATAATCTCTATTCATTGTATTTCAGTGCACTTTATTACCTGTTATGGTGCATGCATACTTCTAATTTCTTTAATATAGGTGAATAAATTGGACAAGTTTTGATGACTGATTTTGTTATGATACTTAAGTATGACTGAATAAATAGATATTATGTACAAAAATATATCTAAGGCTCTTAAAAATGAGAGATTGTTTTCTAATAAACGCCACATTTTATAAGTGATTGTGCCAAATATATGCTATATTTTATCTCAATATATTTTCAATACAAAAGTGTCAAATACAATTGGGATGATCTGATTGTTTTTATGTATAACAGATGCAAATTGATGTATGTATACATTCATAATAGAATAAGTAAATTGTACACATGTTAATATTCCAAGGTATTAGTTGTCAGAATCAGTTACATTCTGGAAATGTTAAGATTAATATTACCATTGTTACAAAGAGTCATTCCCCTGATAAGGTGTTAATCCAAATGCTAATCGGAATGAACCCTGACCAAAACCCTAAACCTTGAATCTAATTACGTTTACACACATGACCCTTATTTCTTTTTCGATTATTGACCTTTCAAAAAGAAAATTGTTAAGGTAATTAACCCTTAATAAATATAATTGAATGAACCATGGGGAAAATAACCTTTCTGTCTTATGAATTTTCATCAAACAATGTCAGACAAATGATCCTTTCGGACATTTCAACAAGTTGAATGGAGCAAATGTACTACGCAATCTACGGCTGGGTACCGGCACATTTTAGGACTTTTAATATTTCAACAAGTTGTATACAGCAAATGCACTACGGCAATACAAAAACTGATTTGTGGAAGAAAAATAGTACTTTGGAATATCACACTGTACCACAATATATTGTATTTTGCAATACACAGCTGCGTGTATATGGATTTGAATAAGAGATATTATAAAGTGCTCAACAAAAGAAAGTCATACACTTTGTTCATGTCCTATAGAGTGTAGTCCGTTTGTTTTTTGTCCAAACAGGCTGGATAGACATTTAGTTGAATCTTTCTGGAACTATTTTGTACCAAACATGCCACAAAACAACAAAAATAAACCATTATAAACACGATTTAATGAAAATCCATTATGTTTCCAAAATCGCATTTCATACGCACGCAAGCGGTGAGAAATGCTATGTGTAGCACTTGAATGGCCAGGAATGAAAGGAATATTGAAACACAGTGAAACTGCGTTGGTTCGTGCCTGAGCGAGCGGGCTATTTGATTTTAAACAGGTAACGTATTCTTTTCTCCCTGCGTAGTTTGTTGAAAATGAGTTTGGAAACGGCACAGATTTTCATTAAAGTGTAAATCATGGCTTATCTTTGTTGCTCTGGGGCTAGTTTGGTACCAGATTGTGCCTAAAAGATCTATCCAAATGTCATCTAGCCTGCTTGGTCAAAAAATAATCAACAGTTACTCTATCGGACTTAAACAAAGTGTATGACTTTCTTTTGTTGAGCACTTTATGATAAATGTTAATAAATGAGAATAGAAACCATATTCAATTTGTATGTTATCATTTATTTTTGTCATGTCCCATCTAAAACAATCTTTTATTGAATTTCAATGAACAAAGTAGTATTGTATCGCTTTTTCAGCTGATTTGGGCCAAGTCAGAATAGCTCGCACTTGACTATAACATTCCTCCAAAACTGTCGCCTATATTTCGATTTTTCGTGACATGTTCATATTGTTTTATATCACATCACTTTATCATAACACACACAATTTCGACACACAATAAAGGAAAACATGTAAACTCCAGATCAGTTCTCCATTAAGTGGACGCCACACAGGGATAATGTAGAAATATACGGAACACAACAGTGAAGAATTAAAAATACATGTTAATATTATGTTATGTGAATGGGTGTCAACTGTTTTCGTGAATTTGTTTTAAAATCCAAGGTTTTTGTTCTGGTCTGAGGAATTGTCCTGAAGGGACGCAGCCCCTGATGGTCAATTCCGAATGACCAGAACAACAACCGAGGATTTCAAAACAAATTCACGAAACAGTTGTTAAGCAGTCATTATTCTCATTCATTACTGGAAAAGATGCATATTTATCCAAATCGTTGATTTGCACCGATATAATCTTGCTAATAATTATTTAGTTTTCTGTTTATTCTGTCCACCCCTTCTTAGTTATTAAAACAGTCCAAGTCGGATTATCCCCTCATTAACATTTTTATCATTCAACCAACCAGAAATAAGCTTTAATCGTGTTTCCTCATAACTCATTGAATTTTCAGTTTAGGGGCGTGAGGCGTTGATTTGATTGGTCAGTCAATGAGCAAAACAATCGAACACCTTCGCGCAGTACTTTCGGGCAATTATTAGTAACCTGCGCTTGGACGGTGCGCGTTCTCATCTAACAATTAATTTGATTGGAACGCACTTGGTACGCAGCTATCGCGATTATTCATGAAGTAATGACACCTAAACTGTGGAACTCACTTCCTTCAGATCTTCGATTCTGTGATTCACTTGATGGTTTCAAAAAGACTTTAAAAACTCATCTGTTTAAGATTGCTTATGATTTGACTGATTGACTTCTATGTAATTGTTTTTATATTTTATCTGTTTGTTTTTATTTGTTTTGATGTTTGCGCCGAGCGCCAATGTGTTCGATTGTTTTGCTCATTGACCAACCAATCAAATGCCTCACGCCCCTAAACTGAATATCCATTGACTTATAAGGAAACACGATTAAAGCTTATTTCTGATTGGGTGAATGATAAAAATGTTAATGAGGGGATACCCGACTTGGACTGTTTCAATAACTAAGAAGGGGTGGACAAAATAATAGACAGAAAACTAATTACATCACATCACATATCGGTACAAATCAACGATTTGGATAAATACATCTTTTTCAGTAATGAATGAGAATAATGACTGCTTAAGGGAAGTGTCAACCCTAATATTTTGATGATCAACTTTTGCTTCTAAGTTTGAGAATATTTAATAAAAGTACATAAAAGTATTTTTTTACAAAGGAAATTTGATAAGGAATCCGATGGTGATATCAATGTGATACTAAATAAACTAAATTTTGAAAAATGAACCAAAAAGAGATTTTTTTACCCCAAATTTTTCAGACAGCATAACTAAAAAATAAAAAATGGTAATTTGTTCTAATATACATTTTTTGTAAACAAGACAATTTTGTCTAGGAGGCAATTTTTTCTTTTACCAAAATAAGGCTTGGTTTTGGAAATATTGCTAAAAACATCGGAAAAGTGTAAAAGTCGTGTTTTTTTGCATGCATTTTGCTAGAAATGGATGCATATCTCGAGTTTAAAATCCATAATCGAAAAAATAAAAATTTGCCTCCTAGCGCTGAAAGTCCTCTACACAATGGTAGTAAAAGCTTACCTGATAGTTTGATATATTTTTAGTTATGTTGTCTGAAAATTCGTAAAATTCCTTCAAATTTGAACTTCTAGAAAACATCGATTTAGTAAAAATATTGACATTTTCCACCATTTAAAGCTAAATGTTCACGGAATACAGGGGCGTGTGACCTAAAAAGCGAGTATACTATTATGAACAATCATTATAAACTATCAGATTCAATTTATATTGTCACAATGTGAAGAAATTGGAAGAAAACTGAAATTTAAATGATCGTAAGATTGGCCTTTGTTTACATTTTTAGACATTGTTTTGCGCTCTTTTGTTTTTCGCGTCTACGTCGCGGATATTAAGCGGCGCGTCTTGTATTACGCGCGGGAAGTTTCAGCGCGCGACGCAATGATCGAACAGCTGTCGCCATTGCTGTCGCAGCATTTGAAAAGCGCGGAACTCCGCTTAAATTCCCGCCAAATAACCATGCGCCTTTTCCTGACTCAAACTTACCAAAACAACAATTTAAAATCACCCAAAAGAACGGGAAATAATCGCTCCCGATTAGTAACTTATGATGGTAATGATAGAATACATATAAAAGTATTAAATAATAAAGAAATATGAGATTCAATTTTTGAAACAAGTGCCGGGTTGACACTGCCCTTGTATATAATAGGTATAATTTTTTTAGTTTTGAAAATATTGACCAAAAAGTGCCAAAAAAATGTTTTTTATCTCAAAAATCACATTTTTGGCACTTTTTGGTCAATATTTTCAAAACTAAAATTTGTTAAGCCCAAAAAAAAAAGTGCTTCCTAGATAATTGACTTTAGATGATTTTGGTGAAATTTTGAATTTTTTAATAAAAAACTGGTTTTGTTAGATTGTCCGTAAGTTTTTGGCGCCAAAAAAGTGATTTTTGGGCAAAAATGTAGAAATCACTATTTTTGGCGAAATTTAATACCAAAAATGGATTCTCCGACTCATTTCAGTTGAAAAATTATATACTTTTATGTACATTACATTATTAGTTTAAAAGTTACAGTGCTTGATAAATTTCATATATTTAGGGTTGACACTTCCCTTAACAGCTGTTTTCGTGAATTTTATTTTAAATCCTCGGTTGTTGTTATGGTCGTTCGGAATTCCTCAGACCCTAATGACAACCTCTGATTTCAAAACAAATTAACGAAAACAGCTGTTACGCAGTCATTATTCTCTAATTAATTGTCAAACAAAAATACAGGGTGATCAAAATGTGTTAATGTTTCACATAAAATAACCATGTATTCTGTGTTCGGTTTATGACTACAACGTAAATGTTGTATTTGTTCAAAAGAAATACTTAAATGAATTGTATGAACATACCTTCCTGGTAAACAGGAACGATTCATTCAAATTACCCAATTTTATTATACAGGGTGTCCAACAAATGATGAAAACACATTCCACTGATTACTCAAAACCTCATTTCTGTATTAATAATTGATCACAATGTTACGCCTGACATTAATTGCACGGACAGCTTGTTAAAATAGTTAAAAACAGTTGATCTTTTGAACAATTTAAAAATGATTTAGGTGACGACGATGGACAGATTTATCCTAAACACTGATTTAATAGATAAAATAATATAAGAATAAAAGACTCAAGTCAAAAGGTGCACTTTTTGTCCAATCATTTCGTTTGTCACCATGCTAAATCTATACGGGAAGATTGTCCTCATAAGTTCAGAGTATATTCTAAATACCAAACACGGGTCACCAGTGTATATTATTGTAACTAAGTGTCATACTAACAACTTCTTGTTCCTACTGCAACAACATTATACTACATGTGTTGCTAAAACTTCCGTTCAATACTATTACTGACTATTATATTACTGCTCCAAATACTCATATGCAATTTTCAGCGATATCAATCAGGATATTTTAAAGCATGTCTTTAATAATCTCGAAGCATGGCACCAACGGGTTATTCCACATTCCGTCAAATATGCAGACCATCAACGTTCCTGAATTCCCACTGTCAAATGTATCTCGCCGCTTTAGCTATGTTCAACCAAGGGCGGAAATCCCGGGGGGGATGGGGGGGATTTATCCCCCCCACTTTTTGACCTGGGGGGGATGGTCAATGTAATCATCCCCCCCCCCCCTGATTTTTCACATCTACCAACAAAAAAAAGGAAAAAAGGGGGGGAAAAGGAAAAAAAGAAAGAAAAAAAGGGGAAAAAGGAGAAAAAAAGGAAAAAGAGAGAGAGGGAGGGACATAAGAACGTTTGGAGTTTATTGTACGTTGGTTAGGATACATACGCGTATGTACGTTAAGAATCCATCTTTTGGAGGTAACTAATTAACTTCTTTCTGGTATAGGCCTATCTGCCTATATAAAAAGCCAATATTGATCAGAAATAAAGTGATTGCTTTTCAATAAAATATTGGTCAAAAGTATACCAGATCGCACGAAATGAGTTTGAAAATTGAAAAAATTTCTAGTTCTCAGGGGGGCATATCCCCCACCCTCAGACGCCCCCTGTTGGAGCTTTTAAACCATCTATACTAAAATCAAGAATATATCAGTATAAAAATGCTCAACTTCTTTCGTGCATTGATAAAAACAAGATATTTATTGAAAATGAAGTGATGGCTTTTTAATACAATATTGGTCAAAAGTATACACCAGATTACACCAAATGAGTTTGAAAATTGAAATTTTTCTACTTCTGAGGGGGCACATCCCCCATTAGACTCCCCCTGTTGGAGCTTTTAAACCATCTATACTAAAATCAAGAATATGTCAGTATAAAAAATGCTCAACTTCTTTTGTTAATTGATAAAAACAAAATATTTATTGAAAATTAAGCGATGGCTTTTCAATACAATATTCGTCAAAAGTATACACCAGATCGCACCAAATGAGTTTGAAAATTGAAATTTTTTCTACTTCTGAGGGGGGCACATCCCCCCTCAGACTCCCCCTGTTGGAGCTTTTAAACCATCTATACTAAAATAAAGAATATATCAGTATAAAAAATGCTCAACTTCTTTTGTTCATTGATAAAAAACAAAATATTTATTGAAAATTAAGCGATGGCTTTTCAATACAATATTTGTCAAAAGTATACACCAGATCGCACCAAATGAGTTTGAAAATTGAAATTTTTTCTACTTCTGAGGGGGGCACATCCCCCCTCAGACTCCCCCCTGTCCGAGCATAGCTCGGAGTGCGGTGCTGCGCACCGCCTGGATAGTACCAGCTAAATTTAATTTTTTAGGGCCAAAACTTATCATCCCCCCCACACCTGACAAGAAATTTCCGCCCCTGTGTTCAACGCTAACACTTGAGAACCTGTTAGCCCATTTGTAAAATAATAATACTCATTTAACGACCATTATATCACATTATTAACCAGCAACTAAGAATCAATAAAATACACATAACAAAACAATGCCGCGAGACTTATTCTTCAGATTTCAATTTATTTATTCTGCTCACATTTCCCTGGAATTGCAGCCAGAAAGCCTTTAACATTTAACGTGGGTGATCCACTCAAATTCACATGTTCCCATAAATTAACACTTAGGGTACCAGCAGGTGCAAAATGTTCCAAAATGTAGGATGAAAGTTGTTCCCTGCACAAGTTGCTAATGCAGAAGTTATCACTTTCCTTTAGGTAGAGAACATCCATTATTATGTCAACTCTATCTAGAATTTTAATTGATTTTTGATTCCATCACATAAGCCATTGAAGCAATACCCAAATAATTATTCTATGTGACAAAGAAGTACTGACACCTGTGAATGCTATTTTGACACAAAATATTTTGTACCTCAACATGACAGTTGCAAAAGCATTTCAATCAAACCTTATAACATTTCAAAGACAACACACCACCTTCAATCTCATGTTTCAGGGTGTGACTGATAACACCTTTCACCACTCTTACGCGTACAGCATATTTTTCTCTTTATTCAAATTTACCCCTTCTGAGCGTTGTTTGTCTTTTTAGGTCGTCCGTAGGAAGAGACCTTATGGCAGCATCCTTCGTGTGTAGTCTGTGTCTGTGTCTGTGTCTGTGTATGTGTATGTGTATGTAGTCTGTGTGTGTAGTGTGTGTCAACAATTTGGTATACACTTTTTTCAACAATTTGGTATACACTTTTTGTTTTGTCCATTTCTTTTCCATACAATGTCCAATTGCAATCAAACTTCGGTCATAGATGCAACATGGGAACCTTCATATGTTAATGAGGTCAAAGGTCACATACCAAGGTCAAAGGTCATCCGAGGTCAAGATGTATATGTAAAAGTGGCTTCATATGTAAAATTGATTACATTTGTCCATTTCTTTTCCATACAATGACCAATTGTAACCAAACTTTGGTCATAGATACAACATGGAAACCTTCATATGTTAATGAGGTCAAAGGTCACATACCAAGGTCAAAGGTCATGTGAGGTCAAGATGTAAATGTAGAAATGGCTGCATATGTAAAATTGATTACATTTTTCCATTTCTTTTCCATACAATGTCCAATTGCAATCAAACTTCGGTCATAGATGCAACATGGGAACCTTCATATGTTAATGAGGTCAAAGGTCACATACCAAGGTCAAAGGTCATCTGAGGTCAAGCTGCATATGTAAAATTGATTACATTTGTCCATTTCTTTTCCATACAATGACCAATTGTAACCTAACTTTGGTCATAGATACAACATGGAAACCTTCATATGTTAATGAGGTCAAAGGTCACATACCAAGGTCAAAGGTCATCTGAGGTCAAGATGTAAATGTAGAAATGGCTGCATATGTAAAATTGATTACATTTTTCCATTTCTTTTCCATACAATGACCAATTGCAACCAAACTTCAGTCATAGATACAACATGGAAACCCGCATATGTTAATGAGGTCAAAGGTCGCATAGAAAGATCTGAGGTCAAGATGTAAAATTTAGTACACTTTTTTTTTGTCTCTTGTTCATTTTTTTTTGTCTCTTGTTCATTTTTCCATACAATGACCAATTGCAACCAAACTTGGGTCACGGATGCAACATAAAACATTCATATGTTAATTAGGTCAAAGGTCACATACCTAGGTCAAAGGTCATATGAGGTCAAGATGTAAAATTAGCTGCATATGTAAAATTAATTACATTTAAAGTGAAGTACAATTGCAACCAAACTCCAGGATGTTTATTTTATTTTTTATATCCTGGATCCGCTAGTGGTCTAACCTCTTTCTTTCTAGATGCCTGTGGTTTGAGATCCACCTTGTTTTTAATCTACCCATATAAACGGACGACCTATTTGGGACCGCTGTCCCTATTTTTTAAGACTCTTCTTGTTTATACTTTTAAGTATAGACTAGAGGCTGCTAGAGGGGTTAATATCCGACCCGTACCATATTAGTCAATTATTGGTAAAATATTTGGTACGAAAAAAGGGCAACAAGGGGTAAATCCTATTGAGCCAGGTCATCTTAAGTTACTATATAGCGTGCGAGAAAAAAGTCCGAATGATATAATAATAATGCTTTTCCCATATAATAGTTTGTGTCATCTGTTAGGAAATTAAGTCGTCAAATGAATTGTTATATTTATTAACAGCTGTCATTCCTTAAAACCAATTGAGTAGTAAATCGCATTTGCACTATCCGCCTGTAAAGAGTAGTGCGGTGTGGGATCAAGGTAATTTAAAGACCTGGTAATATTTTCTTAGCATTTCCAAAGACATTTCCTCAGTTAATGTGTGATATTCTATCTAACAAGTGTAACTTTGCACAAATGTATTGGAAAAGATTCGTAAAGTCTTCTGTCGCAATGATACCAAAATGAAAAGTTACAATCTATCCCATTTTTGTCATGGTGAAACAGAATGAAACGGAAACTAAAACTCTCTCAATAAAAATCCCCGTAATGCTAACTGTATCAAATCAAATTTAATAGGTCTACGGTTAATACCTAAATTAATGTTATCATTAATCAGATTAGTTTTGGATAAGAGCAGTTATGAAGAAAGTCTCTATTTGAAACATTAAATGGAGATAGAGTACCCATTCTCCCAAAGATAAAATAAACCAGTTTGTATAAATAAACGACAATCAGTTTGTTTTAGACCATTGTAGACAGGGGATGTAAACAGGGTGTCTCGTTCTCTCTTCATGTCTTACTATTATGTGTCGAAATGTTAGGATTTTTTTCTCATCCGAAACAAAATATCTCTAGGATTACCCTTGAAAATATAATAATGAATGTTAAATCTCTCAATATGATGATGCTGTCCTATCATCATCCCGGATCATCATTTCGTTCGAATACAAACTTGCCATAGAACTTCCCGGCTGTTACGCCACTGCATAGAAGATATCCTCGTCTGTGTCTTGATTGACTCCACTTGACTTATACTTGGGGGAGTGCCAATGCTGATGTGAGACCAACAATTACACACCACCAACCCCTATCCCGCCTCTTCGTAGCACCTGACTCATTATCGAAATGGTAGGAGGGAAATCGTTTATAAATATGAAATTTTCCCATATTAAAATTCGAAACAGTGTTTTTATTAGAATAGCTTATCATCCCCGTGGAATACGATATCACTGCGAGGTTAGGATTACCAAAATACATTACATAGGATTTGTGGGAGAGTCTACGATATCACTGCGAGGTTATGATTACCAATATACATTACATAGGATTTGTGGAAGAGTCAAAGAACCTTTAGAACAGTGTTGACAGGTGAAAGTTCTCTAAAGTGGGTTAATGTTTATACTTTGATTCCGGAAAATCTCCCGAAAATCCGTGGCACAAACCAGGCCGGTCTCCCTATAATATACAGAATCAAAAGAGTAGCCCAGCAAAATAAGTTTTAAATAGCTTTACGTCCGGCCCCATTATCATAAGCGCATCAGTAATTTTTGAAAGATATTGCAACCCAACTATATTAACCCAACAGTAATCAAGAAAATGACACGCATGGCTGCGCAAAATACGGTACATGTCCGAGGAAATAACACTAAATTATGAGGAAATTCCACACTTTCTCATTCAACATGTTCAAGATTCAATGGGATTTCCCTGTTACGGGAAGATTGTCCTTTTAATTCTTGAAAAGGACTATTGAAAAGGACAATCTTCCCGTAAAAATCTTTCAATTGTGCTTCCAAGGTCAAAAATTCACTTTGCGTAGTCCTTGAATATAAATGACATGAACGTCATCATTCAATTTCCCTCGGCAGAAATGGAACAAGTTTGTCTTAATGTAAACTTTCACTAAACATGCTAAACAACCACAGCTAGCTACTTTCATGAACCCACATCCCACATGATCTTGATCTTCCTGTTTAACTTCCTATTGTTGTTTGTTTCTATGTTTTGTCTGAGGTATTATTAGGCCTAATCGTTTATTTACTGACTGCCAACTAATCTAAGACAATTCTCACTCGCCCCGTGCCCTGCACTTGAACCTCTTACTCGGGGAATTACTACAAGTAGTTATAGCTACTCTCCATTCCAGAATAGTATAATTACCTTTTATTCTAAAATTTGTTGACTGAGCAATATATATTATTTATCTAATAATCGCATCTTTTGTTATTTTGAAATAAATCCAATCCATGCTTAATTGAAGCCCATGAAAGAGTGCTATTGTCAGTGTCGCCGCTCTGAAGATGCAGACATTCGCTTGCATACTATTTAATTTCTCAGTGTAAAATTACTTGTAATCATAACTGAAATACTTCACAAAATGTTGTGTTAAACTTATTGTTATCATTCAACAGTTAGATCAATGACTAGTCCCAATCAGTAACAGTTGGTTAGATACCGAGATACCATATTACGCGTATTGATCACGCCCTCCGAGTTCCTTTTCCTATATCAGTCACCATATTTTGAAAGGTCGTTGCCTTTGTGTGAACCATTTATTTATATTTATAGCAACCCGGAATGTGTAACATAATGATTCAGAAGTTCAAATTCATCAATGGTATGATCATTGAACATTTGTTTTATCAAAACCAAGACAGGTTTTGTCAAGGGGCCAATGAATGAATGATGTGCCTACTCACACAAAGTTTGTCAGAATGATCTAGATTCTAGACCATTACAGAGCAAGTTGATATTGTATTAATATTATACATTTTGATTCTAATTTTGGCCAACACAATTTCTTCGAAAAATCTATAAAGTCACTGCCTACAGCGAAAAGCTATTTTGATATGTTATGAAATCTTGATAGATATGTATAAGTCAACAAATGCGTATGTTTTGTTTTGTGACAAATGCGAAAGATCATGCACTCTTATAGTAGTTACGAATCGAAACAAAATAATAGGTTCGTCTCAAAGCTTGCGCGCGCATTGGTTTTGAAATGCCAAAATACCGCGTCTGAAATGCAGGAAATTGTCAAATCAATTTTTTTTTCTTCCTACAAATTTTTATTTCGAGTTTTTATTAAAAATATCGGCAGATTTTACTTTTCTTAAACTTTTACATGGCTCAGTTCTTCAAAAAACGCTGCACAATTGTTCTTTACACAACTACATCACAATATTCATTTCAAATAGAAAAAAACAAATATCAGAAAGTGTCAACGGTTGCAAATAGTAAGAGTAAAAGTTGCCACACAAATAAAAAAAAGTAAAAAAAAAAAAAAGGAAGACAAAAAAACAGCGCGCGTCGCCCGATTTTGAAGCCTTCGCAAGCTTTGAGACAAACTTTTATTTTTGTTTGGCCTAATAGCAAGCAGGAAACTAAAATACGTGCTGTTTTAACTTTTAATTGGTTGTTAAAGTAACACGACGGGTATGCCGATTTTTACTGCAATTGTTATAACTGTTTTACGTATTTTAATCATATGAAATTATTTCAAAAATAGTAAAGTATGCACAAAATTGTAAATGTGGATGGATATTGTCTTGTATGAATTAGGTCAATACACATGATACATGCGTATGCGTATGTTTTGTTTATCGAAAATAATGGTCTAAATACAGTGACGTAAATCCAATTATAACCCCTACAATGTCGATGGAATTAAAAAAAATACACCTATTTCAAAAAGAAGTCGAGACGCCAGGCCCAATGAAGTGAAATTATGAACTCTTTACGCTTTTTATGAACGCGTATTACATTATAATTATTGACAGTCCCCGGGAATGTAACAGAGGATAAAATCATGGTAAAAACCACACGGAATTTTACTTCCTTATTTTGCAGTATTTCGTGTTTTGCGGGAGAAGATGGGGAAATTATCGATGACCTACAGGGGACAAGTCATTTATATGTGGTTTCAACTGGTTCTCATAAGTGGATATATCCTACCATAGACGGTGATCCTACCCACCCTTAAAGGCATATTATGTGATCTTTTCCAGAGAGCGCCCTCTATTCATGATTTTTTTTAGAAAGTAGATTTTCTTGCAGATTTACATTTCTGATCATAAATCGTAAATACATTCCAAGTTACAGAGCGATACGATTCCTAATTACCTCAAAATCATGGTTTTAGAGTGAATTTAGAGTGAACATATAAACTGTCGTGTTATCCCTACAGTTTATTTTCACTCTAAAACCATGATTTTGAAGTAATTAAGAATCGTATCGCCCTGTAACTTGGAATGTATGTACGATTTATGATCAGAAATGTAAATCTGCAAGAAAATCTACTTTCATTTTTTATTTCGATGTTGAGGGCGTTCGCTGCAAAGATCACATAATATACCTTTAAACATTAATATTAAACATTCGTTGAACATATGGGCCGTATTCTCGTACGTATTAAAACACGGTTTTAAGCTAAACTTTGACACATCGTTAACTAAATGCAATTCTCGAAAAAAATGTTATCTTAACAAGATGGCTTCAGGAACGTTATTTGGACCATTTAGTTTTAAAAAAACCTCTTTTTTTTGGTGCTTTTTGCGCGCTTCGCACGTCATTATGTTCAATATTTTATTATTCAAGCATAACAAGATGGCTTCAGGAAAGTTTTATGGACCATTTTAGTTTAAAAAACTGGAAATGTTTGCGTGCTTCGCGCATAGTGTTTAATAATTCATTATTCAAGCATAACAAGATGGCTTCTTTTAATTATTCAAGCATAACAAGATGGCTTCAGGAACGTTTTCTGGACCATTTTAGTTTTAAAAAGTGGACATTTTTGCGCGCTCCGCACATATTAGTTTCAATGTTTAATTATTCAAGCATGACAAGATGGCTTCATTTAATCATTCAAGCGTAACAATATGGCTTCCGGAACGTTTTCTGGACCATTTTAGTTAAAAAACAGGTAATTTGTGCGCGCTTTGCGCGTAATTATGTTCAATATTTAATTATTCAAGCATAACAAGATGGCTTCAGGAACGTTTTCTGGACCATTTTAGTTAAAAAAACTGGATTATTTTGCGCGCTTCGAGCATTCGAGCGTTGTAGCTTTAATGTAACACTTTTCATCTTTCATTAGTGTCTTTCGTTTTTTAGTGACGTGTTTATGAACCAAGCCAAAATGTATTAAAAATAAATGTAAATATTCATAGCAAGGAGAGCTTTCTTAGTCCATTCAAACATTCTAAAACCCAACAGCGGCCCTGTTAATACCCTCTGAATAACCTTAAGGCCACGTGATTGGTTTAAACAGGGCGTTACAATCAAGGGCGTCCCCAGAGGGGGGTGTGGGGGGGGGGGGGGTGTCACACCCCCCCCCCCCCCATTCATCAAACCTGTCGGCAAAACATGGTGCTGTGGACAAATCAAAGGAAGGAGGAAGAAAAGGGAGAAAGAAAGAAAGGAAAGAGAAAGGAAAAGGGAAAGAAAGAAAAAAGAAAGAAAGAAGGGGAGAGAAAGGAAAAGAAAAGAGGAAAGAAAGAAAGAAAAAAGAAAGAGAAAGGAAAATGAAAAGAAAGAAAGAAAGGAAAAGGGAAAGAAGGGGAGAAAGACCTATAACAATTATCGATCGTATGCGTAAATGATAATGTTGTGTCGGCATATACATGTATGTTATGTTAACACAAATCAAAAATGAACAAAGGCAATGTAGGCATATAAATTTGTAGGCACTGTGAACGAGCCCATTTGTATGAGATTTTGTGTCGGCGCACAACTGTTGTTATTTGCGTGAGACCAGAATTTGCGTTGCACCAGGGGCACAATCGATATCTGACGTAGGTCTATATGTCGATGTCGGACATACAGGTTGTAGGCCTATCATATGCCTATATTGAACATTTGACCATGTTTTGTTAACATTATTCAACTAAACAAGATGGCTTCAGGAATGTTTTCCATGACCATTTTAGTTTAAAAACTGAAAATCTTTGTGCGCTCCGCGCACATTCTTTCTACAGGTTTCGACATTATAATGGATCTCGAACCAAACCAAATATTATATGGGGGACGTTAAAAACATCATACTGGACCCTTTAGGTGTTAAAAATGCCAAATGTTGCGCGCTTCGCGCGTATTAGTTTCAATGTTTCATTATTCAAGCTGAACAATATGGCTTCAGGAAAGTTTTCCATGACCATTTTAGCTTAAAAACTGAAAATATTTTTGAGCTTTGCGCGCATTCTTTCTACAGGTATCAACATTATAATGGTCTCGAACCAAACCAAATATTATATGGGGGACGTTAAAAACGTTAAACTGGACCCTTTAAATGTAAGAAATGCAAAATTTTGCGCGCTTCGCGCATATTAGTTTCAATGTTTCATTATTGAAGCTTCATTTATAGTATCAGAAGGCTTCAACCAGTTTTCAATGACCATTTTAGTTCAAAATCTGAAAAAATTGGCGCGCTCTGCGCGCATATTTCTACAGGTTTTAACATTATAATGGCCCTCAAACCATACGATTTGAATTTGGACTTGATATGTATGTAACTATGCAATATCAAACCGTCAAAACGTCATACATAAGTGTTAGAAATGCCAATTTTTGCGCGCTTCGCGCGTATTAGTTTCAAAGTTTCATTATTTAAGCTTAAAGGGGCACTAAGAGATGTGTTGGAGGCTGCGCCCTCAATTATGATAAAAACTGAGATTAGTAGATTTTTATAATTGTATTAGATGTATGAACTTACACCTATAAGGATTAAGAAAATTCAGCTCTCTTTGTACAAGAAAACGTCGATTCAAAAAATGCTCGTACAGCCGCAACGAGCATTTTACGTCCGACAGTATCCCCCTGCAGTAACGCGAACCATATTTGCATAGAGGGCGTTTTTCAATAAATAGCGATGATATTGTTTTAATCTAGTTTTGCTGTGTTTTTGTTAGTAGAAACAACAATAATGGCAATTTTTAATGTTCATCTTGAAGTCTGAAATAAATTTTTAAACATTTAAAATTTTCAACACCACTTAATGTCCCTTTAACAAGAAAGCTTCTGGATAGTTTTCCATGACCATTTTAGTTCAAAAACAGAAAATTTTTATAATACTATATACTAATTTTAAGAAATACTATAATATAGTATTTCTTAAAGAATATAACACAACCTTCCTTGCGCCTTTGATCTGTCTGCTTCACTAATGCAGCCATCGAGAGTACTACAATAGTTATATTGTTAACGCCAGATAAGTAGAGAGGTTTCTAGTTAATCACCGATCTTTTTCCGATGCTTTTAACAATAGAACGAAATACCGTTGGAAAAGCGCTTTTAAATCGCTAGAAAAATGCTTTAAAGGAGGTGTCCCGCAAGCATAAAAGTGTGCATTATATGTTAGAAAAATAACTATTAAGCATAACTTTTGTAATTATATAGAACAAAACACCACACTTATGACAAAAACAAATAAAAACCGCAATCTCTCAACATGCACTTTTTAAAATTCGCGGCTATCGAAAGTCCCAGTGTCGATGATGTCATAGTTATACAATGCACATGCGCAAATTTTAGCACCGATACCCATGACGTCATCGACACCGGGACTTTCGATCGCCGCGAATTTTAAAAATTGCATGTTGAGTGATGGCAGTTTTTATTCATTTTTGTGACTAGTATGGTGTTTTGTTCTATATAATTCCGTAATTTCGGCTCGATAATTATTTTTCTAACAAATAATGCTCAATGTTGTGCTTGCGGGACACTTCCTTTAAAAGCACTGAGAGTTTGGATATGGACCCTTACCAGGGAATGCTCCTAATACAAGTATTACCTATTTGGACATTACTATTGAAAGATTGATAGGAATGTCAATAATATGACATACCATGGACATATTAAAGTATCAACATAGACATTAAATAAATATGCAAAAGAAAAGAATCAATAAACAATTTGTTACAGGACAAATCATTTCGTCATCTCGAATCCTCATTGGGGAGGACAACGATGCATGGGAGTGATTTTTCGGAATGGTCGTTCGAATTCCATCATATCTAATCAACACATAGCTTTTAAGTTTCGAAGTACCGGGTGACAAATGACAAGTTCCAGTTAATGTATTTTATCAAAATTGCTGTAAGACGACATAAATTTTAGTGGAGAGATAGATATTACGCATTTGTTCCAAAAATGATGATGGCAATAATACTAATGAGAGGAATGAGTATTCCGATGGCATTGTAGCACCTGTCATGAACGTTTTTGGGTTAGGTGTATGTCAACGTTATTTTCATCAAAGATGATCATCAGGGCACCTTACCATGCACATGGGGCAACATTAACACTGAGCAAAAGGGAATCACTGTCTGGTATAGGGCAACACAACACTGCACTGTAGGGTGACATTTCGTTATTTGTATAGAAACAATGTAATTATGGGTATCTACAATCGTACATACCAATACAAATTCCAGTGAAAATGAATTGAAGACGTTTTCCTATAGTCATCTGTAAAGAAACCTACCGTTTTAATGATAACACCGTATTTGTTTATTATCCATTTTAGCTTTTTGTGTGTAATCCAATGAGACATTGTTATAGTGCTGTGCCTTCTTGGAAATTTGATGCAAATATATATTATTTTACTTATATAAGAATATTGCTATGAAACCTTGTTGCCCTGTTGAAGAATGACCTCAACAGTTGCGTTTTGCAATAAAACTTGGTTTTATTACTTATGAATAGCGATCTGGAAAACACCCACGGATCATATCCACCATAAATTCTAGTGCTTAATTTTGATAGCAATACAAATAATTGTTACAAAAAGAACGGCCCTTCTGATTGTCGTTTAAAGATTAAACGAAATCCGAATTTATTGTCCCAGTATGAGTGTTTGGAGGGTGAAAGTATTGTTGATGTTCATTTTGACGCTATAATAGGCCAACTATCAAGAGGTTACGTCAATGTTTCCAAAACATGTGACCATGCTAACGATGTTGCCAAATCTTCTGACGGATGCAATTCATCATGTTTATAATTAACTGTGTCAAAGCAACTTGTGTGAAGTATAAATGGCAGCTCAAAAATATTTTCCAACGAATTTATAATACTTGTAGTTTTATTCTCATATTATTATAATGTATAAAGTGAAGATACATGATATTTCAAATTCCGAACAATTCCACAAACCTTACATTTTGTTACTATTGTACTGATAATGATCAGCATGAATGTTACTACAAACACACCATCATCTTTGATATTTCGAAATACTACCGTATTACTAGTTTTGAAATACATTGAAGCCATGTATAATGATGATCTCGTAGATGTCTTGCTTTGAATCTGATGTATTTAAAGTCAGTTAGGGACGCACCATTAGATACTCGGGGGGGGGGGGGGGGCATGGAAGTTTAAAAAAAAAAACTTTGCCCACTATCCAGGAAAAGAAGAAAAAACTTTGCCCACCAACAAGGAAAGAAGAAAAAAAGATGACCCACTGCAGAGTAAAAAAAAAAGAAGATGACTCACCCACCTCAATATAAAGAAAAACAGTAAAACCCTAAAATAAAACCACTTTGCCGCATTTGCAAAAAAAAAAAAAAAACTTGCCGCCAAAGGCGGCGAAAAAAAATAAATTACGCCTACTTCGGTGGAGAAAAAAAAAATTCAGCCCGACCCCAACTTCCATGCCCCCCCCCCCCTGAAAATCAAATGGTGCGTCCCTTACTACAAATGAATGTCCTTGTATTGATGTATTACATAACACAAAGAGAAAGAGAAAACAGACAAAACGACAAATGACCGGAGGTGTTTAAAACATAACCCGGGACAGAACCGCGCAACATGAGAATTAAGTTAGCTGAAGATACAGATATATTTATCAATGCTTTTTAATGGGTTTTGTTGTTGAAAAATTGTAAAAAAAAGGTTATTTACCCCATGCTTTTATCTTGGAATACACACGGACTTGTCGATTGTACACGTTCATTTTTGTATTTAGGGAATTATGTGTGACCGTTTGCAGATCGAGATTAATTCTAGGGAGGCGGGGCTATGAAGACACTGGCGGTATGCCGAACTTCCGATGAGATCTCGTGGCTAGATGCCTGATAGGAGGCAAACAATTACGGTCGCCTATGGAATAAGTCACCGTCTAAAGTGTCAAAATGCTGATGTGAAAAAGATGCCACAACAGTAAACATTATTCATCATTTCATTGAATAAAAATAGAAGAAACAACAACATTCATTGGTAGGCCTATGATATTGAGCAACTGTTACGAATAAACAACAACTTTCAACAACAATTTCCAAATATTTTGAGCTTGTCTTTTAGTTCAAGAACGTAAGCGTTACCAACCATGATCAAGATGATGGAAAAATACAAGGACGTAACTCTTGCGTTATATATGTTTGTGCTATTATTTGCTACGATTGAAGCTAAACATTACAGAGGAGGAACTATCTATTGGAGCCCGGTAGATGACAACAACGAACAGGTAAAATTAATTGATATATTTTGTTTTGTGTAGGCCTACATCCCAACATATCAAAATGTTTTAAAATGATTATACGGAAACCGGCATAGCACGAATGATCCAGAAATATTGTCTCACGTTTACCCTATGGCCTATACCATAGTTTTCATTTTGCTATACACTCTTAGAAAAAATGGTTCGTTTAAGAACCCTTTTTTGTCCCGCGGGGAGCACCTTTTGGCCTAAAAGGTTCTAAAAAGAACCTTAGAATGGTTCTTTGAAGAACTTTCAAATTTTAAATAAGACATAAAGGTATATTTACTTTTTTGTTTTTATGTAATATGCAAATTCAAGAGAAATGTAAACAAATTTAGTCCTTTTCAACTGTTAAAAATCATTTCTTCTTGGCTAAAAACATTTTTTACCGTTTTACCAAGAACCATTGAGGGTTCTCCATAATTTTCCCCAAAAGGTTCTTGAAGCTTGAGGAACCATTTTCTTGGCTAAAGAACCCTTTTAGAACCTTTTTTGGTTCTAAAAGGAACCCAATGACATTTCTATAGGGTTCCTTTTAGAACCAAAAAAGGTTCTAAAAGGGTTCTTTAGCCAAGAAAATGGTTCCTCAAGCTTCAAGAACCTTTTGGGAAAAAATTATGGAGAACCCTCAATGGTTCTTGGTAAAACGGTAAAAAATATTTTTAGCCAAGAAGAAATGATTTTTAACAGTTGAAAAGGATTAAATTTGTTTACATTTCTCTTGAATTTGCATATTACATAAAAACAAAAAAGTAAATATACCTTTAGGTCTTATTTAAAATTTGAAAGTTCTTCAAAGAACCATTCTAAGGTTCTTTTTAGAACCTTTTAGGCCAAAAGGTGCTCCCCGCGGGACAAAAAAGGGTTCTTAAACGAACCATTTTTTCTAAGAGTGTAGAGGTTATCCACAGGGGCGGAAATTTCTTGTTAGGTGTGGGGGGGGGATGATAAGTTTGGCCCCTAACAAATTAAATTTAGCTGGTACCATCCAGGCGGTCCGCAGCACCGCACTCCGAGCTATGCTCGGACAGGGGGGAGTCTGAGGGGGGATGTGCCCCCTCCGAAGTAGAAAAAAATTCAATTTTCATACTCATTTGGTGCGATCTGGTGTATACTTTTGATGAATATTGTATTGAAAAGCCATCGCTTCATTTTCAATAAATATTTTGTTTTTTATCAATGAACAAAAGAAGTTGAGCATTTTTATACTGATATATTCTTGATTTTAGTATAGATGGTTTAAAAGCTCCAACAGGGGGAGTCTGATGGGGGATGTGCCCCCTCAGAAGTAGAAAAAAATTCAATTTTCAAACTCATTTGGTGTAATCTGGTGTATACTTTTGACCAATATTGTATAAAAAGGCCATCACTTCATTTTCAATAAATATCTTGTTTTTTATCAATGCACGAAAGAAGTTGAGCATTTTTATACTGATATATTCTTGATTTTAGTATAGATGGTTTAAAAGCTCCAAGCTCCAGGGGGCGTCTGAGGGTGGGGGATATGCCCCCCTGAGAAGTAGAATTTTTTTCAATTTTCAAACTCATTTCGTGCGATCTGGTATACTTTTGACCAATATTTTATTGAAAAGCAATCACTTTATTTCTGATCAATATTGGTTTTTTAAATAGGCAGATAGGCCTATACCAGAAAGAAGTTAATTAGTTACCTCCAAAAGATGGATTCTTAACGTACATACGCGTATGTATCCTAACCAACGTACAATAAACTCCAAACGTTCTTATGTCCCTCCCTCCCTCTCTTTTTCCTTTTTTTTCCTCCTTTTTCCCCTTTTTTCTTTCTTTTTTCCCTTTTCCCCCCCCCTTTTTTCCTTTTTTTTGTTGGTAGATGTGAAAAATCAGGGGGGGATGATTACATTGACCATCCCCCCCAGGTCAAAAAGTGGGGGGGATAAATCCCCCCCATCCCCCCCGGATTTCCGCCCTTGGTTATCCATAAGCTGCCATCTGTGTTTAAGATGTTCAGATAGAAGATGTTCATGCAATGAATTGAACGTCATGCACCGATTCAATTAAACGTAGAATAGGCCGGGTGCGATCCTACGGAAGAGATTTAGTGCCAGGCGGTTTGGTTAATGAACACACGAACTCACGAACTCGTGCCAACAATCCCGAGTTCGTGAGTTCGTGACTTGTACACTTTGAAAATAAAGAAATAGTAAAGACATTTTGCCTTCAACTCACGAACTCATGAAACTCCTATTTATTTTTAATTTAGCGAGTTGGTTAGTATTAGCAATCAAACCCAACCGCCTCTTTTCATGTAAATATCCTGAGTTCGTGAGTTCGTGAGTTGGTATGCTGCAAACACAACCGCCTGATTTTGTGGATATCGTGTGTTCGTGAGTTCGTGTGTTCATATGCTGCAAACACACCCGCCTGGTTTTGGCACGAGTTCGTAACTTCGTGAGTTCGTGTGTTGTCAACACAAGCCTCAGAATTTTCAGCACGAGTTCGTGACTTCGTGACTTCGTGCGTTGCTAACACAACCGCCTGGTTTTTGGCACGAGTTCGTGAGTTCGTGAGTTCGTGCGTTGCAAACACAACCGCCTGGCTTTTGGCACGAGTTCGTGACTTCGTGCGTTGCTAACACAACCGCCTGATTTTTGGCACGAGTTCGTGAGTTCGTGAGTTCGTGCGTTGCAAACACAACCGCCTGGCTTTTGGCACGAGTTCGTGACTTCGTGCGTTGCTAACACAACCGCCTGATTTTTGGCACGAGTTCGTGAGTTCGTGAGTTCGTGCGTTGCAAACACAACCGCCTGGCTTTTAGCACGAGTTCGTGACTTCGTGAATTGTAAAACATGCAGAACAAAGTTCTTCGGGTTTCCTTGATCCGGGGTTGAGGGGGTGTGTGTGGGGGGGGGGGGGGGGGGGGGGGGGGGGGGCTGGGGGGATATACATCCATTTATCGTCATCACCAAGCAGGCCTTTCCAAATCGGTCTCTAACACTGACATGCAGCACGCGAGTGACTCGTTAAAATAACCTTTATACGCTGACGTCCCTATTAGTATTAAATCGGGGTCCGCGCGGACCGTGTCAATTCGTATAAAAGATACTCTTTCCCGCATTTTTCTGCTCGGTGATGACAACACATCTGAGCGCCCCTCCCCCTCCCATACTCCCCACCGGGATCCTTGACCCGTTTCTATTACTAGTCTCATCGCGTGTACCACATTATCTGCATAGTACATGTACATGTAGTACAGTGCTTTCTAATGCTTTCATTCGTTGCACTATTACATAATACAGTGCACATACCCATTTCATAGTAAGGAGCGCAGGGAACTTAATACCAGTCGCCTGTCTACTGACCATTAACAGTATAAAGCATGGTAAAAGGGGGAACTGACAACATTGTTTCAAGGACGCGACCGTGACCGCACCTATATAATACATACACCGGCATGCCCAGCCTAAAATATGCCTTCGGTGTTCAGTTGCCCTGGGATATATTTGACCAGATTATATTTTAAATAAATAATATAGAGACTCGGACAAACTGGCGAGAATCAGATTATATTTTGATGGAAGGATTTCGTGAATGAGTTTGTTGCTTTACACTAATTAATCATGTTAATAGCATCATTTCAGCCTGTAAATTCATGAAATTAGTAAAATCATAAATACGTATACTCTGTATCTGTTATCTGTCGGATAAAAATACGACAAACTCCACATTTGGGATCATATTAAACGTCGCAGCGTGCTCTCATCTCTGACACCTACCAAGAGAGATGAGATTTCAGCTGAGATTTTGTTTTAAGGAATGTAATTCAACAAGTGGGGTTGCCGGTAGAATTAATGTCTGAAGGGCTTCCGACTGGTTTGTGACTTTTCTATTTTCATGAAACCCACATGGAAATGATATTTGCTGTCATTCATAGATTTAACCATACCGTATTTATACCTCTATATATTATATAGTCTATGATTTAACTCTGGATTTAACATATGCTATAAAAGTCAAATTGTATAGGCATTACATACAGACTCATGTTCAAATGAAACCCCTTATTAAATGCTCCCCCCCCCCCCCCCAAAAAAAGGGAATGCACACTTCTCATTGGCATTTCTTTGTTAAACAACTCACGAAGTCACGAACTCGTGCCAAAAGCCAGGCGGTTGTGTTTGCAACGCACGAACTCACGAACTCACGAACTCGTGCCAAAAATCAGGCGGTTGGGTTTGCAACGCACGAAGTCACGAACTCGTGCCAAAAGCCAGGCGGTTGTGTTTGCAACGCACGAACTCACGAACTCGTGCCAAAAATCAGGCGGTTGTGTTTGCAACGCACGAAGTCACGAACTCGTGCCAAAAGCCAGGCGGTTGTGTTTGCAACGCACGAACTCACGAACTCACGAACTCGTGCCAAAAACCAGGCGGTTGTGTTTGCAACGCACGAAGTCACGAAGTCACGAACTCGTGCTGAAAATTCTGAGGCTTGTGTTGACAACACACGAACGCACGAAGTTACGAACTCGTGCCAAAATCAGGCGGGTGTGTCTGCAGCATATGAACACACGAACTCACGAACACACGATATCCACAAAATCAGGCGGTTGTGTTTGCAGCATACCAACTCACGAACTCACGAACTCACGAACTCAGGATATTTACATGAAAAGAGGCGGTTGGGTTTGATTGCTAATACTAACCAACTCGCTAAATTAAAAATAAATAGGAGTTTCATGAGTTCGTGAGTTGAAGGCAAAATGTCTTTACTATTTCTTTATTTTCAAAGTGTACAAGTCACGAACTCACGAACTCGGGATTGTTGGCACGAGTTCGTGAGTTCGTGTGTTCATTAACCAAACCGCCTGGCACTAAATCTCTTCCGTACGATCCACCGTTGCAGTCCGTTGCGCATGGCTGCATGATTACTAGTATACAAATATTGAATGCCCGAGAGTGTGATAGTACAAACTATATCACGAGGTCCAATTTTGATTTTTCCATTGCGCGAGGCGAAGCCAAGTGTAATGGAATAATCAAAATTGGATCGGCACGATCGAGTGATATAGTTTTTACTATTGCACAAGCAAACGGCATTCAATATTTTGATTTAAATCATGATATCAATTATCACATTATTCTTTACCAGCCATAATGATAGTAAAAACTATGACATGGTTGAAATCGAGCCTATCATGATATAATAACATCGGTCTTTAAGCTTACCATATTAAGCCCATTTTCATTTCTAATCAAACGTCATCAGGAACTTAGTAAAGCTTTAAAGTGTTTTAATGACCACTTTCTCTTAATTCCTGTATTATACATTACTCTGTAGGCCTATTTCTAGTCGGTTCTATTTTCATTTGGTTCATAACTTCATTAATACAGAAATGATAGCCTGAATAAGCTAATTAACAGAATATACAATAATCAAATCAGAGTCTGACATGCAACCTATTATAATGGAAAAACAAACAATCAAACAATTATCATCAATATCAACAAAGAAAATCTCGAAAGCACTGGCTTTGAATAATTCATCCAAAATGCGCACAACTCTTAGGAGGAGCTGCGAAATCGCTACGTTGGATCGCATAGTACAAACAGTACAAGTGAGATTTGTACAATACACACAATTACATTGATATCGTGACTGTAGTGGATCGTTTCGGTTAAAGGAGGTGTCCCGCAAGCATAAAAGTGTGCTTTAAATGTTACAAAAATAACTATCGAGCCCAACTTTTGTAATTATATAGAACAAAACACCACACTTATGACCAAAACAAATAAAAACCGCAATCTCTCAACATGCACTTTTTAAAATTTGCGGCGATCGAAAGTCCCAGTGTCGATGATGTCATAGTTATACAATGCACATGCGCAAGTTTGAGCACCGATACCCATGACGTCATCGACACCGGGACTTTCGATAGCCGCGAATTTTAAAAATTGCATGTTGAGTGATGGCAGTTTTTATTCATTTTTGTGACAAGTATGGTGTTTTGTTCTATATAATTACGTAATTTCGGCTCGATAATTATTTTTCTAACAAATTATGCTCAATGTTGTGCATGCGGGACCCTTCCTTTAAGGCAAGGTCGTTTCGGTTAAGGCAAGGCATAATGCCTTGGTTAAGGTTTCAGTTCAATTTTAAACAGTAACAGTAAATATTACTCATCGTAAAGTTCTAGAGTAAAAGTCACCCTTACTGCGGGGCCCAGCGTATTAATTTCGCAGCACCTCCTTATATTATAGTAGCACCGAATACCAAGATCGGTACCATACACCGTAACTTGATTGACGATTTTTATGAATGCCCACACACCTCCCAATGTTAATCCCGCAACCTAAAGATACTGGCAAAGAATCAAAAACAAATTATAAATTGCACTATTTGTCATGCATTGACAAATATGGTCAATGAATATACCACCAAAACATTGTTAAAGAGATTGGAATACAGAAAAGAACAGAAAAAATTATTTTGTTCAAACCCTGGGTTCAAACAGATATTTTAATTTCTTTTCTTAGGTGAAGATAACCTATCGTTTGGGTTTCAAGCTCAATCACGTCGAACCGGGACATGATGACTGCACCGTCACTGCTCAGCAGAGCGGGGAATTGCTGCAGACCAATGGCTATCTCAAATGCGACGAATGTGATAATGGACGTGACGATAAGATAAGGGATTTAGAATATGTATGCACGGATTACGACGAAAGAGCCGAATGGGCAATGGGAATCAACTCTGTTGTGTATGACGTCCCAGGAACACAGTTCAATATAAGGTATGTCAACCATAGAATTGGCAATTCAAATATAATTCTGTATCATTATGCTTGACCAATCACACCCCAGACACCCCCCCCCCCCCGACACATAATATACCTCCTGAAGGCCAAATGCACCCTATTATGAGGATATTCTCGTGTTTCTCACCGATTTCACCCCTATAGCATGACTATTAAAACAAAATTGTAACCATCACAAAATTGTACCCCAATATGTAGGCCAACTGTTATGTAGGCCTATGCTTAACATTTTATGAAGAGCAAGAGCATAGATTGATACCATAAACTAAAGAAATCGAAAGGATGGCAGTGATTGTGCAATCTCATTGGATGTTTTTACATGCAGCGTGCATGCTTGAAGTTATAATATCTTTAAAGTCATAACCATGACAGAACCCCTGACCTTAAGCCGAAGTTTATCCAAATATTTATTATAATTCTTGTGGGGCACCCATCACTTGTTAACTCCGGAAAAGTAAAACGATAAAAACGAACTATAATTGACAAAGCACACACTCCAACGTATTCCATATGACAGTTCAACGAGTCATAATGATTGAATAACATATAGGCCCGGCATATAGGCATATATCAGCAAAATATATTGTTATTTATTAAAACAACATTATTTCTTACGTGTTTTCAGGACAAAAATGTGATGTTCCCAAAAACTTCCCAGCATCCCGAGTGCCTTACACTCAAAAGCTTTGAAGAATAATTTTATGTTCTTACAACAACCTGATATTTGGGTTTGATATGCACATTTGCACCATCAAATTAGCCATGTTGGTTTGAAAATAAAAATTGGTTGCGCAAGGGTAAAGATTCAACGTAACATAATTATAATGCACTGGCATTATGCTCCATAACTTGTATGTCATGTGCGTGAGGCCGACATTTAATACGATAGAAATACTGGATTTTCAAATTCAATGTTGTGCTAGTTTTAATCTATATAATATACATGCTTTAATAACGTTTCTCCAAACTGTCATAAATCCAACTAAAATTGTTCCATCAAAAAGTGTCAAATTCTCCCGAGAGTCATATAACGCCTCGTCACACGCAATGGTTCGTTTAGCCCTTCACAATTGATTCTTCGTTCAAAATTGAAAAAAGGCAAAATATTTAATTATTTGATTTAATTTAATTATTTTGCATCTTGTTTCCTTTTAAAATGAGAGTTTAATAGTATATCTTGTATTTTTTCTGACTTGGATAACCTCCAGGGTGAATAACCAAACATCATGGTTGTAATTCATAACAGATGAAAGCAATCATGGATGAATTGTGAATAAAACCAGTAAAACACCCGTGTCAGTCAAACGGGCAAAATATGTGTGATATCAGTTGCAACCACATGAAAATAAAGAAAATAATAAATAATTAATAACTAAAATTTACCTCATCCATTTTTCAAACCCTGCCACGGGAAACTCAAAATAAATTGTGAAGTCCCTTAGTGGTTCCCACTGTGGTTCTAAAAAAAACCTTACCAGATAACAAATATGATCAAAACTCCAAAACTGTACTGTAATTACATGTCTTCTCTTTAATTTGAGACATTACAAGTGACGATTGACTGAATATCTATAATTTAATATTTATACGTAGGAGCTATTATAGTTTTGGAATAATGATTCTTTTACTTTTAGCAAGGTAATTTTAGCACTGTCTGATTTTGTTACTGGAGTCCTTGGATATTTCAATATCATCTTTTTCGGTCCATTAACATGTCATGAAGTTTATCGTCGTATTCATAGGATGTGTAAGGAACTTAATGATTTAAAAGTGGTGTTGGCAACCTGGTGTCCTTCGATATTTTGGATTCTCTATCTGCGAATTGAAGGAGGTTAATACATAATTATGCTGGTTCCCTGCATCAATGGGCTCCACACAACTTATCCATAGATGCAGGTACGCACCGATTTCCACTCAAAGCTGATTTGCTGGCATAAAAGTCATGCATATTCATGATTGACAAAAAATAGATCCACAAATAAATTCGATCAAGCCAGCGTCACGCTTAGAATGCTAACAAATTTGCTGATTGGCACAAACTACACGTGTATCTGCGCTAACCACAGCGCCGGACTTCACACGCACATGCACGCATGTCATATCGCGTTCCCCATCGCGTCGTAGCTATGGCAGCGCGACAATGCATTCAGCGTTCGATGCGGTATCTCAGCTACAGTGTGGTGATCGTTATTTACCTTATGCCATGACAGAGCGACAATGCAATGTGTTGAACTTACGGTTACGGACGGCAATTGATTTGCCCGTACATGCTTATAGGATTGTTTTGACGTCAATGGATGTTATATGTTTTGTTTGTAAACTAAATAAAAATACTGAGTTTTCACACACAATCTCGCTCACTGGTATCTTTAAATATGATGGTCTGACAATAACAAATTGCAATTGTCCGAAATTGCAACGGTCAGGCGCGCACACGACTGACTTTGCCCGTTTGGCCCGTATTGTGACAATTTCGCACTTTAATGAATGAAAAGGTCAAATTTAATAATGTCAAGTGTTGCGATTATTACTTCAAATGTATTTTCAAAATATAAAACTAACATAAAATGCTACACAAACCAAGTTTTGCAACCACAAAGCCCGTATCGCCTGGTTTTAAAGACTATATCTGTGCGCCCTTTAAGAGACCCATTTTCATCCAATTTCAGAAATCATTATTACATATTAAAGAGCAGAAAATTTCAAATTAAATGGTAAATTTGTATTCGATTTGGATACTCCGTTTGGTAAATACAACATGAACAAAAAGCTACATACCCACTTGAAATTCATAAAAACCCTTAATTCTTGTCATATTTTGAGATTCCCAGATATCAATTTTCACTTTTACAACGAAGGCCCGCGTTTCTTGATCTTATTGAATGTTAAAAGGATGCATGCTTCATCTTTTTGATACACCACTCTTACTATAACATAGCAAAGCATGTTCATTCATGATATACTTGCAATAATTGTCACCAATATACCGGGGGAAAGGAAGTACACGTTCATGTAAATGCACGAAGCCACACATTATTGGTTAATATTCATGATTTTTAATTCAATCGTCGTATAGTCCTACATGTATATAAATTTTAGATATCATAAGTATATTTTCAAAACTATTTGTATCATAAGATTGCCTACATTTGCCTAACCACTCCACAAAGTTGTATTGATCAAAACTCTCACGAAATATGTCAGTAGGCCTAAGATCTACAGGTCAAAACGTTGTCGATATTTTGATTTCTGGTGCGTTTTGCCCCAGTATCCCCTATTCCCCCCCCCCCCCACGCCCGTGGAACTGATTTTCTGAGTCATTATGCTTATAGGATTGTTTTGACGTCAATGGATGTTATATGTTTTGTTTGTAAACTAAATAAAAATACTGAGTTTTCACACACAATCTCGCTCACTGGTATCTTTAAATATGATGGTCTGACAATAACAAATTGCAATTGTCCGAAATTGCAACGGTCAGGCGCGCACACGACTGACTTTGCCCGTTTGGCCCGTATTGTGACAATTTCGCACTTTAATGAATGAAAAAGTCAAATTTAATAATGTCAAGTGTTGCGATTATTACTTCAAATGTATTTTCAAAATATAAAACTAACATAAAATGCTACACAAACCAAGTTTTGCAACCACAAAGCCCGTATCGCCTGGTTTTAAAGACTATATCTGTGCGCCCTTTAAGAGACCCATTTTCATCCAATTTCAGAAATCATTATTACATATTAAAGAGCAGAAAATTTCAAATTAAATGGTAAATTTGTATTCGATTTGGATACTCCGTTTGGTAAATACAACATGAACAAAAAGCTACATACCCACTTGAAATTCATAAAAACCCTTAATTCTTGTCATATTTTGAGATTCCCAGATATCAATTTTCACTTTTACAACGAAGGCCCGCGTTTCTTGATCTTATTGAATGTTAAAAGGATGCATGCTTCATCTTTTTGATACACCACTCTTACTATAACATAGCAAAGCATGTTCATTCATGATATACTTGCAATAATTGTCACCAATATACCGGGGGAAAGGAAGTACACGTTCATGTAAATGCACGAAGCCACACATTATTGGTTAATATTCATGATTTTTAATTCAATCGTCGTATAGTCCTACATGTATATAAATTTTAGATATCATAAGTATATTTTCAAAACTATTTGTATCATAAGATTGCCTACATTTGCCTAACCACTCCACAAAGTTGTATTGATCAAAACTCTCACGAAATATGTCAGTAGGCCTAAGACCTACAGGTCAAAACGTTGTCGATATTTTGATTTCTGGTGCGTTTTGCCCCAGTATCCCCTATTCCCCCCCCCCCCCCCCCCCACGCCCGTGGAACTGATTTTCTGAGTCATTATGCTTATAGGATTGTTTTGACGTCAATGGATGTTATATGTTTTGTTTGTAAACTAAATAAAAATACTGAGTTTTCACACACAATCTCGCTCACTGGTATCTTTAAATATGATGGTCTGACAATAACAAATTGCAATTGTCCGAAATTGCAACGGTCAGGCGCGCACACGACTGACTTTGCCCGTTTGGCCCGTATTGTGACAATTTCGCACTTTAATGAATGAAAAAGTCAAATTTAATAATGTCAAGTGTTGCGATTATTACTTCAAATGTATTTTCAAAATATAAAACTAACATAAAATGCTACACAAACCAAGTTTTGCAACCACAAAGCCCGTATCGCCTGGTTTTAAAGACTATATCTGTGCGCCCTTTAAGAGACCCATTTTCATCCAATTTCAGAAATCATTATTACATATTAAAGAGCAGAAAATTTCAAATTAAATGGTAAATTTGTATTCGATTTGGATACTCCGTTTGGTAAATACAACATGAACAAAAAGCTACATACCCACTTGAAATTCATAAAAACCCTTAATTCTTGTCATATTTTGAGATTCCCAGATATCAATTTTCACTTTTACAACGAAGGCCCGCGTTTCTTGATCTTATTGAATGTTAAAAGGATGCATGCTTCATCTTTTTGATACACCACTCTTACTATAACATAGCAAAGCATGTTCATTCATGATATACTTGCAATAATTGTCACCAATATACCGGGGGAAAGGAAGTACACGTTCATGTAAATGCACGAAGCCACACATTATTGGTTAATATTCATGATTTTTAATTCAATCGTCGTATAGTCCTACATGTATATAAATTTTAGATATCATAAGTATATTTTCAAAACTATTTGTATCATAATATTGCCTACATTTGCCTAACCACTCCACAAAGTTGTATTGATCAAAACTCTCACGAAATATGTCAGTAGGCCTAAGACCTACAGGTCAAAACGTTGTCGATATTTTGATTTCTGGTGCGTTTTGCCCCAGTATCCCCTATTCCCCCCCCCCCCCCCCCCCCCCCACGCCCGTGGAACTGATTTTCTGAGTCATTATGCTTATAGGATTGTTTTGACGTCAATGGATGTTATATGTTTTGTTTGTAAACTAAATAAAAATACTGAGTTTTCACACACAATCTCGCTCACTGGTATCTTTAAATATGATGGTCTGACAATAACAAATTGCAATTGTCCGAAATTGCAACGGTCAGGCGCGCACACGACTGACTTTGCCCGTTTGGCCCGTATTGTGACAATTTCGCACTTTAATGAATGAAAAAGTCAAATTTAATAATGTCAAGTGTTGCGATTATTACTTCAAATGTATTTTCAAAATAAAAAACTAACATAAAATGCTACACAAACCAAGTTTTGCAACCACAAAGCCCGTATCGCCTGGTTTTAAAGACTATATCTGTGCGCCCTTTAAGAGACCCATTTTCATCCAATTTCAGAAATCATTATTACATATTAAAGAGCAGAAAATTTCAAATTAAATGGTAAATTTGTATTCGATTTGGATACTCCGTTTGGTAAATACAACATGAACAAAAAGCTACATACCCACTTGAAATTCATAAAAACCCTTAATTCTTGTCATATTTTGAGATTCCCAGATATCAATTTTCACTTTTACAACGAAGGCCCGCGTTTCTTGATCTTATTGAATGTTAAAAGGATGCATGCTTCATCTTTTTGATACACCACTCTTACTATAACATAGCAAAGCATGTTCATTCATGATATACTTGCAATAATTGTCACCAATATACCGGGGGAAAGGAAGTACACGTTCATGTAAATGCACGAAGCCACACATTATTGGTTAATATTCATGATTTTTAATTCAATCGTCGTATAGTCCTACATGTATATAAATTTTAGATATCATAAGTATATTTTCAAAACTATTTGTATCATAAGATTGCCTACATTTGCCTAACCACTCCACAAAGTTGTATTGATCAAAACTCTCACGAAATATGTCAGTAGGCCTAAGACCTACAGGTCAAAACGTTGTCGATATTTTGATTTCTGGTGCGTTTTGCCCCAGTATCCCCTATTCCCCCCCCCCCCCCCCCCACGCCCGTGGAACTGATTTTCTGAGTCATTATGCTTATAGGATTGTTTTGACGTCAATGGATGTTATATGTTTTGTTTGTAAACTAAATAAAAATACTGAGTTTTCACACACAATCTCGCTCACTGGTATCTTTAAATATGATGGTCTGACAATAACAAATTGCAATTGTCCGAAATTGCAACGGTCAGGCGCGCACACGACTGACTTTGCCCGTTTGGCCCGTATTGTGACAATTTCGCACTTTAATGAATGAAAAAGTCAAATTTAATAATGTCAAGTGTTGCGATTATTACTTCAAATGTATTTTCAAAATATAAAACTAACATAAAATGCTACACAAACCAAGTTTTGCAACCACAAAGCCCGTATCGCCTGGTTTTAAAGACTATATCTGTGCGCCCTTTAAGAGACCCATTTTCATCCAATTTCAGAAATCATTATTACATATTAAAGAGCAGAAAATTTCAAATTAAATGGTAAATTTGTATTCGATTTGGATACTCCGTTTGGTAAATACAACATGAACAAAAAGCTACATACCCACTTGAAATTCATAAAAACCCTTAATTCTTGTCATATTTTGAGATTCCCAGATATCAATTTTCACTTTTACAACGAAGGCCCGCGTTTCTTGATCTTATTGAATGTTAAAAGGATGCATGCTTCATCTTTTTGATACACCACTCTTACTATAACATAGCAAAGCATGTTCATTCATGATATACTTGCAATAATTGTCACCAATATACCGGGGGAAAGGAAGTACACGTTCATGTAAATGCACGAAGCCACACATTATTGGTTAATATTCATGATTTTTAATTCAATCGTCGTATAGTCCTACATGTATATAAATTTTAGATATCATAAGTATATTTTCAAAACTATTTGTATCATAAGATTGCCTACATTTGCCTAACCACTCCACAAAGTTGTATTGATCAAAACTCTCACGAAATATGTCAGTAGGCCTAAGACCTACAGGTCAAAACGTTGTCGATATTTTGATTTCTGGTGCGTTTTGCCCCAGTATCCCCTATTCCCCCCCCCCCCCCCCCCCCACGCCCGTGGAACTGATTTTCTGAGTCATTATGCTTATAGGATTGTTTTGACGTCAATGGATGTTATATGTTTTGTTTGTAAACTAAATAAAAATACTGAGTTTTCACACACAATCTCGCTCACTGGTATCTTTAAATATGATGGTCTGACAATAACAAATTGCAATTGTCCGAAATTGCAACGGTCAGGCGCGCACACGACTGACTTTGCCCGTTTGGCCCGTATTGTGACAATTTCGCACTTTAATGAATGAAAAAGTCAAATTTAATAATGTCAAGTGTTGCGATTATTACTTCAAATGTATTTTCAAAATATAAAACTAACATAAAATGCTACACAAACCAAGTTTTGCAACCACAAAGCCCGTATCGCCTGGTTTTAAAGACTATATCTGTGCGCCCTTTAAGAGACCCATTTTCATCCAATTTCAGAAATCATTATTACATATTAAAGAGCAGAAAATTTCAAATTAAATGGTAAATTTGTATTCGATTTGGATACTCCGTTTGGTAAATACAACATGAACAAAAAGCTACATACCCACTTGAAATTCATAAAAACCCTTAATTCTTGTCATATTTTGAGATTCCCAGATATCAATTTTCACTTTTACAACGAAGGCCCGCGTTTCTTGATCTTATTGAATGTTAAAAGGATGCATGCTTCATCTTTTTGATACACCACTCTTACTATAACATAGCAAAGCATGTTCATTCATGATATACTTGCAATAATTGTCACCAATATACCGGGGGAAAGGAAGTACACGTTCATGTAAATGCACGAAGCCACACATTATTGGTTAATATTCATGATTTTTAATTCAATCGTCGTATAGTCCTACATGTATATAAATTTTAGATATCATAAGTATATTTTCAAAACTATTTGTATCATAAGATTGCCTACATTTGCCTAACCACTCCACAAAGTTGTATTGATCAAAACTCTCACGAAATATGTCAGTAGGCCTAAGACCTACAGGTCAAAACGTTGTCGATATTTTGATTTCTGGTGCGTTTTGCCCCAGTATCCCCTATTCCCCCCCCCCCCCCCACGCCCGTGGAACTGATTTTCTGAGTCATTATGCTTATAGGATTGTTTTGACGTCAATGGATGTTATATGTTTTGTTTGTAAACTAAATAAAAATACTGAGTTTTCACACACAATCTCGCTCACTGGTATCTTTAAATATGATGGTCTGACAATAACAAATTGCAATTGTCCGAAATTGCAACGGTCAGGCGCGCACACGACTGACTTTGCCCGTTTGGCCCGTATTGTGACAATTTCGCACTTTAATGAATGAAAAAGTCAAATTTAATAATGTCAAGTGTTGCGATTATTACTTCAAATGTATTTTCAAAAATAAAACTAACATAAAATGCTACACAAACCAAGTTTTGCAACCACAAAGCCCGTATCGCCTGGTTTTAAAGACTATATCTGTGCGCCCTTTAAGAGACCCATTTTCATCCAATTTCAGAAATCATTATTACATATTAAAGAGCAGAAAATTTCAAATTAAATGGTAAATTTGTATTCGATTTGGATACTCCGTTTGGTAAATACAACATGAACAAAAAGCTACATACCCACTTGAAATTCATAAAAACCCTTAATTCTTGTCATATTTTGAGATTCCCAGATATCAATTTTCACTTTTACAACGAAGGCCCGCGTTTCTTGATCTTATTGAATGTTAAAAGGATGCATGCTTCATCTTTTTGATACACCACTCTTACTATAACATAGCAAAGCATGTTCATTCATGATATACTTGCAATAATTGTCACCAATATACCGGGGGAAAGGAAGTACACGTTCATGTAAATGCACGAAGCCACACATTATTGGTTAATATTCATGATTTTTAATTCAATCGTCGTATAGTCCTACATGTATATAAATTTTAGATATCATAAGTATATTTTCAAAACTATTTGTATCATAAGATTGCCTACATTTGCCTAACCACTCCACAAAGTTGTATTGATCAAAACTCTCACGAAATATGTCAGTAGGCCTAAGACCTACAGGTCAAAACGTTGTCGATATTTTGATTTCTGGTGCGTTTTGCCCCAGTATCCCCTATTCCCCCCCCCCCCCCCCCCCACGCCCGTGGAACTGATTTTCTGAGTCATTATGCTTATAGGATTGTTTTGACGTCAATGGATGTTATATGTTTTGTTTGTAAACTAAATAAAAATACTGAGTTTTCACACACAATCTCGCTCACTGGTATCTTTAAATATGATGGTCTGACAATAACAAATTGCAATTGTCCGAAATTGCAACGGTCAGGCGCGCACACGACTGACTTTGCCCGTTTGGCCCGTATTGTGACAATTTCGCACTTTAATGAATGAAAAAGTCAAATTTAATAATGTCAAGTGTTGCGATTATTACTTCAAATGTATTTTCAAAATATAAAACTAACATAAAATGCTACACAAACCAAGTTTTGCAACCACAAAGCCCGTATCGCCTGGTTTTAAAGACTATATCTGTGCGCCCTTTAAGGGTGCATACCACTATTACGCGCTAACGTGTGTTTCTATGGGAAAGATGCCTCGGGAAAACGGCAATATCTTGAGTTACCTTGCGACTCATTTAATGAAATCTTGGAATATTTATTAACACACATAGATCTTACCTGGGTCAAAAACTCAGATGGGGGTGACCGTTTACATTTTTCTATATTTCCCCCTTTATACGGAGTAGTATTTTTTAACACGAAATTAGACCTTGTAGCCCGTTGTGACCAATGTGTATCCCTCCGCCAATATTTTCAAATAAAACAGTAGATGTATACTCTTTTCATTCGAATTATCTCAGGTACACTTCAGTGAACAAATAAAGACCAAATTCAATCATTTTGAATGACATATCATGTCAATATTAACCATTCTTTCCGTTATTTAGGAACTACATTCGTGATCGCGATCGACGGAAGCTGGGCGTTCGACTGTAATAGTGGTGTGCACCCATAATACATAATATACTCCCCACCATTGTTACTCATAGTTGTTAACCAAAGTGTTGCCAGATCGTTTTTCGGTGTATACAGGGTGTCTCAAAACAAACAACGCACCTTTAGGTGATCGTAACTTCCTAAATAAGTGTCGGAATAGAACAATTCAAACGACGAAATAAAGTAAAATTAGTTTACTATAATTTGAAGAAAACCGCGTTTGATTCGGTTCATCAGTAATAACGGAGAAATGACGTAAAAGTAGTCAATGAACACTTCCATTTTGGTCATATTGAGTGATTCAGACAGCACATCAAACAAGAAATCAATCTATACTTCTCTTAAAGATAACATTCATTAACTTGTTTTTCTTGTTCTATTTTCCCCTTTTAAACTAAATGATATGCCAGATATAAGGCCTAATCACTATTAACAAAGTTCAACATAATATTGCACATAAAGGTTGTCAATAAAATGTTGAAGTTTACTATCGCCAATTAGCACGATACGTTCAATCTTTTTATCACAATTGAAAAAGAAACAATGGTTAATCTGATCATTGTCAGTTATTGACCAAGTCAAGATAACTAATAACATTGCGCATAGAAATTATCAAGGTTTTTATATATACATTTTCAACTTGATGAAAATAAAGGCTGAAATTATGTTTACTAATGCCAATTTTACACAAAGACCATAATTTTCATTATTAACTCAATTGAAAACAAAAATAAGGTTAATTTACAAATCTCTCTCCTTACAATGAGTCATATTATTTTTTGTTTTCTGGACGTTATGAGTATTACGAACGATTACACAGTACTATTATAACATGCAGAAATGCAACAGCGCTATAATTGAAGTGAATGAGCATGTAACCACCCGCGCAAATGAATAATAATAATAATACTCAAACTTGGATGGAAGTGTTCTTTGACTACTGTTACATAACCATATCTCCGTAATTACTGAACCGAATCACATGCTGTTTTCTTCATATTATGGCCAACTAATTTGGCTTTATTTTGCCGTTTCAATTGTTCTATTCCGACACCTATCTAGGAAGTTACGATCACCTAAAGGTGTGTTGTAATTTCTTTTGATACTCCCTGTATATATGGTAACCCATAGAGCAGACGACGCGACGGTCGCGTGACCAGAAAGTTTTCAGTAGAGCAACGAACGGATCGTGCGAGGTTACAGCTTTCTTTTTCATATACTGAGTTAAATCTAACCGTTACTACATCACTTTCCGTAAAAGTCCCATTATGTTACAGTACAGGGTGTCTCAGAATGATCTATACCGAGGTAATACATTTTCCCGGTATGAACTTAATTGATATTGTCCAAACCGTTTTCATATATCTCTTGCGCAAACGCCCAGCTTTCTTAGGAATTTTAGATTTTGAAAATCGGACCGTTTTTGATGGAAAATACAGAGTTTTTGTAACGATAGTAGATTTCAAGTTTTTGTCGAAAGGATCCATTATGAAAATCTATAAAGTCATTAACCCTTTTAAACATTAAATTATTTCTGAAATGTTATTCGCATAATTATTGCACCCTCTTCTTATTTTAATTAGCTTTTTGATAACAATCGATTGTTGTGTGCATAGAAAACAAAGCTTGGATTGAATAGGGCAGGATTTGTTTAGCTTGAGTGGTTTTAACCTTCCTTTCTTTGGCAGGTGTTTTGAATATAACTTATGATGTGTGGGTTCATTGTTTGACATACTGGTAGTGCTAGAGAGAATAGGCTAGCTGTAAAGATGAATTACGTGAGCCAAAATACGGAATAAGTAGGAACATTTCCACCATCATATCGCAAGTGTTTAAATTAGAAACACTGTTTGTTTTATATTATTAATATATTTTTAGATCATTCTGGGACACCCTGTATATGGTTGATACCTTCCATCAACATCTAAAGATAATTGAGCACGTACCTGATGATCTGATCACAATTGGTTATAATATGATACGTGCGCTCTTACACAATTCTCACGTTATGTGATAATAATGTTAGTCGCAACAATATCCGATTCTTTTATCAAATCATTACCTATCCCCTGAGTGACAATTAATCATGATCGATGGGATGGTTCAGACTGCACTATAATGATTTTCTAAGAGTAGCCTATTTCACCTTTTAAATGAGAATCCATTCCAATAAAGCCTTGAACATTCCACAAAAATACACAGTGTCCGAAAACAAATTACGTGTATAGATATACATGTATGTTATCGATAGTAACATACACAAATCATTGAATTATCTGAAACTCAATATTAAATGTCATTGCAATAACAAAGTGACTGCGATATATTTATAGCTAAGTACACCTACATGTATATTCAAAACCACCTTAAAGATGGGTGACAAATTCACCTTTCCCATCAAAATCGAGATTTTGGTGTCAGAACAAATCTAAATATTTTTCTCATTATCCCTGCAACATGCTTTAAAGTCAAAAGTGTGTACTAACATCATTATATAGAACAAGAGATAGTTTCATTGTAAACTCGATAGAATCTATTAATATTTCGACTACCCACTAACTGGTGACTTTTAAATGTCAAATCAGGAGAAAAAAAGTCCATAAAATAAGTCAGACAAAAATCCGGAATACAATTCGAAATCAATATCTCAATGATGAATTGTCTGCCCGTTATATGTACGTTAGTTAGGTCACCCAAGCCCTATATGAAAGCTATGAAGATTGTTAAACGGGGTCAGTCGTCACAAACATGCACACACACAATAGCCAAACGACCTTGCTTTTGTCAACACTCCCTACACAGAGGACTGCAGCGCAAATCTCTACGATTTTCGCTATGTAATCTCTATGGCGGATTTCAAGAACGGGGTGGGGTGGAAGTAAACAGAACTTGAATTACGGGGGGTGGAAGTAAGCAGAACTTGATTTCAAAATCTTTTGAAAATATTATTTTTGTCAACTTCACGTGGCAGCGACGAATAGAACGGGGTGAGGAAGTTATCAGAACTTGAATTCAAAATCTTTTTAAAATATTATTTCTGTCAATTCCACGTGTCCTACAGTGCAACTTACCATAACTGCCCTTTATTTCATTGTGTCATGCATATAGACCTATATTGGATGTAAACAAGCATAGTATAGGGGACTGGTATAGAAATCCACACACAGCCCTCCTGTGTATAACCATGCTTCACTGCACATTATTTGATGTTGATGTACTGCTAACGCGGTAAATTCAAATGCATGTTCCCTGACTGGTGAATCATTTGTTTGCATACACAAAGCTAAGAGTGTGCACAAAATGTATACACACTGCTTAAATACTTATATTAAAAACTGAAAACAAAATCATAACAAGTGCTCATACCATTTTGTTGTTCAGGTCTTTAGCTCTACTTTGATAGGTCACACGCCAATATTAAAGTTATGGTTATCTTTAAATTAAGTCTTAAATATTGGTTCTTAGATATGCAAATTAATCAAATAAAGAAAAAAATACAATTTTTATTTTTATTTTGCTCATACAAAAATATCAGAATTAGGTATATGCACAACATATCTGATTTCCAGTCTACCAGCGTACACACATCTCTAGATAAAAAGTCAAATGTGTTTTGGACTTGATGCTAATTAAATATGCAAATAATACGCGAATGATGTCATTTTATAAAATCGCTCTAATAAATATTTACGTTAAGACTTCTTTAATATGTGTCACCAAACTTGACTTTATTGGAGGAAAATTGGTGTTGTTATTGTCATTTAAGTGAATTTGGTGAAACGGGCATTTATGGTAAGTTGCACTGTAGAATCAAAATTGTCTTTTTAAATACTATTTAGATCATGTTACACTCCGTGCCGTTTGAAGGGGGGGGGGGGGGGGGGGGGGCGGAAGTAGGCAAAACTTGATTCTAAATCTATTTTCTTCTCATTAGAGCGTAATTCGTTTAAAATTATATTTTTGATATTTAAAAAAACCCTTTTTTCTCCGAATTTTGTTCCTACTAGCGAAAATGAAACCCTCATATTTCTGCCATTTCGATAATAAAACATGTTAAACTTTAGTTCGTTTAACAAAAATCATTGGTGTCTAGGGCACGTGTCCGAGAAGTGACAATGTCGCAGACTCTTGCATTAAAAGACAATGGTGTGGACAAGATTTGCTTTTATACAGAGCTCCATGGAGGAAAATTTACATAATCATCGATATCTCGAAAAGAAAATCATTAATCACACATTATTTTTGTTCACATTAACTTTTTTGGGCAGTGTATATACGAATCTTTTCTTTAAAAAAAAGAAAAAGAAAAAAAGACATAAATTATATATAATTATAATCCTCCAATTAGTCCTACTTTGCCGAATGTCACATTGACTGGAATTGAATTGAATTTCATGTCACATCCCCGGTCACATCACACCCATCTCGATCCTAAAAACCACAATCCCCGCCGACACACCCGATACCACCCCGCCACACCCCACCCAAAATGGTGGGCGGGGTTATTGGTGTGGCTGGGGTAGGTATTGGTGTGGCTACCCCAGCCACACCAATAACCCCGCCCACCATACACGTAACTCACCTCCTTTTAACATTAACCCATCCCCCAGCACAAATACTAACAACACGCCTACCCAGTGAATGTTTTTCGCAGTAGATAGGTCTCTGCCGGTCCGGGGCAGCACCGTGGCAGTCTACAGCACCTGCCACGCTCCCCACCACCACTACCCACTCAACCTGCCCGCCCATTCACACCTAAACATGAATCTCCAAGCGTGCCTCATCAACGTAGTCTCGTAGCGAGTTCCACGCGCACTTATAAAACTCGCCCATTGCTTGTGTGTTGGATTTCGATCACGACAGGAGCATGCGCTGATGCGATTTTTGTGTAAGTGGTCTGTGATTTTGTCAATATTAGTTTTTTACTGTGATTTGTCGATCTGCATTAATGCAAAAAGAAACAACGCCCCCGGGTGGACTCGAACCACCAACCTTTCGGTTAACAGCCGAACGCGCTAACCAATTGCGCCACGGGAGGCGGTTATTTACTAGGCTGTTTTGGTTTGTCATGTTCACCCGTACACTTCCCCGTACACTCCCTTACCAAACAGGCTAAATAGACATTTAGCCGTATCAGTCCCGTGTTAAAGGTCCACGATATGCATCGTTTATTACGTATCAAAATAAAGACAAAATCACAAGGATTTCGAAAATAAACATTTCATGAGCGATCCATTAAAGGGAAAGAAGAAATTTACAAAGAACATAAATGCGCCAAAATCAGTGTAAAAACGATCTTCGTATCTTGAAACCCCGCTCTACCAGGCAACACACAGCGTGTTTTTATTAAGCAAACCGGCTTTTACCCGTCTTATAAAAAGCAGGATAAAAGCCGGGTTGCTCGTGTGAGAGACGTGTTTTTATTGCAGTACGATAAACAAACTTGCCAGCTGCCGCTGACCTCATTATAATAATGCCAGTGAAAGGTCGTAAGCAGGTCACTCGCGATGCATTTACAGTGCGCTAGTCTGATGTACCCATTTCCGCTTACCATCGGCAAACGCGCTGAGCTGGAACCGTGCGTGTTTTATACTGACGAAAGACTGCTTTTCCTAACCGGTTTCAACCGCTATTATCCTTGGTTTCGAAGGATAAAAGGCATCTAAAATCCAGGAGAAAAAACCCGGTATGAGCGGGCAAATGCCGGTGGTGGTGTGTTTTTACTGGGGGATTTTAATCCGTTAGCAGTCATATGCCTGCTTTTTTTCTTCAGTAAAAACACGCTGACAGAGAAGAAATCATAGTTAGCCAACAATGCACTGTAACATTGTGACAAACCTAGGGTCTAATATCTCTTCATTCACACTCTTTACAATATTAGCCCTTTCCCATCATCATGCTTTGCTGAACAATTGAATGACCGCGCGAACTTTAAACATGTGTATCCATGCATGAAGCTAGACAACTTAGCTTCATGATCCATGCTGTGTGCATTCAAAACCATACAATCACAAGTGGATTAGCCGTATTAGCACATTCAGTGAATGAATAGATCGAGGTCATGATACTGTTTGTAAGGAACCTGTACAACTTGATACACATGTTATTTTGAGGCCATATTTTTAGACCGTGGTGCATTGTTTGCTGACTACAAATTCCCAGTCAATAGTTAGGTCACCCAAGCCCTATATGAAAGCTATGAAGATTGTTAAACGGGGTCAGTAGTCACAAACATGCACAAACACAATAGTCGAACGACCTTGCTATTGTCAAAACTCCCTACACAGAGGACTGCAGTGCAAATCTGTACGATGTTCGCCATGTAATGTCTATGGCGCCTAATGGCGGATTTCATTCCGTGGTATGAAGCTATGAAGTTTCCGTGGTCTTCGCTATCTCCAAGCAGATAGAGCAATACGTACACAGAATTTTTGGTAGACGAGGGTTCATTTCATGATTTGGTGAGGTTTAGAATGAGTTAGGATTCCTGTAATTTCGAAGACCACAGATTTTCAAAACGTGAATTTTCCAACATTTTACGACATAAATTTGGTCACAAAACGTGTTTAATACTATACATTTTACCGATCTGCAGATGTTATTGACCCTCCTCTAAAATTCTACCTGATTTTTAGCACGTTTCTCAGTTTTTGAGATGCCCAAATAGACCATCTTCCGAAGCTATATCTAGCAAATATTGCAGTCACTGATACTCCATTGTTTTCTTGCGTATAACAAAATATGACATGCAGCGTGACCTCCCTACTGACTGTTCCCCTCTTAGCCAACACGGAAACTGTGACGTCAGTCCGGGAATCTTACCGTATTGACACTTCAGTTCCTCCCGGATTGACGTCACCATCGAAGTCGCCCAAACCACTTCATGGTTCATTGCGTTTCTGGCGAAGGGATTTGGTATACGGCCGAACGTATTTTATCTTTTTTAAATATATATATTTACATTTTATAAAAAATAACGTGTGAAATGTTCTAACTAATATATTGTATAACTTTTAAAAATAAGTTTCATGAGCACGTCGCTGGACCTTTAATCGCTGCGCATTTCCCCTCAATGCGCGGGCTAATTCAAATTCAAAGTGTCATGCATGGGTGAGGGATATGAATGTAAAGGGATTTTCATGGAAAGGAGAAACGGCTGCACTGTGTGATCGATTGCCTCGCCACTATGAAAACTCTCTCATTGCTTGCGTGGTAGATTTCGATCGCGACAGGAGCATGCGCAGATGCGATTTTTGTGTAAGTGGTCTGTGATTTTGTCAATATTATATTTTTACTGTGATTTGTCGATCTGCATTAAATGCAAAAAGTAACAACGCCCCCGGCTGGACTCGAACCACCAACCTTTCGGTTAACAGCCGAACGCGCTAACCAATTGCGCCACGGAGGTGATTATTACTAGGCTGTTTTGGTTTGTCATGTTCACCCGTACACTTCCCCGTACACTTTCTTGCAAAGTCGGGCATCGTTTTTTCTCAAATGTTGCTTGCATATTGCCTTTGCTGTCGCCTTTAATACATGTGCTGTTACTTGAACTTGGAACCAACGTTTAATTTGAACTGTCTATTTTCAATAAAAAAATACTCCAATACGGGAAAAAAATCAGAAAAGCTCACAGACAACAAATAAGAACATCATTTTACTCGACCTAGAATTTCAATCAACGGATTTCAATCATCGGCAAAACCCGATGATGTGAGTGACGTCATTTAATGAGCTCATTAGCATAATTTATGTCCGTGAAATATACAATAGGGTTTTGGTAGTGCTCGCCGGTCAATCCTGGTTATAACAGTGTCATACACGGGGTGAACCTCACACACACACATTTTCCTCCCGCGTAGTGTATTGAAAATGTGACTTTTGAAAAGTGACTCATTTTCTTTAATGGCGCTAATTTTGGTTTATCTTTGTGGCTAGGTGTTATGTTTGGTATCAAAATGTGCCTAAATGATTCATCCAAATGTCTATATCGCCTGTTTGGTAAATAAATAATCGAAAGTTATTTTAAATGACCTAAACAAAGTGTACGACTTTTTTTTGTTGAGCACTTTATATAACATTTGTTTAATCTGTTCGAGGTTTTATATTCCATTAATGCCTTGAAGAAGTTATTACGACCAGAATGACTTTCCCACGCACCCACGTCCGTATTTGTAACATGAATTCGGGGAAAATTAAATGATTAACACCAAACATAGTGGGCCGTTCTCGTACGTATTTAAACGCGGTTTTAAGCTAAACACGCGATTAACTTTGGCTTTAAACACATCGCTTAGCCTGAAAATGTGTTTACCTTGTTTACATGGGTATGGGGGTAGTTTAACCATCCCTGGTTTAAAGGTGGATGTTCCGATCAGTTTAGCTTTTATTTGTCCTTCAACATATTTTGATATCAGAAGTAACCATATTTTTCTCATTATATCTGTAAAATGTTTGGCGCAAGATGTTCCATTTAAACGTTATAAACCAAAATACAGTTAATTACTGCCAAAGGTGGTTAACCACCCGACTCGGCTATTGTGTGCACTAAGAAAATGGAAACATTTCATGTCACCTTGTGCTTCTTAAATAAAAACCTTCGGAGTGATGCAACTCAAACTTTGGAATACGACTATTTTAAGGATGACGCTTCATGTAGAATAGAAAACATCAAGTTGAAAATCGGGCCAGCAATCGGAACAGCTACCTTTAACAACTAAACTCGTGCACCAATCGTACGCCTTGAGTGAGTATTCATCTGTGCCCGGTGTAACCTGACGTGCAGATCGTGTAGTCTTAAATATACACGTGCAATTGTGGAACGGCTGTGCCCATTTTGGCCACAATAAATTGAATACCTAATCGGAACGCACGACCTCTGGGGATCGGACGAGAGTGAGTTTGAGGAGTTTAAATTAAACACGTCGTTAAGTCGTGTTTAATTTAGACATGAGTTTCAGCTAAAACCGTGTGTAGTACGATTATACGGCCCCGTGTGTGAAGAATACCGTATAGCTACTGTTTTGCCTTTAACATGTTAAAAGAAATTGAACTCAATTTTTTGTTTTCAATTTAAATGTGTCAAATCTACCAAATTTGTTAATAAAACCTAAGTTCGTATCTTGTTACCATTTGGTTATATAAAAGCAATCGGGTATTTCATGAGAAGAGCATTTCTCTTGGAAAAAGTGTGCACCCCAATAGTAAACAGTTGGGAATCCATTGTAACATGTAAGTCTACAGAGAATCATATATTTGTGTTGATCTTGAAATAGATTCTCGAAGAGGTATCGCTATCCCAATAATTGACTGACATTGGACACAAACTATAATTATGAGCTATTTTTGAGTTTCAACATGTTTTAAAACGATCGACTCATGATTGACGATCGCTCCCATCTGAAAACAAGCGAGGACCACGTGTGAAAATGACACAATTGACCCACTTCTCGTCTGAAAATAAACGGAAATTATTATTTAGGACAAGTTATAGGCATGATTTAGAGACTCTGACATTTAATGGGACAAGATCGTGTCAGAAATGGTGATATTGAACAATTTGGTCTACTTTGATATTGTTATACAATGGTTGTGTAGACGCAGCGGGAATGGCTAAGATTATAAAAGTAGGTTTGAAACAAAGACATGTTGTTTAAGAAAGTCGTAAAAACAACTTATTTATAATGGGGTACTTTGACATTGCTGGGGTTGGATTTGGGAATAAATAGTTAAAGAAAAAAGAGCACGTCAAATAGAAAAACAAATCTGCTGTTGAAGTATTGTACGAGGTACATAAATTTTAGAATATTAAAATGCCATCAAAGTACTCGGATATTGCACTTTTGAACTTACAATTTTGTCTGATCTTCTTGGGTTTTATGAGTTTGAATTTTACTTCTATTTGTGTGACATCTTTATTGACAGCCAGGCAATGGGGTTGTCGTAGAAGCGAAGTGGCAGGCAGTGGTGCTTGTGATCAATAATACAAATTAGTCAAGCTCAATAAATTTGGATTTTTAAACGGTTGATATGAACATTTGGAAATTACCACTGTCAAAAAATTGTCAAAACAGACCACAACTTTGGGATCATACAACGTTTTGACAAATCGGTTTATCTCAAACTATGTATGCATTATTGGAGATAAGATATTCTCATTTGTTGGATATCGAATTTTGGGGTCAGATTACTTGAACACAAACGCACGCTGTACGACGTACGTATTTTTGTTTAGGGACGCACCATTAGATTTTCAGGGGGGCGGGGGGGGGGGGGGGGGGGGGGTGTAGGAAGTTGGGTTCGGGGGGGGGAGGGGATTTTTTTTTTTTTCCGTCGTAAGGGGGGATTTTTTTAAAAATGTATTCATTCATATTGAGTTGGGTGGGGTAGATTTTCTTTTTTTTTTACTCATCAGAGGGGGATTTTTTTTGTTGCCTGCATAGAGGGGGAATTTTGTTAAATATAATAATTAGTATTTATATAGCGCCTTTCCAGAAGTGATCAAAGCGCTGTAATTTCGCTGCTGGTGAATCATCAGAATCAGGTCGCATCACCTAGGGTGCTGCCAATTTCTAGCGCAAACCATCCGCACTTAGATTGTAACATCCACCATTTTTCAATGCAGCTCCCCAAATACCATTGGGTCAAGGAAGTTTTTGATAACCGAAACAACTAATCACAGATTTTGAAAGCAGGAGGAAACCGGAGATCCCGGATAAAACCTGCGAGAGCAGGGGGGGGGGGGGGGGGGGTAGGGGGGTAGGAAGTTGTGGGTTCGGGGGGGGGGGGGGTTGGCCGTCGTAAGGGGGATTTAAAAAAAAATGTATTCATTCATATTGAGTTGGGTGGGGGGGATTATTTTTTGTGGCCAGCAATATGAATGAATACATTTTTTTTCCCTTACGAGGCAACCCCCCCCCCGAACACAACTTCCTACCCCCCCTGAATATCTAATGATGCGTCCCTTAAGATTTAAACCTTTTACGAATCGCTTATTTTTCTTTTTCCTTACACACCCAGAAGATCTTAGCTGTGGCCATTATATTATTTTTTTTGTTTCTCTCAGTATTTTGTGTTTTATATTAATATCTCAATATTCAGTTATGAAAACTGTTGCTGGGTGGATTTAGTCAGTCATGGCAGAGGCACTGGGCGTGGTTGGAAACTAGCAGCAGCTATAGACCTTCGTAGACGTTCTGATACAGGACGCATAAACTCATCTCCGATCTCTGAAACCTTACCGGTGCAGTTTATGGAAAGAGGCTGTTCCTATGCACTGCAGATACCTGGTAAGCTTGGTATTTGAGAATAATACTCACAGATCTCAAAGTATCATAATTTTCAAAATACACTCAAATCAACATTTTTATTTTTGTTTACATTTTGCTTCAGAACAAAACAATTGTATACACTACGATGTGAGTAAACTACATAACAAATAACACACAAATGTCAACCAAAAAAAGTTTTTTCGAAAATGCAGAAGTTTCTCCATAAAAAATAACTGGTTGGGGATTTAAACTAGTTTTGGACCAGATAATAATGATCATATAGTCAGGCAATTATCTTGATATTCAAAATATTACAAGCTAACGGTGAACATATACAGGATGCATAAACTCATCTCCGATCTCTGAAACCTTACCGGTGCAGTTTATGGAAAGAGGCTGTTCCTATGCACTGCAGATACCTGGTAAGCTTGGTATTTGAGAATAATACTCCCCGATCTCAAAGTTACATAATTTTGAAAATACACTCAAATCAACATTTTTATTTTTGTTTACATTTTGCTTCAGAACAAAACAATTGTATACACTACGATGTGAGTAAACTACATAACAAATAACACACAAATGTCAACCCAAAAAAGTTTTTTCGAAAATGCAGAAGTTTCTCCATAAAAAATAACTGGTTGGGGATTTAAACTAGTTTTGGACCAGATAATAATGATCATATAGTCAGGCAATTATCTTGATATTCAAAATATTACAAGCTAACGGTGAACATATGCAAATAATATGTGTGTTTTTCTTCCAAAAGTGATTGACCCGGATGATGATGATGTTCGATGTCGATGGCCCGATATGGAGAATGAGTGTAACCAAATTAATAATGGTGCATGTGGATTGACACCGAAAGCAAGACTGAAACAGGTAACGGTTAAATTCTCCAATTATCTGATAATAGACTGATGAAAAATTGACAAATCTGTCTAATTTCAGCCGGGATCGAACCGGGGACCTTCTTATTATCATATTCAATCGCCAATTTGTCGAATATTTCGTGATATAGGCCTATTCATATTGTGGTTCACATAAATGAAAAGCTGATGTGTACCTCTTTCCATTTATACCTTATCCGTCGTAGCAATTACTTGTTTCAGTTCTTAGCCACCTGTTTGTGAATGTAGGGAGGTCTCATTCAAAATGTGCCATATTCACCATTATTTCGTGCTCAATAGAACAACTCTGTCATCTGTTCAATGAAGTGTTACATTGAGAGCTACAGTGTAAAACACTGTTTAAATCGTTATACAACTAGCGTAGTTTTGTTTAAGCAGGATACTTGCAGGTTCCCCGTTGTTTAAAACTGTTAAACAAAATTTCTGCTTTGTTGTAGAGGGGTGCTCTGTTGACTTTTGAGGACAAACTAGTGATGACTTTGGCACATTTAGATTAAGACCTTCTTATATTATCAAGCACGTGGCTTAGGCTACTGCTGAAACACTAGTAAGTAATTGTTACAAATTTGGTATCACTGGAAAGACGAACCCATCAGCTTTCAATTGATATGCAACAAAATATGTACTTATCCCAGACCTCAGTCACGCGCTTGAGAATATGGGGAGGTCTCCATCTGAATATTTCAAAATCATCACTACTCTAGTCTACTCTGTCCTTAAAAGTCAAAAGAGAATCGATCTACAAGTACAACACAGCCAAAAATGTTGTTTAATAAGTTTTAAACAACGGGTCTTCTTCAACTTTGGCGTATTTAAACATTCGTTCATAAAACAAGATAGGCCTACTTGAACAATGTCAGTTGTTTAAAGGTTTTAAACAGCGTTTTTACAGTGTAGCTTTCAGTGTAACACTTCATTGAACAGATGACAGAGTTGTTCTTTTGAGCACGAAATAGAGGTAAATTTGGCACATTTTGAATGAGACCTACCCATATTCACAAACATATGGCTAAGCACTGAAACAAGTGATTGCTACGAATGAGGTATCGTTGGAAAGAGAACATATCAGCTTTTAATGTATATGAAACACAATATGAGTAGGACTAGTAGGGTAGGTGTGGGTAATACGGGACCTTTAAAACATTTGCATAATTAAAATACAAAATAACTGACTCAAATTTAAGCAAAGTTTGTTATTTGTAATCTACATTTTATAAACCTTTATTGTAATAAAAAAAACCAGAGTCATTCTATGTTTGGTTTGGCTGTTATTATCAAATACTGACGTCATCATAAATGTCCCATCTTACATACACGTGAAGGTAATATGGGACATTGTTTTGAGGACATTGGTTTGGTATGAAAAGTTATTTGACATATTTATTTAAAGAGTAACTGTTAAAAAACCATAAATAATGGTCCAGTAATCTATTTAAGAGATAATAATGCATGAAGTACATTGGTACAAAAAAGGTACATTGCTACAAAAAATGAAGAAAAAAGTAGGGTAGGTGTGGGTAATACGGGACCTTTAAGACATTTGCATACCGTCATGCTGGCTGTCCCATATTACCTTCACCAATTGTGAACTCACGGCTCCCATTCAATGCATTATAACACCAATGTGTACTAGCGAAGCACACACACAATACATGTTGGACCAACACCTGAAACATGCTTAATAATGCAAGAATTCAGGTCACGCCCCCTTTCCTTTTCTTTACCATCATATTCTATGAAAACACTATTTTTATATTAGACTAAAAATGTGGGTGCATTTTTCCTTACCTTGACAGGTTGTGGTGATTTTCTGGCTGGTAATTCTTCCGGTAGCTTTGATAATAGTCATGAAATTCACTAAGGGTTTGATCTATCTATAGAGGGTACTATTTAATGTGCTAGTAATGCCAGACGGCTGTAGATGAGATTTCAGTGATGCGGTCCCGTATTACCTTACGGTCCCGTATTAACCACACCTACCCTATATCACGAAATATTCGAAACATTGGCGATTGAAAGCAAATTTCCAAACATATTTTGAGCAGTTTATATTCCGATGATTGGACTCAAATCAGCTGAAGAGTTCACTAATAATAAAGAAACGAAGATCATGGTTCAAGTCCGATTGCGATAAACCTGAAATAAATGAAAATGTCTTGGTAGAAAAAATAAGATTCCGAAAAGACCCATACAGTATTGAAAAGAGACCTAACACAATGTGCCTAATAACACCGCACCATACAATTTGAGCAATTACTTAATGCAAGCTTTACTATTACCATTTGATTAAATTGATTAAGTACCTATTATATAAATTTCTTTTCAACTATTTTCACAGAGCGATTGCACCATGAGATTTGACACCAGAAAGATGAAAGTCGGTTGGCACGCTGTTAATCTTATCATCGAAGACTTCTCTAGTACGGAATCTAACGTACCACTGAGCAAAGTGTCTCTTCAGTTTCTGATCAGTGTCCTCGATTCTTCCAAATGCAACAAACCAAAAGTGATATCACAGATTGCTGGAACTTGTAAGACTATTCCCGCCGAAACGTTATATGAAAACCCGCTAATTGTTAGTGTTACGAAAGGCAGACGGTAAATATTTTAAAAAGTTTTAGAATAATAGACCTGACTAGAGGCTATCGTACAAATGTATTCAACATCTAGACCCATAGCTTTATTAAAAATCAAAAATGTAGAGATTGTCGGCAACATTCTTCCCCATAATTTGACATTTCAGCCATGAAAATGGAGAAGATTATCTAAATGTTATGATTGGTTGTTCAACACGACGTTTCGAAAAAAGTTAACAACTAACTAAATTTCCAATGGGATTTGTTTTGCATTATTCTACACTGTGCGCTATTGGAAACAGCAAGGCATGGATGGATACATGGTTATTGGGAATAGAGATAAAAAATACACAAACACGTATTGTCACTCCAACACTATGAGTGATTTTCACGTTGGAGCACATTAAACAATGACATCCAAATGATAAGTTTCTTGTATTTTGCACACCCAGTTTCAAAACGCAGCCGTACACTTTTATATACGTTGTTGAATTTTGCACAACTAGAGCACTTGCAGTACGTTAATGGCAGCGCTCATTTAGCCATGACGAATAACTAAGTTCGAATAGTTTTATTCGTGAACACTGACTGTTTATGTAAAAATTGTTTAAAAAATCCTTTTTATATTTTTATTAGAGTACGTTCCTTTACAACCATGAAACCGCGAGGAATGACAGCTTCAGACGTGACTCCTCTACCAGGCACAACTAGCGAATTCTACTCCCTGTTGACATGGACACCATCAATTGACCAAATCGGTAAACACACCATGTGTTTTCAAGCTATCGATAACATGGAGTAAGTGGCATTTGTTTCCTTTGCATTATGCATGGAATATTAGATGGAGTACAAGCTTGCTACAAGACTCTTGTTAATGTTTCGGGTTCGATGCATGCTGTGGACAATCGTTTATGCATTGTGATGGGGAAGGGTGGGGTGACGTTTAAATCATATGTTCCTTGATTGAAATGTTCTTGGAGAAAAGTGTTGATACGACCCACGGGGATCCTCTTTCAATTACATTCTAGGTTTTGACAGATTATATCAAATCTGGAATGAATGCCGAGGAAAGTTGTAATGTTTTTCTATTGTTTAATTTGAAAATTTAGTAACTTGATTAAAAGAAAATACTGGTATTGACACAGAACATCATGTTAAAAATTCATATTCAATATCAATTTTATTACAGATCGCCTGCTGCTATGACATGCATGATTTTCAACGTTATGGGTAAGTTTCCGTAAGATATCATCCTAATTTGGTGAATATGCTTTTGATATAATTATTGTAATCTCCAAGGATGTTTAAATGTCAATCCAGTCGATTAGAATATAAATGGAGAATTTATAGCACACTAAATATTTAATCCTTTGAATTCTTTATATATTAATAGCGGCAAATTCGATCGGAACATTAACGGCAGAGCCGGTCCCTTCTGATGCGCCTGACGTCAACCACGAAAGGCCACGGTTTATATTTAATGGAGAGGTAAGGCAAGGTTTACATACCGTATGGTAACATGTTGTGCTTGGTGCAATAAGAGTATAATTGTCATACACAACAACATTTGTGATCTCATAGACGGCCCCACGAACAACTTGCTACAGTGGGTTTTTAAAGCCAGAAACATATATCAATAACCTGACTATATTTATTTGTGAGATTATTATTTCTCACAACAGTAAATAAGCTTACCTCTGGGGTAGCTGACTATATTGTATAAATTGATCAAATTAACGCTATTATCTGTGATCTTAACACTTATATAATTGAGTCCAGTAAATAGGCCTACTTGAACAAGTAATCATCACAAGAAATATCAATATTGGTAATTAGGTTTGATGATAGTTTTATCAAATGATATGTTTAACTGGAAAATGTTTGATAGCATTCCAATGCACAACCTTATCACAATCTAAACACAAAACAAAAATGATTACATTTTGCATCGGGTGCAAATGTTGTCAACCGTATGGAAATCTCGCCTAAATGTCATTACGTGAATTCACGATATGATACCGACATTATGATCAACATGAACAATTATTCTGGTCGAGTTTTGTTTGTTATTTCATAAGTAAGCCTGCCATGTAACATGCCAATACGGACCATAATCGAACATTGACAGGTCGCGATAGGTTTTTCTACTAAATTGGGTTTCGACGCTCCCCCCCCCCCCCCCCCCCCCCCGATTGTTTAACTTCCCAGAATGGGTGCAATTCCCCCGAATGACTAGTACAAGGTGGTGGACTAATTACTCGGGACAGCACGCGCGATGGAGTTGGATTCAAACTAGAACTTTGTAGACCCGGACTTGGATATGGACTCACATTATCATGTGCCAGACTCACTCTAATCCCGGGGCTCTAACACTGTGGGCAGGTAGGGCTGCCGGCTGTCACACTTGTCCCGGCCGGCACCCACCCGTATATATGGGGTTATATCCCTCTCCATTGCGCCGCTTGCCAACATTATTACTTGCATTGGTATACTTTTGACCGAACTATGAATACATGGTGTGCATATATAAGCAAGGGACCATTACGCTACAAGGCCCGCTTAGCAGCGCTATAAATTGCTGCCCTAAAAACCGGCAACACATTTAAATATTCGCCTTCCATCAAAGCTGGTTGCTCAGTATGACATAATTCTCGTGTGCAACCAACCGGCTTTATTGCAACGCCCATTGAGTAGTTTAAACGCATGAGCGTGGATGTAATTTGCAACATAATGGAAACTCACCCATGCAGTTAGCAAGAAGTACCGTTATACACGCCCCGAATTTAAATATACAACCAGAAAATCCTCTCGTAGTAATTGATAACAATAGGTTTACCAGACCGAATTAATAGCGCTCCTAAGCGGGCAATTTATGTCATGTAAGCCTCAGAAAACGTTGGAAATTAATGAGTGTTCAAACTTTTTTGACCCCTTGATTTTTTGTCTTCAAATGTGTAGTATGAAATAAGAATAGTGATCTCTTGATATCGTGGCTTTTACAAGATACCATGTCATGAACCCTTTTCACAAATTGTTTACTTTACAAGCAGTTAGGAATAGGATAGCCTGACATTTTATTTGTCCACAGATCCAGAAACCGTCGTTTTCAAGACACATTACCATTCTTGATTCTTCTGGAGTTGAAATAGTTCACATTGATGTGACCAAACGGTCAGCAGATGTCACATATGAAGGGCGAATACTTGAATTCGGGCTCCCGTGGGATTTGCTAACCGATATGGATTCCGGATACCAACTTGTATTTGACGCGGGTGTGGCAAAAGGTGCTACTAAGTGTGGCTGGGAATCGGAGCCCAACGAATGGAATTTACAATCTTTAGGTAGGTGTTTATATTGACATTGCCACAATATACAACGATATAATCAGTTATTCATCTAAAATGAACAGCATTACGCTACAAGGCCCGCTTAGCAGCGCTATAGATTGCTGCCCTAAAAACCGGCAACAAATTTAAATATTCGCCTTCCATCAAAGGTGGTTGCTATATGACATAATTCTCGTGTGCAACCAACCAGCAGTATTGCAACACCCTTTGATTGAGTAGTTTAAACGCATTAAGCGTGGATGTAATTTGCAACATAATGGAAACTCACCCATGTAGTTAGCAAGAAGTACCGTCGTACACGCACCGAATTTACAACCAGGAAATCCTCTCGTAGTAAGTGATAACAATAGGTTTACTAGACCGAATTAATAGCGCTCCTAAGCGGACAATTTATGTCATGTTGTCCATAAACATTTTCAAAAAATCTTCTACATATGTTTTATAAGATTGCTAATTGCTTAAATATTCAATATTCAATATTTCAATAGACGAATACGTATTGCAGCGTATTGTGTTATTTTAAAAGCACAATATAATACATTTAATGTTTTGTGTTATTATGCTTTTTGGCCTTTACAGGATACTTTGCAAAACCTATCATACCTGAAGTACCTCCAACATCCGAAGAACCTCACACAAGTAAGGCTTTACCTACAACACCCACAGTGAGATCTACCACACCAAAAGTTACAACTTCCAGAGCAACAACCTCAAAACCAACTATAAAACCAACAACACCTAAAGTCACAACTGTATTACCCACAATAATACACACAACACCAAAAGTTACAACTGCAACACCCACGGTAACACCGTCAACACCCAAAGTCACAACTGCAACACCCACTGTAACACCGTCAACACCCAAAGTCACAACTGCAACACCTACGGTAGCACCTTCAACACCCAGAGTCACAACTGCAACACCCACAATGACACCTTCAACACCCAAAATCACTCCTTCAACACCCAAGGTGATACCTACAACACGCAGGGTTACTACGTCAAAACCACCAACAACCACAGTCACACCTTCAACACCAACAGTGACACCATCTACACCCAAGATAACACCATCAACACCTAAGTTGACACCATCAACACGCAAACTTACACCTTCCCCAACTCATCCATCTTCCGTAGCACCTACTGCTAGAAGGCTTCCTCCGGGCAATATAGAGGCTAAACCCGTCAACCAAGCCGCAGTTCCAGAATGCTTTACAAGCTCTATGAGATTCTACGTATCCAAAAAGATTGTTGGAGAAGTGGATCCAATAAATATGCATTTGATCGATCCATCGTGTCGAGGTGAACGACACAACGACACCCATTACGTCATCGGTACCAGCTACGGAATGTGCGGGACAACATTTCAGGTATTTCAAGATGAGTTACATAATATAAATAATTAGTTACGGTTGGAATGAATTTTCAATATACTTCAAACTTTGACCCTTCACATCACACATTTAACGAGACAAATTGCATGCATTACAACACAATATTAATATAGCGTATGAAGGGTTTTTTGTTTTGTTTTTGTTTATTGGGGTGTTTGTTAGGAGCAGTGGCGTATCTGGGATTTTTTCCAGGGGGGCAAAGGATATTTTTTCTTTTCCTGGTGAACACCAGTTCGACCCGACAGAAAAGGTTGCCCCAAATATTTTCCCAGTCAGTCACCTCGTGAATTTCACGTAAGTGTGGGGGTGTGGGGGGGGGGGTGTGTGTGTGTGTGTGTGGGGGGGGGGGGGGGGGGGGGGATGGTCAAAAAATTTCGCACGGTCACAAAAAATCGCCCTTCCCCCCATTTTTCCTGGTGGGTAGGTTTGAATTTCCTGCTGAGCACCTTCAGGGGGGCACTGGTTAGGAGGTATGTTTGTTTAAACGGTCGGTCTGTGCGAACACACACTAGGCCCCTAATGGAACCAAACTCACGCAAATTGATCGTATTCCATAATTATTGTGAAACTTGTGTACGGCCTTTCTACCTCTGTACGTGAATCCTTGCATAGTCATTCTCATTACATGTTAATTGGGTATCTGATCTGGCCGTTGCAAATACCTATTGGCATCGCCTTATCATGGCATCCTCCCTTGAGAGTTTTGAATCCATAACGTTAAACACTATACATTCATGAGTTCCCCTAGCACATTCTTAGTATGACGAATATTGTATGTGACATGAAGACAAGATAGTAAGCGCTGACTCATTTATCATGGGTTACCATCCATTGCTCATCTTTCAGTCAAAACAGCATTGCAGATTCTGTCAGCGATAACTCCTCCCAAAGGATGGAGCTGTTTAGAATCTTCGTCAGTTCGTATAGAGTTTAGGAAATTGTGTAAGGGTTTTTTCCGGACTATTTTCTTCCTCAGTCAGAGTATTAGTTAGTACTATCGAATATCGTATTTTTGGCCAACCAAAAATACTCAATCATTGAATTACCAAACTTCCATGCAGCATGATTTGTAATGAACCAACCACATTAATGATAAGATACAGGCATATTTAACTATAAGTTGTCAATATGCAATAGAACTATGGTAGCTAAAATGGGTCAAATTCATGATTCTTGACCAATTGACAAATTGATGTAAATTCGAATTATTTCTGTTGGCATGATGCGTAAAATGAATACTCGTCCTTTGATTCGTGCTACGCCCTCTCGCGCATGTTGATGCACTCCCATGGGTGCACTCCAACTAGAGGACTGTATTGAAGGCACATCAATGTACTACGTGCAGCAGGAATGCAGGATTAAAGACCCTCGTTTAACAACATTATATAGCCTTTCATTGTAATATCAATGGGAACCAGTGGACACTGGTGAAAGAGTGGTCATGTGATGAAAGTGAAGCTTGTTTTAACAAGCTTCACTTTCATCACAAGAAATCTTCTTTGGACTGAAGCCATTATCAACGAATAATGCACTCTAGCTCATCGTATTATGGTAACACCTGGAATCAGAACTACTACCGAACCATATACTATAGAATACTATTTTTGTGACACATTGGTCAAAATATAATTGCACTTCCTTTCGCGTATCAGATAGATGGGGTAGTTGTAAACTATAGATGCTGATAGACTAATTCTTTCAAGCCAGACTCACAGTTTTCTTTAAGGGAGTGTTCATGAACATTTTGTTGGGGATGGGGCGGGGGCTGGCTGGAAAATGGACCACCCTTATTCTATACACCTAATTTTTAACGCCCCACCATTGCAAGGTCGTACTTTTTTCTCTACACTAACTTGATTTCCTTTGATTTATATGGATTATAATTGTAAAGGTGTGATTTTTAAATATATCTATAAAAGCAGTTAATCGAGGAAAACCTTCAACCTTTTCATGATTATAGGTATACTTGTTGAAACTCTATTCTGCCATCATCAAGAAGATAATATACCGTATCATTATTACAAACGTAAGGCGATGATGAATATTATATCTTATCTTGATTCTGTATGATAATGAAATCTCTTTGCAGCATGGTTCAAGTGGTAGAAAGAGCAACTACAACACAATGGGGAACATCATCTACCTCCCAGGACTTCCATATAATAATGGCAGCGTCATGAGAAAACATAATATAGAAATACATGTCAACTGCACCATCTCCTCAGACTATCTCACGCACGCTGAATTTGACCCGGAAGTGAAAACAATAATCTACTATGAATCGGGATATGGTCATTTCAACTTCTCTTTAAAGATGTACAAAAGCGATAGCTTTAAGTCATCTTTTGGTAAAAGCGACTTTCCGGTTGACGTTAAGCTCCAAGACAGACTTTATTTTCAAGCTCGATCCTGGGCCCGACCTGGAACTGAATTACTGCTAGATTCATGCAGAGCGACACCAACGGCCAACCCATTCGACGAATTTCAATATACCTTCATTCAGGACGGGTAAGTTATGCTTATACGAGGGGCATTCAATAAATACCTGCAACCATTGAACATTTCTGAACCGTGACAAGTGTCAGTAAAATAAACTTATGATACTTGAACTATACATTAGTTCTTACTCTTTTCTCACAGAAAATCTCGAACACGTAGAGCATTTATATAATTACATTTCAGCACTGTGAATACCGTGATCTCAGGGCACTGGTTAGAGAATTAAATGTTACGATGGCGGGAAATTTGAAAGACAAGTTTATGGCATGCATTAAGTGCAATATCGGAAACTGCATCATTTGTTATTTAAATGGCCACTGCTTCAGCAATATATTGGTGCTATTGTGACAAATGAGGTGTCAAAATGCGCAGAATTGATTAAGGGTCTTAGAAATTAAACACAGGGTGTCTCGAAAAAAGTGGTTACCATATTTTTGTGCAGTTTTTATATGCGTTAACAGTGTTAATATTGGTGCTTGATTTATAATGCTGATTCTTGTCAATATTCAGTGCCCAGAGACCATGATGTTTATAGTACTGAAATTACATGATAAAAATGACCCACATGTTTGAATTTTTTCATGAGAAAGGGGTAAGGCTTACAGTTTTAGTATCATAAGTTTATTTTATTGACACATGTCACGGTTCAGAGATTTTCAATGGTTGCAGGTATTTATTGAATGCCCCTCGTACAACCAAAGACCCGCCAAGAAACGCAAAATTATGTATGTCAAAACATTTGCAAGATCATAAAAACAATTATGATGTCCAGTTGCTTGCGTTGAACATTATGTGTGCTCTTCTTTTCTGAGAAAATGCATGGCTTTAACCGTTGGCAGTACAACATATAAATAACAACGTGACATTTTCAAGATTTTAAGATTAAATGGCCTTTTTACCTTCTTGTCTGCTGCAGTCACAACATCATCCAAACCTGAAATTAAAATGAGACGTGTGTCTGATCCGAATTCTCTGATTGTATACAAGACCTTCACATGTACGTGACATTGTCGAATGTCATTAGGTAATGATTGGCAGACATATTGGGCTGTGTTCTCGTACGTATGTAAACGCGCTTTTAAGCTAAACACGCGTTTAACTAAACGCAATTCTCGAAGAATGTGTTTAACTTAAACACGCGTCTAACTCACTGAAAAGTGTCTAAATGTAAACATGGGTATGGGGTTAGTTTAATGCGCGCTTAACTAAAACTATAGTGCACCAATATTGTACTCCTTGAATGATTACTCAACAGTGCCCGGTGCAAACTAAAGTGCAGATCGTGTAGTCTTGAAAATACACGTGCATTAGAGGAATTTGGTCGATATCAATTTTTGCCACTATAAATTGAATACCCGTCTACAGTGAACGCACTACTACTATGGAGACGAGATTTGCGGAGTTTAAAAACACGTCGCTTAAAAGATAAAAATCTCGCGTTTTAGTTAGACACAGTTTTCAGCTAAAACCGTGTTTAGTACGAGAATACGGCCCAAAGCCAATAAAATGTATATTTCCGCTTTATTAAAAGCGAGATATTTCTTAAACATCATGCAATTTAATTTAACAAATTAATGCATTTCTTTCTATATAATATGCTTTAGCAATCCATGTTATCTCACAACTTATCTGTTGTTGTTTGGTTTCTGTAGATGTCCATCGGACCACACAGTCCGGATGTATTCGGTTCGGTTTTCATTAAGAAAACGCTTTTCCGTGTCCGCCTTCTCTTTTAAGGGCCATCTTATGGATGATTCGGTAAGAATAGATTTGAGAGTTAATTTATACATGTAATTAAGTTTAGGTAGAATAATAATAATACTACATGGGATTTATTAAGCGCCTAAAGGTGCGTTCATACTCGCGTCGTTGCGTATCGGTCGACGTCGACGGACAAAACTTGGCTTTGCTTCAACTCGCGCACCGATATCCGTCGACGTCGGGCGATGCGCAACGACGGGAGTATGAACGCACCTTAACGATGTAAATGCACAGAAAAGTCTTAAAACTACAATAGGACAGATGCTGAAATATACAATCAATATAACTAATACATAAAAATACACCAAAACCTGATAATCAATACAAATATATATGTCGGTAAAATACATTATAAGAAGATTAGAACAATCAAAAACACGATATACTATCAGTAAAAGAATATGATTAAATACCACACAGTTTGACTAGAGAATAAAGTATCAATTAATAAATATTTGGTGATTGATTGGATCCAACGTGCGCACATTTTGCATGTTTTGACAGAGGGATAACACTGTTACCTTAGACTAAGTAAACATTAGTGTCTTTATATTGTAAGTATGGTATAACGAGCGTTATTTTGATTATCTATTATGTTAAATTACATACGTAAGTTAACAAACCATATAAATAGCGCGGATGAAATAAACTCCTCTAAAAAGAGTTTTTTTCTATTGCCAATTTCTTGGATATTTTTCAACTAATTAGATATGCGTAACTAAATATCTGTAGGTAGTAAACTAATGACGTTTGGTACGAAGGTTACCTGTGCTAAGATGTATCTTTTAAACTAACCATCAGTTCAATATCTAATTAAATATGCAAATTAGCTGATTAATTATTCAAATATCAAATATGTAAATTAGGTACCTTACGCCATATTTTTGACATGATTAAATTCCTAAATGCATTCATAATATGTGTGACCATGTTTAACAAAAGTACATTGCACTTCTTTAGAATTGTAATCATGGTAACCTTTTTTTTTTATCCGACCATGCGTAAATGTAAATGCCTGTATGATGCACTCATTATTTTGAAAATCCAATTTTACCAATAGATTCCTTGGAATAATAACATCTGGCAGCTATTGCAGATGGAGCCTTGTTGCGCTAAATGCTCGGTATATGCAATGATTATATTGACGATTGACGATACCTCTTTCGTTTAAATTTTCAGGTTTTCGTACACTGTGACATGCGCATTTGCGATTTGCTGGATCGAAATTCAAAGTGCAAACGTTCATGTCCATCAAACGGCAGACGAGAAAGACGTGATGTCTCCAGCGGCGGGAATTCATCTGCGGCATATCAGGACACAGATGGGCCAATCAGGCTCGTGCAGCTATATGGTAATGCTTGTAAAATGTTACGGTAATATAATACCGGATTTGATCTTAAAAGAATTAATATTGAATTTCTTAATTAAAAACAATAACATAGTTTTTAGTCAACTGCAAAACAAGATATTGTGGAGGAAGGTATAAAATCATGTGACCTATCCTTTCCGAGTAGTCACGCGTTATAATATATCAAACGGGTTGACAGAGTGTGTAGTATCTATCCAGATCAATGTACAACTGCATTGTTCAAACACAAAGATGAAGACAGATTAATTTTGAATCGTATAATGCAAAAACATGGTCTCGTCATAGTTTTATTTAAGAGTCCTCGTTTTTTATGGTTCAGACGAAGTCAATTTTGAGCAAAAAAAAATCTCTGTCGAATCAATGACATACGGTATGTTAAGTATCATTTCCTTTCAAACAATTGGTTTCATTTCAGAATTCGAAAACCCCGAAGGTATCCTCAGCAGCGTTAATGCAGACCTAATGAATACCGTGATGTTAGCTGTCGTTATCCTGTTGCTGATTGTACTGATAGTCTTATATATGTGCGGAATCACCTGTAGAAGAAATCGCGACGTCCGCAAATAAAGTGACTCTATTTTGAGAAGTTCGAGGAAGGTGACACACCGAACTGGAAAAGCTGTTCCTATAATTCTCGGAAAACAGTACTATACACAATATTGAATAATTGTGGAAATAATGAATTAAGTGATCTGATGGTTAGAGACCGCGGAAGAAGTTTGAATAAACATCGATAAATCATTGATACCATATTCAGTGATGATGATATCTGCCTACTCTAACATACATACATTTAATATCACGACATAGTTGATATACATGACATATTAGAGTAAAATCAGTCTACGAAGACAGAGTTCTTTTTCAAATAGGAATAAAAGATTTGGGTGGTTGCCATTTTTAAACTTGCTTACGCACAGTTTCCCAACGGCGATGATGCGGTTAATACATTTTAAATCATTTTGGGCATCAATGTTATTGTGATAGTTGAATATAATAATTTCAGTGGTTAATACAAAACATGTACATTTAGATACTTTAAGCGAAATGACTTTACTAGCGTATTTATCATAGCTTTTTAACTCTATTACAATTGAAAAAGAAATGGTCGATTACGTTGCATGTGTCACAAATATTATTATCTACTTTACCCATCTTGCATAAAAGTACTTTGGTGGGATAAATATTGTGGAGGATTTTTCAATGTAATGAGATCAACCTCGCTTATCGGTGCACTGTCATTATCTGTGGAGTGGCGAGCCAAATGTCGTCCAATTGAAAAAGTAATTGGGGAACCTCAGTGGCCAGAAATTTGTACACAGAGGAGGAACATACAAATTGTTAATCATGGCTTTTCTAAAACTTTTATTTGTACAAGTATCAATAGAGACTGAATTAAAATAAACATCTTCTCCGTTGTTGTCAGGAGTCGTGGCATTGTCATCAGGAGTCTGCGTCCAATTTCCAATCAATGACTTGTCAACTATTTGTTACAACTAACTAATTATGGATAAGACCATGATCATCAGCTTTCTCCCTATTCGCTACACACTCAACATGAATAATCAGCCTCAATTTACCAGATGTATAAAAATGACTATAACAGAAAAAGTTTTCAACCTATGATAGCAAAAGTATACATTTTTGGAAAGCTTGTAACTAGAGGAATTCAAAAGTTCAGTTTATAGCAGGGAAGGGTTCATCCTTAAACAAATATTTCTGAAAATTCTAAAAATATATAAAATAAAAATTGGAGATATTCACTAGCCGGTATAATTACCATACCGACGTAGTAACTTTGACAATTATACATCATCTAATGGGTAATTTCATGAAGAATTCAAATATGTAAAGTAAATAATAATAGGGGTAGGTATAAAAAATATATGGATCTCAAATTAAAAATTAAAAAACTCTAATATTTTCCCGAACATTTCCGATCATACCATTTTAGTTCTTGGTCGTACTATAATTTTAATGGCATATTTGGTTTCCTCATGCAATTTCCCTTCAGAAAATGTATACTTTTACTACCTCAGGGGGTATACAAGCAAATATAAATGTGTAAAGTTAAAATCATGTCGCGAAAGCCAAAATCCGTGTGTAACGCGAAAGGAGGCGAGCTTAAAACACATGACCATAGCTTATACTAAAATGAAGGCAATCTCTTTAACATAATATGACACATGTTGTTAAGCTGCTTAAATGTACAGTTACAATGACAAATATTCATACCAATACCCAACTTAATATATAGTACAATGGGATATTTTTCCAACATGCAATCTGAGTTGTTTAGTTCTTAATCCATGACAGCTTTAGTGAATTGAAAAACAGTTTGATGTGAAACATGTTTATACCACCTTTATCGTAATCTGCAATCACTGTGTTACGTTTGACTGCTTCCTCTCTGCCCCAAATAAATTTGAATAACCATGTTATGGAGTTTCATAATGGTTTTGATATCGGGGATATCCATGACAGAGGCAATGTAGTATGACAGTTGTGATGCTAAAAGTGTTTTAACCCCCTGGGCACTACCTGTCTATCTAACAGAGCTTCTGATTGGTTACTTACAAGATATACTCATTTGAATAACCAATTACAATACAGCTTTTAAACTATTTCACCTCAATCTTTATCAGGGACACAATTATTTTAACAATGTCTCTGATTGGTGCAATAAATGATGTATCCATCTTTCTGACAAATCGGCAGGTAGTTCTCAGGGGGTTAACAATCAAATTTCTACCTGTCACTGACAGGCCACGCATTTTCCAAGCACGTATAGAGCGTTCAATATTTTCCATCTTACCAATCCAATTACGTTCGAGATTATCAATGGAAGTACTTGGTTAGAAGGTGACACCTATGATTTTTATAGTGTTGTTTGGGGCTAGTTTCCATTTGACATCACCAACACAGTAATCGTTATCTTTCAAAGATCCGATCCATAATGTATCACTTTTATCTTTATTTATTGCAAGCCCTGATAGTTTAGTAAATGTATCAACGATAGACATCATGTGTCTATTATCATTGTCAAGTGGCAGGCAATGCCATGTATTTGGGTTGACTGACGAATTTTACAAGCAAGTAGTTCTACCAAGGACGAACATCAAACTTGCAATCGGACAACCTTTTGACGAACACCACGGTCCACCTTGAACGGATTCGAAATATGACCATTATTAATGATACAGTTTGTGCTATTATTCAAGATAACAGAAACCCATTTCTGAAACATATCACCCAAAATTAGCTTTCTTATGGCATAGAATAAAGTCACGTTCAATGGTATCGAACGCCTTTTTAAAATCAATGCAAATCATGATACCAGGTATATTTTGATTATCTACATAAAGGGGTCAAAGAAAGTAATTCCCCCCCCCCATAAATTTGATCGCGTTTGTTTGCATAACTCCACACACAAATGTACCTTTTGAAAAATTGAAACGTTTATCAAAAGAAAAAACGCTTGGCTACCCATTGCAGGTTTTTTCTTTTCAATAGCATGTTTACTGTTTCCAAGACATTCACATTTCCCTAAAATGATGTTTTCAGAAAAAGTGGCACTTTTCAAAATCTTATGCAAGAAAGTTACAAAATGTCTCCAGTGCTGTTTAAAATTAATTTGAATTGTCTTTTCAATTAAAAGAAAGTCTTTTCTTTCTTTAGCTGGTCCTTGTTTGAAATTAAAAATAAAATGATTTTATTTCATTCATGACTAGCCAATTCACGTCAATAACTTCCCTGTATCGTTGAAAAGTGCCACTTTTCGGAAAACATCATTTTGGGGGAAATGTGACTGTTTTGGGAAAAGTAAACATGGTATTGAAAAGGGGAAACTTTGTGCGGGTAGCCTAGGGTTTTCCGTCTCATAAATGTTTCAATTTTTCAAAACGCATAATTGTGTGTGGATTTATGCACACAAACTCGTAAAGAATCTTGAAAAGTGCCACTTTTTTTGAAAACATCAATTTTGTGAAATGTGACTATGTTGGGAGAAATAATAATGATGATATTATGAAGAAACTTTCTTTGGGTAGCCAAGCGTTTTTGCTTTTCATAAGTATTTCAATCTTTCAAAACGTCTAATTATGTGTAAAGTTATACAAACATTCGTGATCAAATTTTAGGGGGGACTTACTTTTTTTGACCCCTTTATCTTAGTACATCTTCATACAAGACGGATATTTCTACCCTTTACATCCGTTTTGGTCAGAGTCAACTAAACTTGAGAAGAATGTTTTGTACACGTGCGGCGAGAGCTTTAGTGGCAATTGTGTAATCGATATTCAGTAAGGCGATTGGGCGATAATCATCGAGTGAGTCGCGTGGTAGGGATTTACCTTAAAGAAATAATACCACGATTTTGACAGATAGTGAATGAGCCCGAATTAAATGCATCGTTTTAACGCATCAACAATTAATTTACTTATTTTTGGCCGGAATTTACGGTAGAATTCAGCCGTTAGACTGTCGTAACCAGGACTTTTATTATTAAGATTCACAGAGCCAGTCTCACGTGTGATATGGTGTAAGGCCATTATAGCACCGCGCTGGGGAAGGTGGGGGTGGGGGGGGGGGGGGGGGGGGGGGGGGGGTCAGAAGGGTAGGTGATGGCAGGCATGCATACCAGTACCATTAAACATTTCAAACCTTACGGGGTCTATCAGAGAAATTTGAAAGAAAAGTATTGTGGTGACAGGTCAACGAAATTGGGGACTTTCAGTGACATGCTTTGAAAGTAGGGTCCTCTGTGGGGTTGGCGAGGCAAAGCAGGGATAAAATTCTATCCAACATGCTATCAGTCGATTTATAGATATTATTATTACGCACTGTTGGTGTGTGTGTGTGTAAAGATAGCAAAGACTGTCGTTCTTCACAGCTCACTCCAGACCCATTCATCCAGATAGCACAGAGTTATGACAGTAATCACACACAAATCAATGATTTCCTATACCTAGTGCAACTTTGCTGTTGTTATGCGCGGTCATTGAAATCGCCATAACTTTAAAAGTATCCATTCGATTTTGTTGAATGAGGTATCAAACTGCGGAGAAGAAATTTGCTCATTTAATGTATATTTCAGATTTTTGGTACCGATTATCTATTTTGAATTAGCCAACCTCAAAGCACCTGGTCAGGGACTTTTGTTGCTAGGTGTATTTGTATAGGCCTACATATATAAATATGAGTATACTTTCTAATATCGTATCATTTAAATATGGCAAAATCGCTGGCAGGCTGAAATGTAATGCCTGTAAATAACGCAATTGGGTTATTTTAACATACTATTTGGTAGTAAACATGTTATGCGTTTTCCAAGTTGATTCCAAACTTTGTATTGAGTTTCACAAAGTCACTTCTCTTATTCGTCGAAAGTTAAGAACTTGTTACGTTATAGTCCCATGGGTATCTTTACGCCTTGATGGAGACTCGGAGGAATTGTGTGCATGGCGCGAAAAGTAGGACTTTGATTTTTATTTAGACTAGCGGCGTACCCTCGCTACGCTCGGGTCCCCGCTAGATGGATATGCCACATTACCTACCTCTGAAACCACATAAACCCCCTACAAGTACAACACCCCCCAAACCAGGTTGATTTATAACCATATCCCTCCTAAAGGCATTATAACCCCCCCACCCCCAATTAGGTTAATCTATAACCATATCCATCCTAAACCATCCTACCGTGGCTACTTTATAACCCCTACCACTCAAACCGCATCAAGTTAACCCTCGGTACTTTTAAAACCACATAAACCCCCTCCAACCGCACCCCCCCCCCCCCCCCCCCCCCCCCCCCCCCCCCCCCCACTGCCCCACTGCAACTACACCAGCCAGGTGGATTTATAATCATAACCCACCTAACCATTTCCCGTGGATACTTCATTAACTCTTAACCCTATCCTAAAACATTTCCGTGGTTTACCCCCCCCCCTCCCCCACCTACACACACCCAAACCAGGTTGATTTATAATCACAACCCTCCCTAAACCCATTTCCCGTGACTACTTCATTTACCCTTAGATTGTTTGGCATGCAAGTAAAAAAATCAGGTTGCTTCATTATAACCCCCGCAAAACGCTACTTGTATCATTATAACCCTAGGCATATCCTAAAGCATTTCCCGTGGTTTTACACCCCCATCATGACACCAAGTATCCCTACCAACAGGCCTATAACCATTTCCCGTGTGGCTTCTGCGCCATGTGTAGGAGTGCGTGTGCCGCGACAGTGAGCCCTTGCGCAAACATACACGCGACGCGTTACCATGTTATGGTTACGCGGTAGTACGCGCAACGCACACTGTTGTTCAATTCTAGTGGCATTTATGAGCCAAATCTGAGAGGTTTTTTGCTGTTTTGGAGCCAATTGTTAACCAATTTCAGTGAAATAAACTTTAACACCCTTCCCGCTATTTCCTCTATCTGTCATGCAAATTAGACGCCACTGTGATCACAATACAGAATGCTGTGCTGAACTTGCCAGTCCACTCTGCAGGCTTTTTGATCTCTGCTTCACTCATGGTGTGTTCCCTAACCAATGGAAAACAGCATCTGTCACTCCAATCCACAAGAGAGGTTCCAAGGCTGAATCGACAAAGTACCGTCCTATCTCACTGCTAAGCAATATCAGCAAGATCATGGAAGCTGTTGTGCAGAAACAACTTCAACGCTTTCTTCTCAGCAATGATCTGATTTCCAGCAGACAGTTTGGGTTTAGAGAAGGCCACAGTACAGCTGATCTCCTCAACATTTTGTCACAGAAATGGAACAACTCCCTAGACCAAAGTGACGAGGTTTGTGTCATTGCCCTTGACATAAAAGGAGCTTTCGACAAAGTATGGCACAATGGACTCTGCTCAAAACTGATGTCAAAGGGTGTTACCAGAAGACTGCTTTCATGGATACACAACTACTTATCCGATAGATCTATCAATGTCGTCATGTCGGGACAAGCATCCAACACTGCACCCATAAATGCTTCTGTTCCACAAGGATCTATCCTTGGTCCACTACTGTTTTCTGTCTTCATTGATGACCTTGTGGATGTCTGTGACAACGAGCTCTACCTGTACGCTGACGATTCAACACTTTTCGCACCCATTAAGTCTTCAACCAGCTCCAATGCAGTAGCTGCTAGCCTTAACAGTGATCTAAGCAATATGAAAGCATGGGCTGATAAATGGAAAGTGACCTTTGAGCCTACCAAGTGCAAGACCATGGTAATCTCTAGGAAGAGAACCCCATCCCAACTTGAACTCTACTTTGGTGACTGCAAGCTACCATCTGCAGACAAACTGGATATCCTGGGTGTTACCATTGATAGCAAGCTGACTTGGTCCAAACACATCTCGGCTGTCTCAACCAGGGCTGGCCAGAAGCTCGGCGCTCTTCGCAAGGTTGCAAATAAATTGACGGCATTGGGCAGATCTACTGTGTACAAATCACAAGTCCGTAGTGTAACGGAGTATGCTTCACTAGGCTGGTCTAGCGCTTCACCTACTATCCTAAGCCAGCTTGACAACATCCAAAGGAAGGCACTCAAGATCATTGGAGCTCATGATGCTACTGGTCTATCGCATCTCAGCATCCCAAGCCTACTTCACCGGCGACAGGTAGCAGCAGCCACGGTCTTGTACAAAATGCATACCAACCACTGCCCACAAGATTTAGCAGCACTGCTCCCCACACCATATGTTCACACCAAGTGTTGCAATGCCAGATCATGCCCTTTCACTGCCGCCTGCCAGAACTTGCTGCTTAGACAGAAGTTTCATCCATACAGCTGTTCCACTGTGGAACAGTCTTTCAGTCAATGTTGTTGGCAACATCCAAGAGGAAGGACTACAATCGTTTAAATGTCGTGTTAACAGACACTTTCTCTACAACTCTTCAGAGTATGTTGGCTAAGCTCTCTCGATGTATCAATGACCTCCAGATATTATTTTCGTCTTATTTTTTGATGTAACCGTACTCTCTATGTTTGGGTGTTTATCCTATTCCTGTCCCACGCCACTTTCATTGGCTTTTTTACTCGCCCAATTGTGTTTACTTGTATTTTTGATTATTTTCTGAGTTGCAGTGAACCAATTGATTGGCCCATCAGAGCTCTCTGTTGAGAGTTACCCGTTTGATTTGTAATCACTCAGTTCATTAACATTGTTAATGTCTGTTGGGCTATTGTTCTCATTTGCTCTTTATATACAAAAAAAAAAAACGAACGGAGAAATAAGGATAACAAATAAACACACAAACACACAAACAAACACACACCCACACACCGTTTCCAGATTTATAGTAAGATTTACACAATTTTAGGTTACTGCAATTTCTCAAAATATGATGTTCTTAGGTTTAATTTGCTATTAAATTTCACTGCTAAATAATTATTAGTGCGCAGGTATAGCCATTTATAGGTTTATATGTGTATTGATTCTTATTGATTGTGCAATAAGAATTACCATTTTTCGAGGGTAATTATTTTTTACTTTAACAATGATGTGATATCCCAACCAGACGGTAGGAGAAGGCCATTGCAATGACTTGGTTCAGTCACACGTCCTGCATATTGTAAGTTTATTCCTTAATTTGTGCGTAGCATTCATAACAACAGACGCATTGATGTGAAACTCTTACAACATTCCTTCATTATTACACGGGAGCGATATTTTTTTCTGTAGTTAACATTAGCATTCTCTTTTACCCGGGAGGAAATTCCAAATAGTCTTAATTTATGGGTGTCCTTACCTTTTTCGTTTCTGGCATTTTACTGGGAATGGAAGGCGTTTGGACTTTTTAACTGTAATTCTGACTTGAGAGCCTGTTCCCATCCAAAGACCATCATTGCCATTGATGACACAACTCATATTCTGTCAAATAACTCTTTCGCACCACGCTATTGATTCTGGCAATCATCCAGCCTTCGACGGAATAACCGTTGTACCGTGAATGTTATGGGGATTACTAATTCGCATACAGAGGCAGTGACAGAACACGCTATAAAATATAATATAACAAAGCTATAAGAGTTTTATTCATATATACACGTATTCTATTTATTTATTCTATCAGTGATAAATAAAACGCGTGTAGGCCCTCGCCCATACGTGGGGTCCTCTCCAACACCCCCACACCCTGTAGTTTTACAGAAATAACAAAATCACTCCTACCTTTTAGCCCGGTAGTTTGAGCTTTTCTTCCCGGTCACAGTCTACCACCCTCACCCCCGGGAGATACGCTACTGGCTTCAATCTGAGTGTCTAAAGATGTAGAAACTGCACACGTTGTCCTATATAAAGGCCCTGTCACACCATAGCGTATGGCCTGAACGTGGCCTGAACGTATGCCGACGTATTCAAAAAATAGCTCGAAAATTGTCAGAGTCCAAGAACGTCCAACTTCCCAACGAATTGCGTAGGAAAAGTCGACATCGGTGATGGAATGGACGTATCCATAGCGTACCCATAGCGTATTAAACGTATACATAGCGTATGACTAACGTATTGATAGCGTATCACTAACTTATAACAAACTTATGACAGCGTATCACAGTGTATGCGATCGGCGAGCGTATACCAACGCATGCTTAACGTCTTGAAGCGTATGTCTGCCGTGTTCGACGTATCCTCAGCGTATCCTCGGCGATCGGCGAACAACGAACACGTGACTTATGCCGCTGCAGAAATTGAGTTTCGTACACGGCGGGACAAGTGTTGCTAGTTCAAGTAAACGCAGCCTAATAATAGATGATAACTATTAAAATATCTAGAAGGGTAAATCTATAGGTCCAACCTATAACTTACGACGAGTAACGTACCTCTAACGTATGTCAGCGTATGTCAACGTATGTCTAACGTATGTCAGCGTTTGTAAACGTATGTCTAACGTACCACGAACCTATCGGGAACTTATGCAGAACGTAAGTTAAGCACACGTTGAGTACGTCGAGAAATTTTGAACATGCTCAATAATTTTTCGCGGGCTCGACGTGTTCCAAATTTTCACAACGTATCACAGCGTGCTCTTAACGTAAACGACGTATCCCCAACTTACCCCTAACTTGTATCAGCGTACACCAACGTACGCCAACGTATTTTTCGATATTTCGCATACGTTGTCATACGTTCAGGCGATACGCCATGGTGTGACAGGGCTACCGTACAGCTAGCGTATGTACCGTACAGCTAGCGAGCATTCGGCGTTTTGGGAACTTATGGAGGGTTTGAGTATATAAATGGGTCCCTTGAGTATCTCATCCTCACTTCTTCATGGTCTGTCGTGCTGAACACATCAACCCATCATCATACGCTACGAATACGCTACGCTACGTTAAGTATACGTTAAGCATACGTTAGTCATACGCTCGCATACGCTGTGATACGCTGTCATAAGTATGTTATAAGTTAGTGATACGCTATCAATACGTTAGTCATACGCTATGTATACGTTCAATACGCTATGGATACGCTTTGGATACGTGACAGGGCCTTACACGATCGCCCGGCATAAGGTGAATACGTGAGAATACGTCGAAACTCGTTGGAAATACGTCAGGCATACGTTAGACATACGGCACATATACATTATCAACTCGTTATCACTACGTTGGCTGTACGTTTCCCCGTCAGCCTACGTTCATCAACGTATACCAACTTACGAGTAACGTACGAGTAACGTACCACTAACGTATGTCAGCGTATGTCAACGTATATTTAACGTACCACAAACTTACCGGGAACTTATGCAGAACGTATTAAGCACACGTTGAGTACGTCGAGAAATTTTGACCATGCTCAATATTTTTTCGCGGGCTCGACGTGTTTCAAATTGTCACAGCGTATCACAGCGTGCTCTTAACGTAAACGACGTATCCCCAACGTACCCCTAACTTATATCCTAGGCCTTGTCACATATAATGGGCCTGTCACACCATGGCGTATCGCCTGAACGTATGCCAACGTATGCGAAATAGCGAAAATACGTTGGTGTACGCTGATATAAGTTAGGGGTAAGTTGGGGATACGTCGTTTACGTTAAAAACACGCTGTTATACGCTGTGAAAATCTGGAACACGTCGAGCCCGCTAAAAATTATTGAGCATGTTCAAAATTTCTCGGCGTAATCAACGTGTGCTTAATACGTTCTGCATAAGTTCCCGATAAGTTCGTGGTACGTTAGACATACGTTGACATACGCTGACATACGTTAGAGGTACGTTACTCGTAAGTTGTAGGTTGGACCTGTTGGTTTCCTTACTTTTAATAATTAAACCTTCTAGATATTTTAATAGCTATCATTTAGGCCGCGTTTACTGGAACTGGCAACACTTGTCCGTGTACGAAACTCAATTTCTACAGCGGCATAGGTCACGTGTTCGTTATACGCTGAGGATACGGTCAAACACGGCAGACATACGCTACGAATACGTTAACCATAACCCCCCCCCCCCTTTTTCAGAATTTTTTTCAACGTGGAAAATTGACCAAAATATCACCCGATCCCCGGGATTTGAACCACGGACCTCCAGCACCAAAGCCCATCTCCATTCCACTACACCACGGCTGTCAAGGCTACTCGGCTCAGTATATTTCGCCTCGTATATAGCCTGAGTCCATTTTTTCATCGAAAAACTTCCACGCCGGGTGGTACCAACTTGCGCTGTCGTGGTATGTTGTGGTATATGGTAGGGTTATAAACCAAACTTAGAAAATGTTTGAAGGAAATAAAATAAATTAAAAAAATGCTTCTTAACCCTAACTCTACCCCCACTTTTTCAGAATTTGTTTCAACGTGGAAATTTGACCAAAATACCACCCCGATCTCCCGGGATTTGAACCACGGACCTTCAGCACCAAAGCCCATCTCCATTCCACTACACCACGGCTGTCAAGGCTACTCGGCTTAGTATATTTCGCCTCGTATATAGCCTGGGTCCATTTTTTCATCGAAAAACTTCCACGCCGGGTGGTACCAACTTGCGCAGTCGTGGTATTTTGTGTTATATGGTAGGGTTAGGGTTAAGCGTACGTTGGTTATATGCTCGCATACGCTGTGATACGCTGTCGTATATAAGTTTGTTATAAGTTAGTGATACGCTATCAATACGTTAGTCATACGCTATGTATACGTTCAATACGCTATGGATACGCTATGTATACGTTCAATACGCTATGGATACGCTATGGATACGTCCATTCCAACACCGATGTCGACTTTTCCTATGCAATTCGTTGGGAAGTTGGACGTTCTTGGACTCTTGGACTCTGACAATATCGAGCCAATTTTTGTATACGTCGGCATACGTTCAGGCCATATACATACGCCATGGTGTGATAGGCCCCATAAATTTTCATTTGTTCGTGACATATTTGGCATACGTTGTATTCGTTAGGGGTTCGCAGAGGTGCGCTTGTTTTTAGGATATTTTTTTGAGCGGGTACACGTAAGTGATCAATACACTGTGTAAACGTTGAGCATTTGCTGCTTGAGCATTTCGCATGTTGGATGTACGTTGCTTATAGACCATTTCAAATTGAGATCGGAAATCTTCGGAAAAACAGGTCACGTGGAGTAGGTGCGTTGCGCGTTCTTCGCAACAGTTGATCGCATTCACAGCATTGCCCTAGTTGATTGTCCGCCTATGTTTATATACACGCGTGCACACATGAGAAGTAAAACGTGGAACGAGACTATTTTATTTGTTTATCAACAAAGGCGCTGACGGACAAATTCCAAATGTATCGAGCAGACGGTAAAAAGTGAAAATATTACCCCAAATCTCTTTCATCTCACTCGTTTTTGTAACTGAAATGCCGCAACATCAACTTTGCGAGGGATACAATCTATCACCAACACCAGCGCAATCTACCACACGGGCAGACGGGTGAAAAACACGTTGTTTTTCTCCGGCACATGGCCATGACCTGTCAGGAGCTGACAGGTCATGGAACCGAGTGTCAAACACTCGGCTATCGGAAACATTCGGAACCGATCGTATATTTTCGGATTTGAAATGGTCTATTCGTTCATAACAAATACGGTGCTAGAGACTTACACCCAAAGTGCTCAACGTTCACACAGCGAATTCTCAACTTATACATACCGTATTGATCACTACGTTGTCACCCTCTCAAAATGTTGAACATGCTCAAGAAAATCCTAGACCCCAGCGCACCACTGCGAACCCCTAGCGAATACAACGTATACCAAATAATATGTCACGAACGAATGACAACTTACACGAACGTACACCCACATTTCCAAAACGTCGGGCACACTTTAGCTCTATTCGCTAAAGGCCCTGTCACACCATAACGTATCGCCTCAACGTATGCCAACGTATGCGAAATATCGAAAAATACGTTGGTGTACGTTGGTGTACGCTGATATAAGTTAGGGGTACGTTGGGGATACGTCGTTTACGTTAAGCGCACGCTGTGATACGCTGTGACAATTTGGAACACGTCGAGCCCGCGAAAAATATTGAGCATGCTCAACATTTCTCGACGTACTCAACGTGTGCTTAATACGTTCTGCATAAGTTCCCAGTAAGTTTGTGGTACGTTAAATATACGTTGACATACGCTGACATACGTTAGTGGTACGTTACTCGTACGTTACTCGTAAGTTGGTATACGTTGATGAACGTAGGCTGACGGGGAAACTTACAGCCAACGTAGTGATAACGAGTTGATAACGTATATGTGCCGTATGTCTAATGTATGCCTGACGTATTTCCAACGAGTTTCGACGTATTCTCACGTATTCACCTTATGCCGGGTGATCGTGTAAGGCCCTGTCACGTATCCATAGCGTATCCATAGCGTATTGAACGTATACATAGCGTATGACTAACGTATTGATAACGTATCACTAACTTATAACATACTTATGACAGCGTATCACAGCGTATGCGAGCGTATGACTAACGTATGCTTAACGTATACTTAACGTAGCGTAGCGTATTCGTAGCGTATGATGATGGGTTGATGTGTTCAGCACGACAGACCATGAAGAAGTGAGGATGAGATACTCAAGGGACCCATTTATATACTCAAACCCTCCATAAGTTCCCAAAACGCCGAATGCTCGCTAGCTGTACGGTACATACGCTAGCTATACGTTAGCCCTGTCACACCATGGCGTATCGCCTGAACGTATGACAACGTATGCGAAATATCGAAAAATACGTTGGCGTACGTTGGTGTACGCTGATACAGGTTAAGGATAAGTTGGGGATACGTCGTTTACGTTAAGAGCACGCTGTGATACGTTGTGAAAATTTGGAACACGTCGAGCGCGCGAAAAATTATTGAGCATGTTCAAAATTTCTCGACGTACTCAACGAGTGCTTAACTTACGTTCTGCATAAGTTCCCGATAGGTTCGTGGTACGTTAGACATACGTTTACAAACGCTGACATACGTTAGACATACGTTGACATACGCTGACATACGTTAGAGGTACGTTACTCGTCGTAAGTTATAGGTTGGACCTATAGATTTACCCTTCTAGATATTTTAATAGGTATCATCTAGGCTGCGTTTACTTGAACTGGCAACACTTGTCCCGCCGTGTACTAAACTCAATTTCTACAGCGGCATAAGTCACGTGTTCGTTGTACGCCGAGGATACGCTGAGGATACGTCGAACACGGCAGACATACGCTTCTAATACGTTAAGCATACGTTGGTCATACGCTCGCCGATCGCATACGCTGTGAGACGCTGTCATAAGTTTGTTATAAGTTAGTGATACGCTATCAATACGTTAGTCATGCGCTATGTATACGTTTAATACGCTATGGATACGCTATGGGTACGTCCATTCCACTCACCGATGTCGACTTTTCCTACGCAATTCGTTGGGAAGTTGGACGTTCTTGGACGTTCTTGGACTCTGACAATTTTCGAGCTATTTTTTGAATACGTCGGCATACGTTCAGGCCACGTTCAGGCCATACGCTATGGTGTGACAGGGCCTTAATGGGCCTGTCACACCATGGCGTATGGCCTTAACGTATGCCGACGTATACAACAACGCTCGAAAATTGTCAGTGTCCAAGAACGTCCAACTTTCCAACGAATTGCATAGGAAAAGTCGACATCGGTGTTGGAGTGGACGTATCCATAGCGTATTGAACGTATACATAGCATATGAATAACGTATTGATAGCGTATCACTAACTTATAATAAACTTATGACAGCGTATTACAGCGTATGCGAGCGCATGACCAACGTATGCTTAACGTATTCGTAGCGTATGTCTGGCGTGTTCGACCGTATCATCAGCGTATCCTCGGCGTACAACGAACACGTGACCTATGCCGCTGTAGAAATTGAGTTTCGTACACGGCGGGACAAGGGTTACCAGTTCAAGTAAACGCGGCTTAAATGATACCTATTAAAATATCTAGAAGGATAAATTATTAAAGTAAAGAAACCAACAGGTCCAATCTATATCTTACGAGTAACGTACCTCTAACGTATGTCAGTGTATGTCAGCGTTTGCCTAACGTATGCCAGCGTATGTCAACGTATGTCTAACGTACTACGAACTTACTTATCGGGAACTTATGCAGAACGTATTAAGCACACGTTGAGTACGCCGAGCAATTTTGAACATGCTCAATAATTTTTAGCGGACTCGACGTGTTCCAAATTTTCACAGCGTATCACATCGTGCTCTTAACGTAAACGACGTATCCCCAACTTACCCTTAACTTATATCAGCGTACACCAACGTACACCAACGTATTTTCGCTATTTCGCATACGTTGGCATACGTTCAGGCGATACGACATGGTGTGACAGGCCCATTAATATATTGCAGGGCCCTAACGTACGCGTTAGCAACATTTGCACCCTATTAAAGTAGTGACGAGGCGACCCTGAATGACAGTGATTATGGAAAAGACATTTTTCAAATACCGGTCCGCGATAGCGGAGTATTGCCGGTTTATCGCGGCCTACATTATGACTAAACAAAATGTCTAAAATAATACAATTTACTTTAAGGAAATCCTACCTATTAAAGAGGTGTATGAAATTAACGTCACAACATAACTATGACAGGCTAATGACCAGGCTGGAAACCAGGCAGTAAACCTTTCATGGAATCAAGAGGTCACCAAGATGATAATGACAACTACACAGCGATATGATCTCCTTTGCCATGATTGCGGAACAGCCAGTTTCCTTTAGTACTTGCCCACAAAGTCATGAAGTCTGAACTGTACAGTTATGCGTGGGGCATGGAATAACTCAATCCATTCATCATCTATTGATTGGAAATTTCCCGACTAAAATGTCAGTTTACCGAGGCGTATGAGTGACCCGATGCACCTAACGTTTTCCCCAACAAAATTGAAATTTTGATAATTGTAGAAAGTGTATATTTGCAGATATAACCTTTAAAAGGTGCGAGCAAAAATAAATGTAAGACACCAATAATTGATTGTGTAATTTCACATTTCTTAAAGGGGCACTAAGAGATGTGGCGGAGGCTGCGCCCTCAATTATGATAAAAACTGGGATTAGTATATTTGTATAATTGTATTACATGTATGAACTTACACCTATAAGGATTAAGAAAAATCAGCCCTCTTTGTACAAGAAAACGTCGATTCAAAAATGCTCGTACAGCCGCGACGAGCATTTTACGTCCGACAGTATCCCCCTGCAGTACGCGTGATACATAACGCGAACCATATTTGCATAGAGGGCGTTTTGCAATAAATAGCGATGATATTGTTTTACTCAAGTTTTGCTGTGTTTAATAATGGCAATTTTTAATGTTCATCTTGAATTCTGAGGTAAATTTTTAAACATTTAAAATTTTCAACACCACTTTAATGTCCCTTTAATGAAGACCACTGTTTAAGAACCACAATAGAGCGTAGACTTGCGCCGCCTATGCTTCTGTATATCGTGTATCGAATGAGTCTTAAAACACGAACTGTACAATATAATTATGGCTATAAATGTTTTGTTAAATGTCCATATATAATATAATAACATTATTCTTTTAAAGAGGAAGTCAGAATGGAAATCACATTATTGTGAACTTCATTTTCCCTTTCAAAGTAAACCTCATACAAGCTTTAAAAGCCACTAAACTGTGATATATACATAACTTTTAAGTAAATCATGAAATTAATTGGCTCTAAGCCACATAATTACTTTGTTTTTGTTTTATACTTGACATGTTTTCAGAACTAGGTGAAAAGTTCACATAAAAGTGATTGACTCCTGTGCCACATGTATTATTATTGTCTGTATGCTTGACAGTGATTATGACCTTGGTGATGATATATTTTTAAACAATATTGCGTGACACTACGCGATGTACGTAGACATACTTCCGTATCATCAACCAGCATCAGACATTTGTCGGTCGACGGTCTGCCCGCTGAACACTCACCAAGCACTCGCGTAGGAGGGCGATTTGTGCGGTTTTCGGAAAACGTGCGCCGTACCTTGTGGGCAAGTTAAAAAATGCTTATAATAAGACGGTAAGTGTAGATTCTATGTCAGATGTGCTCATTACCTGTAGACAATTACTTCGTCTATACACACGCTCAAATCCAGGTTTCAGTTTGAACTAATATAATTGGTTCCTTATGAGTACTACATCAGCATAAAAAACAACTTGACTGCACAACCGAAGAATATCTATCAGGGCGTCATTAACCTGAAGCAAATTAAGTGATATACCAGTAAACATGGAGATTAAGTTAGTATTTGTGATATGTGCTTTATCACTTGCTGCTGTAAAAGCCAAGCATTACAGAGGTGGAACTATTTATTGGAGTCCAGTGGATGACAACCCCGAACAGGTATTTATATAACTATTTTCTTATAGAACAACGTTTTACCATAGATTTTATCACATCTTTCCAAATGTTAGGGATTGGACTGAGAGTCGCATTTTGGCGACAATTCTGACAGTTCTTTCCAATTTTTAAGGCATCTGTATGATATGGACTAAGTTCCTGAAGAATGTATTGCAAAATAACTACACAAAGCCTAGACAGATCTTTTGTCCATTTGTATTATGTGTTATTAGTTTATTCGTAAAGTTTAACATAGGCTTAGTTGATACATGCACTTCAATCTTTCTACATTACAATGGTTTGTATAATTATATTATTATATAGAATAATTATAATTACAATTGATGTAAGATTTGCGAGGACTACTTCTAGACGGTGCAACGTTATATATTTGAAGATTCAGTACATTCAGTCATTTTGATACAAGATTTTTTTCCCCACAAATTTCCTTTAAGGTGGCTGTTAACCCCCGCCCCCCCCCCCAAAAAAAAAAACCCCCACATGAAACTTATCAAGCGCTGGAACTTTTGAACTATTAATGTGATTTTTATAAAAGTATACATCTTTGGAGAGGAAATTAATCGGAGAATCCATTTTTGGAATCATAGTTCTCTAAAAAATTGAATTTTGTAAAAACGTTCCTAGAGAAGTGTCTTTATATGATTTTGGTGCAATTTCGGAGTTTGTTACCAAAAACTGATTTTGCTACGTTGACAACAATTTTGAGCCAAAGTGATTTTTTGTCACAATCAGCAGTTTTAGTAACCTTTGGTACCAAAAATGGATTCTCTGACTCATTTCCTTTCCAAAAATGTATACTTCTATATACGCGTACACTGAGCCAAAAAAGAAACTTATAAATTGTTTAAAAGATCACCAAATAAAATTCTGTGCATGAAAATGTACCAAATTTAAATACAATATTACTGCAATGTATTGCTTCAAATGGCAGTCAATAACCAATTGTTTGCTTCCATGACACAAGAGAAATGTGCACCGACTCAGACAACGTCTTGCATCACAGGTCACAGCAAACAATTTCAGCAACATAAAGTTAAAAACATTTCAGAGAGTCAAAACAAACTCATATCCAAACAAACAACGAAGTCATTAATAACGGGTGTATGTCCACTTCCAGCTTGCAGGCAGGCTGTGCATCTCCTTCTCATGCTTCCAATCAAGTTTCTGATGGTAGCCTGGGGAACATTGTTCCATTCTCCCCGTAGTGCTGCAATAAGTGTTTGTCTATTGACAGGTGGATTCTCTCTTCTTGCTATCCAAGCTCATCCCAGGCTACCATCAGGAACTTGATTGGAAGCATGAGAAGGAGATGCACAGCCTGCCTGCAAGCTGGAGATGGACATACCCGTTATTATAATGACTTCATTGTTTGTTTGGATATGAGTTTGTTTTGACCCTCTGAAATGTTTTTAACTTTATGTTGCTGAAATTGTTTGCTGTGACCTGTGATGCAAGACGTTGTCTGAGTCGGTGCACATTTTTCTTGTGTCATTGAAGCAAACAATTGGTTATTGACTGCCATTTGAAGCAATACATTGCAGTAATATTGTATCCAAATTTGGTACATTTTCATGCACAGAATTTTATTTGGTGATCTGTTAAAATTTTATAAAGTTTCTTTTTTGGCTCATGTATATATATTTTATATATATCACATTAATAGTTCAAAAGTTACAGCTATTATTAACAACTACAAAATATTGAACATTAAATTTCAAAAAGTCATGAAATCCATAGTGCTGGCCCACACGAACGGAATTCATTCATTTAGGTCAGATACCGAATGGTCTACTTACTTAGTGGAAATCCTTTTGACATGTAAGACATTTGAAGTCTGTGGACATAGTGCAATAGTAACAGCCCAGGTTAGATTTTCATTAATGAAGTCTTTCATTTACAAGACTATACGTACCATTGTACTTTTATATGAAATATTGTAGAGCATTATAAAAAGCACAAAACCCCAGTTTTTCAGATGATTGTGCCAATGGCTGGGTGTGTCTTTAGTTCAAATAGCCATAATTCAACAGTAGCTACGGAAGCAGACAAATACTAAAATTGCCATGGAGGTTATTAACCCAGTTATGTAGTACTAAAAGGCCAGAACGTTCCTGGAAATTCACATCTGAGAATTTGTGGTGTTTTTTCTTGCCAATCCTAAAATATATTTTAAGTGCCAAGAAATTGTATATGGAAGTTGAAAATTATGAAGACAACAAAATACATCATAAGAAATATTTAGAAATATTTTTCAGAGAAGAATGTAAAAGTTAATTATATAAGTTACAAAAGAATGAAAATCAATTCGTTTATTTAGAATGGGTATATATAGTTGGACGGGTAATGATTGTGCCAACGTGAAACAGAGTACTAGATCACCCGGACCCTTATTAGATGTTACAATGCATTATACATTGTATAAGTTTTACATTTTATTGTTAAGTCTGAATATAAAACGAAATACGTTTATGATAGTTAACAATTCCTTTAGAAGAGAACCTGAAAGAAAAAAGACTTGTCTGTGACGGCATGTTGCTCTATCTGCTCTATCTGATCTATCCTGATTAAAGTGTCTGTCAACGGAATCTGTTACGGATATATTCTCTTGGCCGGTTATGTTAAGTTTACCGACTGGTAAACTGCCCAAGAGATTTCTCGTTGCTATGCAAGGTGAACATGGGTAGACTTGATCTCCAAGCGCGTTTTCCTCTTTTTGAAGTCCAAGTGATTCAGTACTAAATCATGGATGAGATCAAACATGGAAGCAATAAATTACATGATTATTAATAATGATCTTCTCTTCAATATTTGACTTTTCGATATTTGCCGCCAAATTAATGCCTTATTTGGTTAATGGAAGTAATTGGACTGCTAGGGGAAGTTATAAGCAAGTATTGTTTCCTGCTAACCTAATACCTTTTCCCGTGAAGAATACTTGACCCTAAACCTGAACTCCGTTACACACCGGATACCAAGATTTACTCATAGGCCTCTTGTGTATATTTTATAGGGGGTGATAGAATTTGTGGGTTGGAGGGGTAGACAAGTCCTGTCATCAACTTGGTCATCATTCATGGAACGGAAACTAAAGGCGTTTACAGACCGCCATTAGGACGAAGAAAATAATCCTGTTCTACGAGCGTTTAAAATAAGTTAAACAACATCTTTATCCGGGAATAAATATATGTATGGTTACATATGTGTATGATGATTGTCATCTAAATTTACAATTGATTGTCTGTTCTAACTAGGTGAAGATAACCTATCGTTTGGGGTTTAAACTCAATCATGTCGAACCAGGACATGATGATTGCACCGTTGCCGCTAAGGAGAGTGGAGAAATGCTTCAAACCAATGGCCAACTCAAATGCGACGAATGTAACAATGGACAGGACGACAAGATAACAGATTTAGAATACGTGTGCACGGATTATGACCGAGTCGGAAATTGGTCAAGAGGGAGTAATACCGTCATATACGATGCACCTTCGAATCAGTTTGATATCAGGTAGGCATGAATAATAACTCCTTTAATAAATGATTTGTGAATATCTTTTCTTTCAACATAATGCTATATATTCGATACAATTCTACAGGTATAATTAATCGTTAGGAAAAAAGGTACCCAAGTAGCCAATCGCAACGGACTAACAAGGGAATCGCACCTGGTATATGCTACATTCAATTGAATTGTATGAACCGTGTTACCAAATTGGCCTTCATATCATAAAACATGTATGTCTTCTTTCGGAAACTTCTAAACAAAAGTTATTATTCCCGACAAGATGGCAGCTAATCCGTCGCATGGATAACTTTCAATTCCATGGTCTTAATACTAGCCAAATGTTCTGGTATCTAAACACGTGTTAGCCTGGTATTGGAGTGGCACTCACCTAAGGAATATTAAGCTTCGTTACATCAGCCGTATTGAGGTAAAAAAGTCTCAGATGTAAGTCTCAATTCGTGAAAATAGCAAAAACAAAGCAAATTTAGAAACAGTTTCCAAACCGTAAGCCGTATATCCCTGTAAATGACGATATCTGATTTTCTCTGAATTACAGTTATGAAAGTTGCTGTTGGATTGATTTAGTCAGTCATGGCCGAGGCACTGGGCGTGGTTGGAAACTAGCAGCTGCTATAGACCTTCACCGACGTTCTGATACGGGACGCATAAACTCATCCCCTGTTTCAGAGGCTTTACCGGTACAGTTTATGGAGAAAGGGTGTACTTACGCACTTCAGATACCAGGTAATAATTTGTTCACAACAACGGGATTGCAAAAAGCAGATATTTACACGATTTAGAGGATAAAATAGTATGAATGAGTCAGTTAACTTAATTGAGGTAGGGGGGCCTACTGATAGTGTTCAAATGTGGCTCATGTGATCGGCATTTTTCGATAACACGTTGATTATTGTAAGCCAAAATGATTTGTAAACACCGCAAACAACCTTAAAATACTAAGGCTGCGATATGTTGAAGCACCCATTTCCTCGATGGGCAGTATTTATGGCCATGAAAAACTGAGGAGCGCGTGGTCGTAGTCATTGACCACTTCGCGGTTATTGGCTTCGACTCCCGCGCCAGCGACCGGGTTCAATTCTTGTTCTATACTGCCCTTATTTGGCGCATTGTTTCCTTCTGATTGTAGCCCAACCATCTCGTGTGGTTTAATGGTTTTAACCATTATTTATTTATACTTAAAAGTATAAAGAAATACATAATTTATAAATAGTTTATTATACTGTGTTGTTGTGCTGGATATTATATTGAACGAAAATGAGTGACTTTACAAAACAACAGTATAACAAATAATAATGGCTTTCATATTTTAAATGTTTATGTCATTTTGAGTGACATTCAATTTTTGTTTGACCAAACAGGTTGGCTAGGCATTTAGATGAATCTTTTTGGCATAATTTGATACCAAATTTTTCCTCTATCAACAAAGATAAACCATGATTAGCACCATTTAAAGAAAAATGTCCTATTTTCAAAAGTCTCTTTTCCAATACACATCACGAGAAGAAAGGACCAATTGGGGTCTCTCTGTGTGTGTGTGTATAGCCACGATTGACGGGGCCATCGATCGCACAGTGCAAATGCGTTGGGGTGTACGACAAATTGTGTGTGTTAACAATTGGTCCTTTTTTCTCGTGTTGTGTATTGGAAATGAGACTTTTTGAAATTAGGAATATTTTCTTTAAATGGTGCTAATCATGGTTTATCTTTGTTGTTAGGGAGCAAATTTGGTATCAAATTATGCCTAAAAGATTCATCTAAATGCCTATCTAGCCTGTTTGGTCAAAAAAAATTGAATGTTACTCAAAATGACATAAACAAAGTGGTATACTTTCTTTTGTTGAACCCTTTATGTAAATCAAACCATTACTATGGTTTAAAAAATATTTAAACACTTATCATTCCAAATTTCTCTTTTATTACAAAGTGTTTGATCCTGATAATGATGATGTACGATGCCGGTGGCCTAATATGGAAACCGAGTGTAACCAAGCAAATAATGGAGCATGTGGACCAACACCGAAAGCTAAACTTAAGAAGGTAAGACAATCAATATATATGTATTTCACATTCCTTTCATGTTTCTGGCATTTTTTGATATTATTATTGCATGGTGGAAAAGGATGTGAAAAGATTAGCCATTGTCCAAAAGATGCCACAAGGGTGATTTTAAGGCAGTTTAACGTGCGACATATCCACTTAAAGACGCTGTATGCGATGCATGTCATATAGACACACAATGTGTAGATGCAAGAAACCGGAGAACCCGGAAAAAACTTGCGGGCACAAGTATGGACCGAGAAACCAAATTCAGGTTTTAGAAACGAGACCCCACCTGAATGTTTTCGAACTAATGATAGTAGATATCATGTTCATTGTTCCTGCATATCTGACAAGCAAAATTGATCACTGCTAAAATCCCCAAAATGAGTGGGTACATTGTAAATTTAGATGGTTAACAAAATACATTACTGTATTGTAAACTGTCATTTGATGTGTGTTGAAGTGTCGCGTATCTTCTTAAGTATAGTAGATCATTAGAAAACTTTCAATTGATCATGTTGAAGATTTTTATGATAGCCTTTCAAAAAATATTGTTATTTACCTTGATTTTTTTCAAAAAATCGAGGTACTGTATTCCAACGGTTTCTTTCTTCTTACCTTGATTTTTTTCAAAAAATCGAGGTACTGTATTCCAACGGTTTCTTTCTTCTTCTTCTTCTTCTTCTTCTTCTTCTTCTTCTTCTTCCCAACCCATTTAAAAAATGCTATTTTTTCTACAGTTTACATGCTACAATCACCTAACTTGGTCAGTAGGACCCCCTACCTGACTTTCATATAGGGTGTTCACAGTTAGGGGTCAAAGGTCACACAAGGGTCACTAGGGGCGAAAACGTGATTTTCACCTAAAACAGCCATGCAATTTAGCGAAATGACCTAGGATCGTCAAAATCAGACAACATATTCCTTATGACCGTACGCATATATTATATAGTTTGGGTTTTAAAATCAAAAAAACATTTGGGGTCTCTAGGGGTTAAAATGTAAATTTTCACTCCTCGCACTCAAAATGCTATTTTTTTCGGGAGGAAATGACCGATGAATGTCGGAATTGGTCAAAAGATTTCTTGGATCCATGTACATATAGGGTCTTCAGCGATTAAAAGTGACATTTCATATGGGGTCACTAGGGATCATTCACCTAAACAGGGGTAAAATATAAGACATGCTCCGATTTTGACCGGATTTGTATTGACAAGACAAGAACAAAAGTAAATCATTTTCTTGGGGTCAAAGGTCAACATGGGTCACTAGGGGTCAAGATGTAAATTTTCACTCCTCGCACTCAAAATGCTATTTTTTCGGTAGGAAATGACCGATTTCTTGGATCCATGTACATATAGGGTCTTCAGCGATTAAAAGTGACATTTCATATGGGGTCACTAGGGATCATTGACCTAAACAGGGGTAAATTATAAGACATGCTCCAATTTTGACCGGATTTGTATTGATAAGACAAGAACAAGAGTAAATCATTTTCTTGGGGTCAAAGGTCAACATGGGGCACTAGGGGTCAAGATGTAAATTTTCACTCCTCACACTCAAAATGCTTTTTTTCGGTAGGAAATGACCCGATGAATGTCAGAATTGGTCAAAAGATTTCTTAGATCCATGTACATATACGGTCTTCAGCGATTAAAAGTGACATGTCATACGGGGTCACTAGGGGTCATTGACCTAAACAAGGGAAATCAAGGTGTCCTGGTCTCAGACCAGATCTACTTCTAGTTCTTCTTCTTCTTCTTCTTCTTCTTCCCAACCCATCTAAAAAATGCTATTTTTTCTACAGTTTACATGCTACAATCACCTAACTTGGTCAGTAGGACCCCCTACCTGACTTTCATATAGGGTGTTCACAGTTAGGGGTCAAAGGTCACACAAGGGTCACTAGGGGCGAAAACGTGATTTTCACCTAAAACAGCCATGCAATTTAGCGAAATGATCTAGGATCGTCAAAATCAGACAACATATTCCTTATGACCGTACGCATATATTATATAGTTTGGGTTTTAAAATCAAAAAAACATTTGGGGTCTCTAGGGGTTAAAATGTAAATTTTCACTCCTCGCACTCAAAATGCTATTTTTTTCGGGAGGAAATGACCGATGAATGTCAGAATTGGTCAAAAGATTTCTTGGATCCATGTACATATAGGGTCTTCAGCGATTAAAAGTGACATTTCATATGGGGTCACTAGGGATCATTGACCTAAACAGGGGTAAAATATAAGACATGCTCCGATTTTGACCGGATTTGTATTGACAAGACAAGAACAAAAGTAAATCATTTTCTTGGGGTCAAAGGTCAACATGGGTCACTAGGGGTCAAGATGTAAATTTTCACTCCTCGCACTCAAAATGCTATTTTTTCGGTAGGAAATGACCGATTTCTTGGATCCATGTACATATAGGGTCTTCAGCGATTAAAAGTGACATTTCATATGGGGTCACTAGGGATCATTGACCTAAACAGGGGTAAATTATAAGACATGCTCCAATTTTGACCGGATTTGTATTGATAAGACAAGAACAAAAGTAAATCATTTTCTTGGGGTCAAAGGTCAACATGGGGCACTAGGGGTCAAGATGTAAATTTTCACTCCTCGCACTCAAAATGCTATTTTTCGGTAAGAAATGACCCGATGAATGTCAGAATTGGTCAAAAGATTTCTTGGATCCATGTACATATAGGGTCTTCAGCGATTAAAAGTGACATGTCATACGGGGTCACTAGGGGTCATTGACCTAAACAAGGGAAATCAAGGTGTCCTGGTCTCAGACCAGATCTACTTCTAGTTTATTATTGTATTGAACTTTTTTAGATATCTTGGTCATTTTACCCTCGTTATACATGTTTTTAAAATATTTTGCAGAATGATTGTACTCTACGATTTGATGCGAGAAAGATGGCAGTTGGCTGGCACGCTGTGAATCTCATCATAGAGGATTTCGCCAATGAGACATCTGATGTACCTTTAAGTAAAATCTCCCTTCAGTTTCTTATTAGTGTCCTCGATTCCACCGAATGCAACAAACCTAGAGTATTATCACCTCCTACCGGCACATGTAGGACAATCGCGGCAGAATCGGCATTTAATTTCCCGCTAGTCGTTAGTGTTTCTCCAGGCAGAGAGTGAGTATATTTATATATTTTCACAGAATTCCAAGTGCATATATTGCACTAATATCTCTTTCAGGATGTTCCATCACTTATATTCTAAGAAACAAAAAATAGTAGCAAACGAAAGTTTGCAGCAGTTAAAGGATCATGCCATTGTATGGACATATTTCGTACAACAACATGTAATTTCAAGTGATTGCACCCGAGAAACAACTGCCGAACTATTATGTTTTAATAATTTAACAGCGAGGCAGATAACTACCGCAAGTTCCACAACTCAAACAAACATTAAACAAGCCTCGACTCATATCCCAACTTAAAAAGCAAGGACGTGAGCTGGTGCGGGAATCGAACCCGTGACCTTTCGAACACAAGTCGAATGTTTTTTGGATGTGGTGTTTGTATGTATTATGTTTTAGTTAGTTTTTTCATTTTTGAAAATTTAATGATCAAGCTCTAAATCTATAATTATCATTTTATGATATTTTCTTTCTATTTTTCTCTTAGGTTACATTCATTTACAACCCTGAAACCCGAAGGTATGACAGCATCAGAAGTGCGCTCTCTGCCAGGAACAATAACCGAGTTCTACTCATTGTTGACGTGGACACCAACTACAGAACAAATTGGCACGCACACGGTTTGCTTTCAGGCTAGTGATAACTACAAGTAAGTTTAACATCTGAATACTTTACATATGGTTGTATAATATTATTAGCAAATTTGGTAGAAACATCTTTAATTTCATGGTAAACAATGTACCAAAAGTTTCTCCTCATATGCCAAGAATATATCAAAGCGGGTCAACCTCCGAGTAAGTTAACCACTATCTTACCCCAAACAGTCAGCCTTTGCTGAAACAGAAAATAGAGAAGTTTATTCTGTTGACGGTAATTAAGCAAACATTATATATTTATTTTCTTTGCAGTTCACCTACTGCTATGATGTGTATGCAACTTAATGTCATGGGTAAGTGTATTTCATTACAATTGAGTATTGTTTCAAGATTGTAGAATTGGTTTCAGATCTGACCAGGGGTCGCATTCTGACGCGTCTGCGCGTCCTATACCTCTCACTTTCTTATAGTGACGCGTCAGGTTTCAAATTGGAAAGACTTGCGGGTCCCGATCAAAATTGAAGGGACCCCTTGAATTTGACGATATATGGAAATGAAAATCTTAAGAAATTCTGTAAATTACATATCCATCCTTTGCTCACAATATAAATTCATTAAAACTGTCCATAAAAAAGTAAAAAATTTCAAATACCCAAACTTCAGGACCCCTCAATTTCTTGGAGGACCCCTTAAATTTGTTTTTTGAAGTCCAACGGGGTCCTGAAAAATGTCATGGGACCTCTCACATTTTTGATCCAGTGCTATCCCTGGATCTGACACTGATATATGCGTACGGTCTTTACAGTTGATTTCTACATATAATATTTTTGAGCTTTCGATACGGCTATTTGTGTACAATACGCTAATGTTACCAGATTTTGTACTAAGTCCCAGGGTTTTTGACACGTCTATTCCATTGTGTTGATTGCTACGAACATGATGAATATCATCGAGACATCATTCCGAGCCTACGCACGCCTTACAATGTGCCTAGCGAAACGTTAATGAACCTGCCTTACAATGTGCCTAATGAAAAAACGTTAATGAACCTGCCTTACAATGTGCCTAATGAAAAAACGTTAATGAACCTGCCTTACAATGTGCCTAATGAAAAAACGTTAATGAACCTGCCTTACAATGTGCCTAATGAAAAAACGTTAATGAACCTGCCTTACAATGTGCCTAATGAAAAAACGTTAATGAACCTGCCTTACAATGTGCCTTGCGAAACATAAATGAACCTAAATTAAAAAAATACCTTTTGCTCTGAATATCTTATTAATTAGGATTAACTTCACAATAGTCTTAATAACAGCAAATTGTAATATTGATTTGTTACTTTATTCAGATGTTGATTCAATCGGGACATTAACAGCTGAACCTGTGATCAACGAATTAAGCATCATTCCAGAAAGACTGCGATTTATATTTAGTGGAGAGGTAGGTTTGAAATTAATATTCAGTAACGATGATAATATAATTTAAGGTACATAACTCTGTCAATTTGTTGCTACACCGGTTACAGACATGCGTTTTTCTAAATCATATTTAATCCTCATATTAAAATTATGATTGCAGATTCAAAAACCATCAGGATCTAAATTCATTACCATTTACGATGAATCTGGAGTCGAAGTGTACAAAATCGATGTGTTCAAAAAATCATCAGATGTGACTTTCAGAGGGAGAATTCTTGATGTCGGTTTTCCGCCAGATTTACTATTCAATATGGATTCTGGATATCAGCTAGTGTTTGAGGCTGGTGTGGCAAAGGGAGCGTCAAAGTGTGGCTTGGAATCGGAACCCTATGAATGGAATCTAGACTTACTAGGTAAGTACAGACTATTGTCTTTTGTTATTTTCATTGATCTGCCTATTACTTGCTATAGAAATTTAGAATATTAGACACATATGTACCATTTAATAAAACAACAGTTTAATTACTAAATTACTTCAATCACATTCTCACACTCAATTGATTATTTGTGTATACATACATGTAGTATTTGTTGTCATGATCCAAAGTATCTTCGTAACGTCCATGATTGTAAAATGGCGAGGTTCCGTTGTGATACCTATTCCTCTACCGAGTGTTCCAAATGTAAACGTAGACACAAATCTGAACCAATCATGTTTGTTTAAGAGGATTTGAAAATGGTGTTTTCGAGGTGACAAGAAGAATCATAAAAACGGGTTCTTAAACTAGACATTGCGTTTATTATTTTATTTACATATAGGCCTATTATAAGAAGATAATGTTAGTAATTTGAACCTCTTCATGTTTCACCTGGTTAATATTGATTAAATCTTCCTTAATCCCGTGCAGTTCTTCCTGCCGGTACCCGAAAACCACCGGGTGAAATCGAAGCTCCAACTCGGGCACCGACACCTGCTCCAACACCGGTCCAAATTAGGAATCCTGCCGCGTTAACCGAATGTTTTTCCAGCTCCATGACAATTTACGTGTCCAAGAAGATCGTGGGAGAAATCGATCCCTACCGTATGCATTTGATCGATCCATCGTGTAGAGGTGAACTTCACAATGATACTCATTACGTCATTGGTACAGGGTACGGAATGTGCGAGACAACTTTTAAGGTATGTGAGGCTGTATTTTCCTTGGTTACTTGTCAAACGAATGGACCCCCCATACTGATAATTTGAATAACTAAGACTAAAAGCATTGTTCACCTTTTAAAATGTAAGATAATGATTCCAATAATTTGAATCTTTGAATCAGTCTGTGTTTCAAATATTTTAAAGCAATTGTATGTAGGCCTACAAGAGCAACTATATAAACTAATACCTAACCATTCCTACCCTTGTTGTCTTGCAGAGGGACGAAAGCGATGGAACAAACAGCATATTCGGAAACATAATCTATCTTCCTTCAGCCCCTTACACCAATGGCAGTATCATAACAAGAGAAAACAACATCGAAGTACACGTCAACTGCACCATTACCTCAGAACACCTAACGTACGCAGAATTTGACCCGGAAGTGAAAACCCTCATCTACTATGAATCAGGATATGGAAACTTCAACTTCTCTTTGAAGATGTACAAAGATGATTCCTTTAAGAAATTTTTCAAACATGGCGACTTCCCTATTGATGTCAATCTGAAGCAAAGACTTTATTTTGAAGCTCGCTCCTGGGCTCGAGCGGGAACTGAACTACATTTAGGTTCGTGCAGGGCGACCCCAACGGCGAATCCATTCGATACAGTTCAATACACCTTTATTGAAGACGGGTAAGATTTTTTCCCAGTAGATCTAATTATAGGCCTACCAGCAATTTACAATGTGATTGATTAGTAGTTTAGACGAACACAGTCTATTTGGCCATCACGAGACAGTGACGTAACTGCGTTTTCTACTAATTGCAGCTCATAACGCGCGCGCCTACTGGAAGCGCTGGCGTATACACACGAGCGTTGAAATACAGAAGATACAAACACGTGCGTAAAGGCTGCGCCTGTTAGGTTACGACACTGTCTAGAGGAAGCCAAATAGAGTATAGCACTACCCACTAGATCAGTCTAATAACTGACGTTTGCATTATGAAAATGAGTGTAACGCACGGATTTGTGATGCGCGTTTATTGCCCTAACACATCGTGCTATCACAGTAACAATTTAACAAATGTGTTAGCTACATTTTGATACCTCGAAGTTCTTACAAAAGTCGTTGCTAGGTTGCCCCAAGATTTCACCATCGGTTTGGATTACGTAAAATGTAATGCAAGCATGCCGATATTTGAATTCAAAAGCCAGCCCGCCTGATAACCGATATACACCATTCTTAATTGACAATGAAATACATTGCATTATGCGTACTGCATTTTGCATAAATCGTTATCGATATTGGTGAAATTATAGTATTTCGAAGCGAATGAGATAGCATAGCGTAGCTAACGATATGCTTTAAAAGTCTACATACATCATTCATAGGCTTATCAAAAATCATCTGTTTCAAAGTTATAACCTTTCTAATGAGTGAAATCTTTCTTTGTTTGCCAACATTTATAACTGACCTTGATACAATAAATAGCATAATGTATTCCATTTACTCGATTTTTGTTTTACAGATGTGCAATCGATGATACCGTACAAATGCATCCGATTAGGTTTTCATTAAGAAAACGCTTCTCAGTTTCCGCTTTTGCTTTTATGGGACGTCTTATGGAAAGTTCGGTAAATATCAATGGCAATATGTTTATACTATTACCTTAAATCAGTGGCGTAGCCGGGGGGGGGGGGGGGGGGGGGGGGGCGCAGGGGGACCATTGCCCGCCCCTAAAATTACCCCGTCAGTACACACCGCATGTACCGTGATTTTGACCATGCGAAATTTGTCGCGCGCTACGTGCAAGTGTCCCAAAAAGGTAATATTTGTTGGTACAAGCTTGTTTAGAGCCAAAATGTACCTCAATCATAGCAAAAATAAGTGTAATCTCAAAAAATTTCGCGTTTCTTTAGTCAAAACATTCTTGTCGGTACACTTTCATTTCTTGCCCCCCCCCCAGGAAAAACCTGGCTGCGCCACTGCATGCCTTTAATGGATGTTTTTATACAAGTTCGTGGTAATGTCACCATGTTATTGTAAACCATATCGCCATTTTCACTATTTTATACAATTTCGTCGTAATATTATGACCATTCTAAACCATGTCAACATTTTAACTTGTACACTTCAATGCCCTTGATATCAATGCCCTTCAATTTTCCATGATAAATACATCTAAACGTTCACAATTGGCTGTACTTATTCTTGTTAATGATTGCATCGTCATGATGGCAATTTCATTTAAAATTAATTGCATTTTATTCTTATTCGTTTAGGTATTCATCCACTGTGACATGCGCATTTGTGACTTGACGGATCCAAACTCAAGATGCGCACGCTCCTGTGTACCAGCTGGTAGGCTGACCAAGCGTGACGTCACCAGCAGTGGTAATTCATCATCCGGAGCCTACCAAGAATCAGACGGACCAATCAGGCTGGTAGAGCGATATGGTAAGTAACAATTCTCGATTTATTTCTTCGATCAATTTTGAAAACCAAAATGTTGGTATGATTAAAGGGATTCAGCTTCTGACTCATTTGTTAAAACTAGCTGGTTTAAAATCCGATTTTGATTTTAGAAGAAATACTGGGAAGCCATCGTTGAAGATATTTGAGAACCTTATTACTTTGATCATATAGGACAATTTCAGGCAAGATCAAAGTTACAAATTAAATGATCTTCCAGAAATCTTACCAATACATTTAGGCCTACATTTCAATGATAAGAATCGATTCTGAATTACTGCCACATAATATACCGTATCCTGATGAATGAAATGTACTCTATTCCATCAGTAGCCTATATTTTCAAAAAGGTATTTTAGAAGATCCTTATTTATACTTCCTTGCCCCTTGGAATCAATCTAATTCGTAGATCTAATATATCCTCTGACTATCCCAATCCAGTGTCCATCCATGAAGCTAGAAGACCGGGAGAAAGTAGTTCCTAAACCACTTTGACCATTCATATTCGCCGCGCTTGTACAACTGTCCAATCCAATTTAAGTCCAAATAAGCGACAACAGGAGTGCCTATGAGTTTCGCACATTTAGGCCGCTGAGTTATTATCCCTTCGCACGCGCACAGTTCATAAAGCTAGTAGGGCCCTAGACTAGGTAGTTTTTATGCACAGCACACCAAATTTCATAATTCAAAAGGTAACATTAATTCAAACCTTCCTCTGCTTTTCACCTAAAATAAAAAATTGCACATGGTTCGAAAATATTGCGTTCAGTTCGTGGACTGGATCAAAATTCGGAAGGTTTGAAATAATTGACATTGGATGTAATTCTAGCTTCATGTGCCGTCCGAGGCAGTGACCAGCAAACTGGTCCAATCCATGCTCATGTTGCAATAACACATTTTAGGAGGTGTATGGATACATCTACCTAATTCGGTGACGTAGTCCACGTTAGGCCGCTGGTTCCATATATTATCTGTTCCAAATTATGATATTCCATTATTCCAAAGGCTTTGAATAAGGCAAATTGATATACACCACGTCACATCCGCCATGCACTACACTCGCAAAGTGACACAGCACAGAACATCTGCAGTCTTATGAGCCATTTTCGTAACCTTTCCAAATGTGTTCGGTATTGTAATATAATTTTGATTTTAATATCATTTTTTTTTCTTCTTTCAGAATATCAAGAAACTGGGAGTATTTTCAACGTAAATGCAGATCTAATTCAAACCGTGATGATAGGCATTGTCATTCTATTGCTGATTGTTTTAATGGTCGTGCATATACGTGGAATCACTTGCAGAAGAACAGAGCTCCAGAAAAAAGGAACTGACTTTATATGAACAATCCTCAACAAAGCAATTTTCAGTACTATTGTTATTATATTTATTTAAAGTAGCCTATCATCATAGTTATATTATATATAATGGTCAACATTCAAGACGGATAACAATATCTATATTTAAAGTAGTAATCAGGATGAAAATTACGTATTTATTCTAGTAACAAGGTCTTAGCCTTATGTAGTCTATATAATTTATTTGATATTATGCAACAAGTCAATGCAACTTAAAAGTACTTACAAGAAAAAGATATTCACTTATAAATTTATAATACAATTGGCAAGAACAAATAAACATCATCCAAAACGTTCAAAACGGACATTACGGATACGCATTATTACTTAGTCTTGGCATTCCGGCTCTAACTGGTTGCCGGAATGTTGAGCTGTTCTAGAGGATATTTACCAGGCACATCATGTGCTAGTAATTCAATATTGAAATAAATCATACCAAAACACAATACCTAACTCAAATATAATTCATAAACAAACGAAGCCATATACAAATTTCAACTTTTCACTTTATATAATTTAGATATGATCTTAATATTGTGGGGAAGTGTGAATTCATTAACCCTCCTAGAAATAATTTAAAAACAATTATGTATTTCAGCACGTAAAATCTACCATGCATTGAGCGCATACACGTAATCCCCTGTCTCATTTCTTATAAACACACCGGTAAGAACTGCTTTTCCTTTAGCGATGTATTCCACGTATGGACATGTCCTTACCATATATGGTAGCCCTGAGATTCAGCTACATCTCCATTTATGTACTATTCTAAATTATTTTCATAACTCGACAAAATACCTCATTTTTGGACCAAATACATTATATCTGTACACATTTTACAAAGAGTAGATCTTGTAATACACATTCCAAGGAATCTTTTTGTGTGATTGGTTTTTCAAAAAATGAGTGCATCATACAAGCATATTTATGCATAATTAGATACAAATCAATGTTTACCATGGTTGCAATTCAAAAGTAGTGCAATGTACTTTTGTTAAACATGGTGACACATACAGGGTGTATCAGAATAATCTATACCGAGGTAATACGAATTTTGCGGTATAAACTTTATTGATATTGTCCAAACCGTTTTCATACATATCTTGCGCAAACGCCCAGCTTTCTTTAGGAATTTTAGATTTTGAAAATCAGACATTTTTGATGGAAAATACAGATTTGTTTGTAACGATAGTAGATTTCAAGTCGAAATTATCCAAAATGAAAAACTATAAAGTCACTAACATTTTTAAACATTAAATTATTTCTGAAATATTATTCGCATTATTATTGCACCCTCTTCTTATTTTAATTAGCCTTTGATAACAGCTGATAAAAATCGATTGTTGTGTGCATACAAAATAAAGCTTTGATTGAATAGGGCAGGATTTGTTTAGCTTGAGTGGTTTTAACCTTCCTTTCTTTGGCGGGAGTTTTGAATATAACATGAGGTGTGGGGTTAAAAGTGCTAGGGAGAATAGCTGTAAAGATGAATTATGTAAACCAAAATATGAGAATACGTTTTTCATCGATTTTCGATTATGTCTTGCCACAGCAGAACAAAAAGAGATATCTCAATGAAATTAACAGAATAAGTAGGAAACATTTTCGCCATCATATGGCAAGTGTTTAAATTTGAAACACTATTTGTTTTATATATTTTGTATATTTTTTAAACCCGATATATATAGATCATTCTGATACACCCTGTATTATAAATGTATTTAGAAATACAATCATGTCAACAAATATGGCGTACGGTGCCTAAATTGCATATTTGAGATTTAAATAATTAATTAGCTAATTTGCAAATTTAAATAGATATCGAACTGATTGTAAGTTTAAAAAATACATCTTAGGACAGGTAACCATCATACCAATGTCATTAGTTAACTACTTACAGAGAACTTGAGATATTTAGTTACGCATATTTAATTAGCTGGACATGGTAATAATTTGAGGATTTCTACATTGCGGGTTGAATTTTAGCGAACATTTGCATTTTCAGGAACCTGATGACATTGTACAAATGGAATAAAATACACCTCTCATGTCAGGAGTGTGATGATCAATGTGTTTTTAGTCATTTTAAGAACATAAATAAAGAGGTTAAACGCTGACAAAATCAATTATTAGCTTAAAATGGCATTTCGTGGCAGTTTTTCGACTACTTTTGGAGAATTTCAAGTGACGAAAGCACCAGAACGCTTTGCAACATGATTCTTGCACCAAATTATATCTGTTACCAAGATCTTTTAAATGACACCTGTTTTGTTGAATTCTCATGTATTTGAAATGTTAGTGTGCTATAGGCTACCTACTAATACATTCCAAATATCATTATTGACCCCACTCACGACATTTTGGTCATTTTGGTCATTTTTGCCATTTTTTGGTAAAAAACGAACATTTGACCATTTTTGAAATAAAAAAGTCAGAATCTTGCTATAGATGTTTTCATGAGCTTATTTTAGGTAAAAAAGGGTCCTGTTTCCATAAAAAAATACACTTGTTTAAGTCATTTCGGCCATTTGTTTACCCAAAAGGTCAACTTTTACCATATTTTGGGTAAAAAGAAAGAATCTTGCTATGGACGTTTTCATAAGCCTATCAAATGTGCGCATAGTGGTCCTGATTCCATAAAAAAAATATACTTAGTGGCTTAACTTGTGAAATTTGGGTCATTTAGGCCATTTTTTACCAAAAATGTCAATTCTGACTATATTATTATTGAATGGTGACGGCTACGGCCACGGTTACCATACCAGAGTGTATTAGAGTCATGATTATTCTGAATTCACAAATCTGTTATGACTGTATTTGTCGTTAAAAATATCACAACCCATTACTAAATCATGCTTATGTGATGCAAACATGGATTAATTTTTGAATTTTTAATGTAATCATGCTATGCAAAATGTGTAAATAATGAATGAAAATACAAATAAAATAATGATACAGATTTGGCAAACAAATATTGGACCTGATATCTTGCAATGCAAACCAAAAATGTATCCACCAGGCACAAGAGACATCTCATTCCTCACATGTCAATTTTGATATAAATACAACAATAATAGCAGTAATTTGGATGCAGGTGATGTTTACATTTCTGAATCCAAAAACACATATAATCAACAAATCACCGGCTAGCACACCCGGGTTATAATTTATAATATGGCTAAAAACATTCAGGCAACATTTAACTTACTCACTGCCTGTATAATATTGCGTGATCTCATGTTTACATACACATGATATATTTTTATTGGAACACTCTATAAAATACGAATTATCCAAAACCTGCCAATATCTTGGATAACAACAATATACATATGTGTACACGAATAAACCAACGTCTGTTAACGACCAGAGAATGAACTGAGTGTAATATGTCAATGAAATTATCACGCAATAAACAAATAACGCAATTGTGAACTTCCCATACACGTAATACACAGTAAAATACGATTAAATTATACATCTGAAAATCTCATCAAATCGGCTTAACTGTAATGCATCCTTAATGTAACCTATCCATATATGGCGACAAATTATCACTTTACACTCGTTTTCGTTCATTCGAATTTGTTAACGATTGACTAGAAAAAAATAGTGAAACCTTTCATCATTTCAAACCTTATACCTTTACTGCTGCTGCTGTTTAGCCATAGTCCTTCAGAGAACCGTCGGCATTCTCGATCTCTTGCGTGCTTTCACTCTTGCTGCTACCATTCCGCTGTCTGTCCACACTCTGATGTTGTCTGTCCAAGCAGTTTTTCTGCGTCTGGTAGAGCCTTCCCTTCTACCTCTCCTTCAATAGTAGTTATTACTATGCTATCCGCACGTCGCTTCCAGTGACCATACTTTGCAAGCTTCCTCTTCCTTAGTTGGGCTAGCAGTCCCTCTTCTTCTATCACCCCTATTTGCTTGCGCACCCATGAGTTTGACCTCTTATCAGTCCAGCTGATGTGTAGCACTCTGCGCCATACCCACATTTCAAATGCTGTGATACAACTCTTGTCTCTTTCTTTGAGGGTCCAACTTTCAGAGCCATAGAGCGCTGTATTCCACACACCCAAGCCTGCACACACCTGACCGGACCAGCTGCTTCTTGAGTTTCAAGCTTTACATTTACCTTTACCTTTACATTTGTGTGTATATCGGAATATGACAGGTCAAAGGTCATCTATTTAATTAACCAGTCAGTAATTAAGGGAAGTGTCAACCCACTTTGGCGCCAAATTTATCAAGCACTGTAACTTTTATACCAATAATGTAATGTACATAAAAGTATACATTTTTTTTAATGAAATGAGTCAGAGAATCAATTTTGGGTATCAATTCTCACTAGAAATAGTGATTTTCACATTTTTGCCCAAAAAACACTTTTTTGGCGCCAACATTTTACGGTCAACCTAACTAAATCAGTTTTGGGTCGAAAATTCAAAAAAATTCACCGAAATCATCCAAAGCTAAATATCTAGGGACGCATTTTTTATTTTTTTGGCTTACAAATTTTAAGTTTTGAAATTATTGATTTTTGATTTTTGAAAATTGATTTTTATCTCAAATTCACTTTTTTGACACATTTTTGTCAATTTTTTCAAAACTAAAAAATTGTAAGCCAAAATAAAAAAATGCGTTCCTAGATATTTGACTTTGGATGATTTTGCTGAAATTTTGGAATTAAAGACACATCAATCATATTACTTGCACAAGGATTTTCTTAAAGACCCTCGTTTAACAACTTTATAAGCATTTCCTTGCACTGTAATATCGATGGGAACCAGTAGACACTGGTGACAGAAATCAGTGGTCATGTGATGAAAGTGAAGCATGCTGTTGCTCAAGAAATCTTCTTTGGGACCAACCTATGATATCATTAAGAAGCATTTTTTTTCTTTTCAAACAAGTTTGGTTTATTCAACCCTAACCCTACCATATACCACAAAATACCACGACTGCGCAAATTGGTACCACCCGGCGTGGAAGTTTTTCGATGAAATAATGGACCCAGCCCATATACTTGGCGCAGTATAGATGAGGTGACCTATGATGTCATGTATTTACAAATGGGACACCCTCTGTTGTTTCCCTCCAGGCAGAATATACAGTAAAGTTAATGAAGACAACATGAAATTTCTTTCTAATGAATTGTAAAACTCATTTAGTTTTAGTTTTTTGTGTGAAATGCAATAGCTTATAGCATTCCTAAGCAAGTTTAAAGACAGTTTTGATAACAATTTGCTGTGACACCACAATCTAGTTAGAAAACCTGATCTGGCCTATGTAAACTATAGGAACTCTTGCCCGGTGTGTTTTGTCTCAAACCAACAGAGGGCGTCCTAAATGTCAACAAATGTCACCTCATCTAATAATACTGCGCCAAGTAGCCTTGGCACCCGTGGTGCAATGGGGAATCGCAAACCGCTGGTGCTGGAGGTCCGTAGTTCAAATCCCGGGGGATATTTTGGTAAAAAAAGTGGGGTGGGGGGTAGAGTTAGGGTTAAGGGCGGTGTCAACCCTTTTGGGCGCCAAATTTATCAAGCACTGTAACTTTTAAACTATAAATGTGATGTACATAAAAGAATACATCTTTTTAAAAAATCACATTTTTGGCACTTTGTTGGTCAATATTTCAAAACTAAACATTTTTAAGCCAAAAAAACCCAAACCGATCCTAGATAATTGACTAAATAAAAGGCACAGGAAAGCATACCCATGTGCGTCAATGATCAGATTAAGATTTCAAATCACTGCATCTTCCTCAATAGTAAGATATTACATATAATACTGAAACGGTACACCGGCCAAAGTATGTGAATCTACTATAATCGTTTATTTACCCACATGTCAACTAATCTATTAAAAAGGGAAGATATAGTCAATGTACGTGTTGCCTGGTCTCGTGCTTGGCACTACTCTCACTTCAAATATAGTATTGTAGCTTCTCTATATTCAAGAATAATATATAGGCCCTAAATATCTTTTATTTAAAAAGAAATAATTAAGCCAAGTACAATTTTGAATTCATGCCCATTTATTCATCTAATAATCGTATTTTGGTTGTTCTGAAAATGTTTAAAACCCCTAAAGAATGCTATGTTGACTGTGTCGCCGCTTTGAAAATGCAGACTTTCGCAGACATTATATTTAATTTCTTGTAAACTTTCTTGCAATCATATTGAAATATGTTACTCCACAAAATGTCAGAAAACTGTGTAACATGTGTAACCATTGAACAGTTAGACCTCTAAGTTAGAACATTGACTAGATCCTAATGGGCTATTCCATTTATTAATGGTACACCCCCTATAGAAGGCATGGGAATCCCAAAATATTTGACACTTTTTGAGCGTGGGAATTCCCAAAAAATAATTCCATATTCCTCTCGAAGGTATAGAAGGCATGGGAATTCCCAAAAAATTATCACATCTTGGCCGTGGGAATTCCCAAAAAATAAATCCATATTCCTCTTGAAGGTATAGAAGGCATGGGAATTCCCAAAAAATCATCAAATTTTGGCAGTGGGAATTCCAAAATAAAATCCATATTCCTCTCGAA